>JANEHU010001475.1:0-341181 GCA_027563435.1 Nasonovia ribisnigri | reverse complement strand
GAGAGACATACACTTGCCCGCCCTTTTTTTTATTATTTATTTTATTATATAATATAATTTATTTATTTATTTATTCATCATATTGTTAATTTTATTTATGGCAGGGCAATAACAAACAAATACCGACAACATTTTCTGTACTTTGGTCAATAATCTTAAAAACTCAATGCAAGTCAGTCTCCTCGTAAGAGTCTTATATCATGGTTACAAAAAAAAAAACGTAAGTATTACCTGCACAAAATAGACGCAATTTTTATAAGCCAGGTTATAATAGCTATGAAATAAAAACCAATTAAATAACATAAAAAAAGTTTATTCGTGTAAATCTATACATAGGATAATCGTATAGCCATATTGTTATTTACAGGTATATTTACTTAAACTCGTCCTTAAAAGTAAATTTTCTTTGCAGATTCGGAGTTAGAACGGCTCAAAAAGCATATCCAACAGACGCTTTGATTCTGGCCGCGGATGGCAACAATATTCCACCAAGTGCGGAGATCCGACGTTGGCACGGTACATGAACTACCTACGTACGGCAAACCTGCTCTCAGGGCCGCTAAAAACGTCGGACGCGGGAACGCTCTCAATGGCGGACGTCGAACGGATTCAAACGGACTATACGGCGAACACAACGGGCGTCCAGCCAGACTTAAAAGAGTGGAGCCTGGAGTGAACAAAGGATGAACGTGCACAATGGCGGACGTCGAACGGATTTTGAAGGACTGTCCGGCGAACACAACGGGTGTCTAGTCGGATACAAAAGCAAGGAGCGAACTCGGGACGAACGGGCAAGATTGCATACGACACAAGCGCGATATAGGTGAGAGGGGAGAGGGAAAACTCCAAGAATTTTCAAAACCCGCAACTAAGTGCCGGTGCCCAAACATTCCTTATAAAACATTATGAACTCTATACGTCATTACTGTCTATGTAAATAGCTTCACAACAAACCATTCGCCGAGTGAATCTCTTCGTCCGGCTCCACAGCGAGCGACGTCTAGGACTGACCACGGTTACTGGCGGGTCCGTTTCTGACGTTTCTGTATCTCATTCACTGCCACCCCGCTGGTTATCACGTCCTGGAGAGGTCTCTCGTGGTCCGGTGCATTTGTCTAGCCGTTTATCGACTCGGTATCACCACCAAACTGTGCTGCTGCCATCATGTTCTGAATCAAACTCTACTGTAGCGCGCCGGCTTCGACAAGTGGAACCGGTGAACGAGGCAAATGACAGAATCTCGATGTCACTGACTTCTGTGGCGGCAGGTATCATCATTTACGACTCGGTTGGAGGTGAATCCGTCAAAACGTTTGATTCCGTGGATGCGTCTGATGCCAACGCCTCCGGTGTATCGCATGTGGAATATGTTTGGAATACCATAGGGGCATCGATTTACATCGTCGAACGCCTGCAAACTCTTGAAATCATTACTTTCCACCGCTAACGGGAAATTTTCCTGGGATCACTGAACACCTGGGTATTGAATCGGTTTTGGATGGCAAACCGATCTGGTGGGCCTCGCCATTTTAGGAAATGATTTATGCCATCTCTGAACCTACAGACGATTGAGATTACGGTCTTCCATCGCTTTTGGGTGATTTACCCGGAGATCGTCAAAAATCTGGATCATAATTTTGGATGTTTTTTAAATTTGAGAAATATTGGGAATTTTGACCCCTCAAAAGTACCAACTAGAACACTAGATTCACTTTCTCACCAGAAAAGTACTGAAGTCGATAATCAAAATATTTTGTCTACTAGAAAAAATGTTTATACAAACAGAAAAAAAACCACATAATTGTAAAATCAATATATCCATCGCTCTGCTCAGAATCTAAAATAATCAAAAAAGTAGTTTTTTAAATTATTTCTAAGATCATGTATTTAGAAATTCCAATTTGGAAGGGGTGGGGCACAAAAAATAATTTGTTTATGTCATAATTCATTACTATAATACGTGTTAGAAATATAAAACATAATTAATTTTATTCAATAAAATAAATTGTACAAAAGTTAGAATAGTTGAATAGGTACGTCTGGGATTTTTAGGGGCTGCACGTGACTTGTATTTTTGCTGAAAACATGACTTACAGGAAACACTCTCATTCCTCATAGACCTAACCTCGTAGAGTGATATCTGGTTTTGATTTTTTTTTTTTTTTGGAGATAGAACCACTTTTTACAATTTTTAAAATGCCCTTAAAAACTCAAAATTTAAGTTTAAAAATGAATCGTCAAGCCCCAAAATCGCAATAGATGCAGTTATATTATCTAACAAACGATCATCATCAAAGTGGTTTAATGCCATTTTTAATATAATTTGGTAATAATTATCATGCAACAATCAACAATACGGTAATTTACATGAATGTAACCATCAGTGAGAATGATTTTGAATTGGTGTTTAAAATGTTTTAAATAATAAATTTTTATAAAAAACAAATTGGTTGTTATTATGTATATTAAATCTCTTTAAAAGCTTTTATAAGACATCCTTATTCTTTATATTGAGTATCTTTATGCATCATATGTTGTTATATTATTGTAATAACAATAATAATAATAACAATATTTGAACAACATAGTGGTGTAGAGTGGAGTGCACAAATTAACCAGATAAATGTTGACGAACGTCTCCACATTCATATAAAATGTAAAATATACCAATACTTATAGATATAAGATACTTATAGATTTTACTTTTCAATTTTCTACTATTAATAATATATTGTACTGTACTTTAATGTTTATAGGGGAAACCCGTATATTTTGTAAATAAATAAATAAATATAATAATTATTAACTACTGTTTCAATATTTGAAATTCTCAGATTCTTATTCTGCTTATTTAGAATATTTAATTAAAATGTACATTGTCATTTTAAAAAGGAATTGTATAATGACTTCAAGTTACATAAACAAAAAAAAAATGTTTTCAAAATCAGACATATTTACCTAGACAATTACTGTCGAGTGTTGAAGATTAAAGAATCGTCGAAGCTCGTATAATAAAATAATAAATTAAATTAAGTAATTATTTTAGTCACATACGTTAATTATTTAAGAATGGATTTAATTAAACTGTTGAAACAGAGTTCTAACTATCTTATAGATTACGATATTGTCTTCTACAGTTCTACAATATATTTTAACGTAGTTAAATTTGTTTTTTGGCTAGTCAGGTACAATTTTTTTTCTAACTGATTTCCTCGAGGACGATTTTTGTAACTCTTTGTTTATAACCATAGAAACGAAAATCAATAATAATATAAAAAATTAAACTGAACTTTTAACAAAGTGTAGCACATTACAATATATTTTGTCCACTGCACTATATCCAAAAACATATCTATGATTATTATTGGTTCCTCAATTTTCCTTGCATAGGAAAAATATCAAGTAACATAGTACTCACAATATAGGTACTTAGAATATTACTTCTTTTTTTAAAATTAGATTTTAAACTGGCGTATAAAACCACTGTAGGACGTAGGTATAAGAGATTTTTGTCACATGAATAAAACGTTTAAATAAACAGTTTGTAAAAAAATCTATATTATAGTTGCATGCGTGTGAATTTTAGTCTTTGTTAATTATTATATTATAATCGGTGTACTATGGTATAAAACACATAGTATTTCCACATTATGTTAATTATGGGTATAAAAATGTTTCGTATATTGGACAATGGACTCGCGGTCATAACAGTTTAATGGCACTCGTGTTTATTATATATTAAAATACCATCGTTTGCAGTTAAATGTATAATACGCGTGTTAATATAATAATATAATATTTATATAAATAACAGTTATGTCGCAGAGCCCAACGCATTAATTCATAAACGCGGAGTATATTGTACAAATGAAACAAAAAGGGTATTGTTCATATGCAAACACGTATAACGCATACAATTATAATACTTAATTATAGAATATAACACTATAACAGCAAGTTCACATAACGGCGGCGTGCGGTGAAATAAATACAATTTAAAATTGCATAGCAAAGAAATTGAAGTATGTCTTTTCACAATGATATTTGTACGACTCTATCATTATATAAAACGTCTTATCCGACGTTTTATATAATATGGGTGGTAATCTCCGACTTCGACACCTAGTATTTCTAGGTCCTTAAAAAAAGCCATTGGCATCATTAAAAATCCAATATATATAAATATATATATATTGTATATTGTGTGATACGTGAGTGTCACTTGCGTTATGGTATGCGGCACCCTCTGACATGGGGAACCCTCTGACTTTGATCACCAATTTTACTGTTAATATTATGATATAATATATATTTTATATATTATGTTGTAAGCTACAAGCTTTGTACGAAATGAAATAAAATCTATAAATACATATAGATACACATTGTACGCATGAGGAGGTTGAAAAATTAAAAAATCGTTGGTAGAATTATTCAATACAGGCGTCAACATATTTTATTATACATGCTTCTTAATTATTATCTCAATCCATACGAACACATAAAACAACATATAATACTCTGATGTAGGTACTGGGTTATAATTGCACTCTAAGATCAAAATAATAATAATAATCAGGTAGGTAGGTGTTATAGAATGATAATAATTATTATTTCATATACATTTGGTGCACAAGTGCGGTTCACAAAGTCGTATACTCGGTATGACTCGACGAGCACATACATATTATATATATGCCATATTGGTATTATGTATGTTATATATTTGTTTGACTTTGAACCACAGTTACATACTTACAAATATATATATATAATAATATGGACGGGATTATAGAGTACTGTTAGCGAACGCGCGTGTACAATGGGAGGGTGTGTGTAATATTTTTTTTTTATAAAAAAAACGTGTCCGGTTTAGCTGTCCTATTAAACTACTATATACGTATGCGTATATACATTATACACAGTATATATATATATATTGTGTATACATATTTTTATTTATACAAACACGATTGTGTGTGTATGAGTAAGCAAAGTCGTGAATAAAAGCAAACATACGTTTGAATGGGAAAATCTGATAATTATTACATGGGTGTATCATGATATACCTAGCGTGATAAATATTGAGACTTCTCGCTAACCACCGTCGCGATGGGTTGCCACCCCTCCACCCGCCGGCGAACCCTGCATCGCAGCTACTTCGTGTCCATAAACTTACAATAAGACAATAATTACGCCCCCAAATATTATACCACGGACGCGTTATATGTTGCCGGGTATTATTATTATTACTCAGTTATTGTGGATCGAGATAATTTTTTTATCCTTTAAACAACACTATTGTCTATAATACTTACAATATATATATATATATGAACATAGGTACCTACGCTTGGTCGTTTCATTCATTATCCAATTATTGATTTACGATGAGAGATATGTACGGTGCGAGCGTTTGATTTTCGTCTAAAAACGATATTGAGTAATTACTATATACCTATGTTCAACGCCCGTTCATAAAACAAACAACGCGTAGGATTATAATATTATTATTTTTTATAATAACATGACTATATAAACAGTTACATGATATCGCGGTTTATCGATGAAATAATATAACAGTAGAGTCTTCCATATAAGTACAAACTATATACATATTATAAATTATAATATACGCGTCACGGTCACGGGAGAAAAACCATTCGATATTAAGTAGGTATATTATTATAATATAATATGGTATAGGTAGATGATAAAATAACATTCGAGGGGATTTTTATTTAATTTCAGGGTCTTTGAAATGGGTGGTGCCTTGCGACGTGAATATCTGCGCACTGAAACAGCAACTCGAGTTCAGTTGGGTTAGGTTAGGTTTCTATATGTTTTTCACTGTATTTAGTTTAATCATACATTGAAATACATAATATAACCTACAACGTAAAATCTGTCGACGTAAAGAGTGAGCAATCGTATTTTCTTATTGTCCATCTATATTTGGTGGGATCTGTATCCTGTAAATTGTATTTAACAATAGATTAGTCATAATAATAATGGTTATCAGCAGAGATAAATAATTGTATAACCTTCAATAAAAAATTATCTACTACATACATTTTTTTTGTGAATAATTGAATGTGAAAGTGTAGTACCTAGTATACTAATATTCGTTGAGCTACGAGATATTTATATCAGTTATATGTATCGTTATAAGTTATAAGTTTATAATAATATGAAGTAATAATTTTGTTGTCACGTCTGCACCGAAAGGTTAGTTTTTGACGTCGGTTGAAGCGTTGGAAAGCGACCTTTCTCTGTCCAGCGGGCGTAAAGTGGTGTAAGTAAGCCGGGTGGGAAAGTGGAAATCCCCAAAAGTGCCGGTCGATCATATGAAGCGTATTTTCTGCACAACCTGTAGACACTGAAATCCATACTATGGTCCTTACAAGACATACACTTTTGTTTACATCTTATATTCATATATTATAACAACCATGCATGACGCTTAAAATAAATTAAAAACCAAATGGTATCTTTCATGAAATATTGTTTTTGTAGAATAGTTTGGTTGTTCCATAGATCCCTGCAAAATTTTTCCCTGATCGATGAACGCAGAGGTGTACAAAAAATAGTATGTGGGGCTTGTGAGTGCCCCCCCCTCCCCAATAAATTATTCAATTAATTCCGAAAATAGTAATAAACCTTTTAAAATTGTAATTCTTATTTATTTATTTTTTTTTTGAAAAAACTAAAATTATTTAAAGTCTTAAATTATTTTATATTACCTGTGATAAATATGGTAAATATCATTAGCTGTATGTTTGTATTTGTTTTTAAGTAAACGATTAATGTCAGTACATGGGTACGATTATTATGCATAATTTTAGCAGTGAACTATATTATATTACAGACAGGCAGATTGTGAAAAATGAAACATACATAAATAAATGGTTGTTTTTTTTGTTTTCTTGAATAATTGTTTATATTTTTAAGTGAATATAATATATGAGGCATGGGGTTGAGTGGTGAGAGAAACGCCTCAACATTATAGCTCTATAGTTGCACCACTAGGCACTGACCATGCAGATATATACCATATCTATACCGTACTACGTAGTACGTATATACATAGTTGATTTTTTTTTTGTTTCTTAGCTCCAAGGATTGCGTCTGAACAATATATTATACACAATGCCGGAACTATAGGAGAGGATATATGGGATAGATGTCCAGGGCCTGGCAACGCCTAGCATGAGCACTATGTACTATATACAATACTTTATAGTAAATATAAGTATATTAATATTATAATATTCTTAAATGCACTTCTATACATAATTAATATACGATGATAGTAAAACAGTGAAATTTAAGGGTAACACAACACTCGTTTGTTGAATATTAATATTAGCTGGTATACCTTTTCGACGTTGTAGAGTCGGTATAAAGGTAGTCTGTTTTTACGGATGTAAGCATGGAAATTGAATTAGTCTACAATAATTATTATGACAGCTAACCTATTGTAGAAAGGTTTAATAATGCCCCTCCACAGTGCTACTGGTAAGGGCAGTAAATACAAAAAATACATAAACAATTAGGTTTTGGTGAAATATTGCAAATTAAACTAGTCTACTTATAATTTTACATATCCTATAGAGGAAAACGCAGTTAACAAAAATTCCTATAGTTAAAAGCTGTATGTAAATATAATGTATACTGTATACTTAGGTACTGCATTTTCTTCTGCTTTCTAGTACCTACCTACAATCTACATAATAATGTCTTGATGATCATTGTTATAATTTGCAGCGTATTTATACTATAGGTTATTTTTCTAAAATTTTTTTCTAAATTATTTTTATACCAAAAATTTATAAAATAAAGAATATACATTTTTTAGTTTTGGTAACAGTGCGTAACTCGTTAGCGATCTACATGTGTAAATAACAATTTATTGGTGTCGTACGACTCGTACGGACATGATACTGTAAGTGATTACCATAATACCATAGTCTATAATTTTAGTGATTTACGATTTGTTGTGCTGCCAGCTAAAGATATCTATAAGGGCTACATTGAATAGACCCACAATTCACAAACTGGAGCCATAATATTCAGTACATATTGAATGTTTATGACGTATTGTAAAACAATAATGTTCTATAAGAGCCAATGTAGCTTCCCCTTCGCTTAAAATACGACTGAAAAAAGAATAGCTGAGATTTATCCACCCATTGAATGATTTTAATTTTGATGATTTTCTAAATTATCTACATGAAAGTAACCTTTTGTCCAGTTTTGTGAGTAATTAATAATGATACTTAATATAAGACGTAATAATTGTGCGTAGTATTTTTTTATTTTATTTTTAATAATATTTCATGTAACATGTTTTTTATAAAATAATATTTAATAAAGTTGATTATTTTAATTTGTATAAAATGTTTGAACGAATTTTTTTGGTAGTTAGCTTACGACACCGTTACCTTCATTTGTTACTGTTATGGATTTTCTACCGGCATTGCTAACTGATATAATTTTGAATAATCTATTTCTAGTAACAAGAAAATATAATTAGTATACAATATATGAGAAATATTACTAGAAGTTACTCTACACTGAGGAAGAACCTCGTGTCGTAGAGTAAGAGTATTTATTAGTCAGGTATACATTGATACTGCATTTTATAATGTACTCTTAAGTATATAATTATAATATGTTAGTAATGCTAGAGTGATAGCAGTAAGCCAGTATACCTTGTAATTATGATAAAACTGTCAAAAATGCAATAGCAATAGAATAGTTGATAAATTGGTAAATTTGGTTTTATTTATTTATTTTTTATTATATCGAAATTGTACAGACAATATTAATTGTATATTATATAATTTAGTACCAGCGGAGTTTAAATTTATTTTATAATTAAAAAAAGTGGAATTTGTATGTTATACATCCAAACCTAAAATCGATTAGCTAAAAATCGAAGAATTTACATGCGCCCGTCGCGTTTTACCTTTGAAAACATTGTAGCTTAAATCCATAAATAACAATAAAAATCATAATTGTTCTAACTAAAAAACAAAAGTTGCGTACCTATATATTACTAAACGCTTTGCATTAATTGCATTTGCGATGATCGTAGTGAACTTATACTTATTTATTTACTTTTTGTCACGGCATTACATCAAAAACATATAAGTACTGATTTCTATGGTCCAATTACTAAACATTATATTCGTCTCTCCTGGATGTAAGTATGTTTTCCGCGATTGTTCATGTTGGTGCATTTTATGATGCCGACATTATATCATTATAGGTAGATACAACAATATTACCTATATTGACATGTACAATAATTATTATTGCATTATTTAGTACCTATCTTATATTTCCGTCGACTCACACCACTCCACACCATTCATCTACTCTTATCACACCTTAGAGTAATGTGTTATATATTATAATTTATAGAAACAGTGCGAGTGTATAAGTGGCTATAAGACGTACCTACAACACCACAGCGAGGAACACGTGCACGCCGAATATGTTTGTTTTTTATTTCAGCTTGAACTCCATAATTATATTTTACACAGGTACCTATAGTAATATATTTAATATCAATATTATAATATATATTGTTATTTATATAATAAATGTATATGAGGTACACTGGTGTCAGCAGGTATCTATGATATAGCGTAAGGACTGCACTAGTATAATATCTCTACACGTTCTTACCACCCCACACGGCAATTAATTTGAGAAACGGAAGTTGTCACACTCGGGCAACGGTATTTTTCATGTACATAATAACATATTATAAATTACAATAATGATAATAATAATATCGTATTGTTTCATTGGTATTATAATATCATATATTTTTATACTTTTATAATATATGTGTGTATAGAGAGAAGGAACTCGTATATACATAATACACATGGCCCGATCGTCGCGTGTGTTATTGTTTGGAATTCCAAGTCCTAACGCCTTCTTTGTCGCGTTGTCTCATGATGATAGCGGCAGTATTCTTACCATATATTATACTATTATAAATTATATTGTTAACATAGTTACAACACTGCAGCTATAATATTATAATATTTAATAATATATTATCGTGCACTGGCGGCCAACGGTTAGCAAAGAACGCTCTTTTATTGCGTACACCACGCGATAGCTGACCAACGATTATTGTTTCGCATTCAAGTATATATAATGCGGCGGACGTCGTGTATAATAAATAATAATTATACGATGTGCTCGTGTACTATACCTATAGTAGGTACGTACTAGCTGCGATGGTGTTCGTCGCGATTCGGTGCGAATATCATAATCATTAATACGCAAAGGTTAGGTTAGGAACGAGAGTTTTTTTGTAAGTCGGAATCGTTGGGCGAAGTGAGTGGGAGGTGTCCGTCCGGTATAATATTATCATATCGGTATGATTATTATAGTAATCATTCACAAAAACAGCGCTGTCGATAACGGACATTCATCGTGTATGCACGCTTATTATTATGTATAGGTACCTAGTGGTGTGCCAACAATATTCATGTCGTTGAAATATTATTATAATGCATCGTGTCGATTTTACTCTGTTGGAATGCGATTACAATATTATACTTTCGGCTATCGAATTCGTTTTAGGTCGATATAAATTTCGTTAGACGGACGCCAGCAAATATTTTACACTGATTGGCGATCACCTTTTAAACGTCTTCTCCTTATATTTTATATCGTTCGAAATATTGTGCATGAATCTGTGGATTAATAACATGGTTATTGCCTACATCGATTTGGATTTGTATATCTAATTCGAAAGCCAATCTGCGGTATATTAAATATTAATAGATTGACTTCGAAAATAATTTTCATAATTAATTTTCTTATGTATTAACTCATAATGTACAGTAAAACTGGTTTTAAAACATCCAAACTGATCACATTAGACCGATGTTTTGTCAAACCTACGGCAGCATTTCGTTTTCAACTAAAAAAATACTTCAAAATAGGATTTGAATAAGCACTAAGCAGTGTAACGGGATTGGAGAACCTGTTCAATTTAGATAATTCAGTGAGAGTTTTCAGAGCCCTTTGAATTATATTATAAATTTATAACCATAACTCGGGAGCATACGCACAGCAGAATGTATTTAATGTAATTTTGTTGATTGCAATTTTGTCATGTAAATTCCAATTTTTACCAACATATTATACGTTCATAATATTATATATGCATTTTTATTTTTCAATATACAAATATGGTTTCAAGATGACTATTATGTCACAAAACATACCCATCACAACTATACATGTGTGCTAAAAGTTGCTAAAATGTCTTATTATATTATACACAAACAATATTAACGAATAACGGTATGCAAAAAAATGCGTTAGTGTACGTATTGCGCCGTCCAAACGCCTTAAAAATCAGCTATTTAGTGAAGTATGTGTGTACGGTGAATTATTTTATAATACTATGCATGTGCAGTTCAAATATAAAATTGCACTGGATTTAATAATATAATAATATTCCATTACTCAAAATCTATAAAAAATGTACCTTTAAACTGATTGAATTAATTGAACTCAGATCTAAATAGTGTCAAATGGTACCAAAGGTACTACTGTCGGTTGATATAGAGTCGTTGGGTGCGTGGGTACGTCAATAATTGTTTACTATCAGTTTGTACATTCTTTATTATTATTTTACATGCGTTCAGCACGCATTTGTTTTGACTTAATTGTTCAAAACTTTTATTTTCAAACTTGTGTTTAAGATAAGTGAATTATTTTTATTAAAAATTAAACTCGAAAACATGCTTGATTTAGTGGTAAAACTTTTATTTCTATATTGACTTGCTTTAACTAATGATTCTTTCTCGCAGATACGCATTCTCCTAAAGTGTTCAACTCACATTAATTTATATTTGTAATCATGTTTCTTTTATTAAATATAGTGACATCAAAAATTGTTTTTAAAAAGATATACTTATATAGTTAAAAGAAAATAATATGTGAAAACTATGTTTTTTTATTTATAAATACAAAATAATGAAAGTTTTATTATAATTTTAGTATTTTATTTTACTCAACTTACCAATAAGCCTTATAATATTTATTCTATCAACTTAAAGTCTGGTTGAATTGTTATGGATTTAAAAAAGGTTATTGATATTAGTTGTCATTTTATACCAGATGTTATACTTGATTAAAAAGAATTATTTGAACGAAAAATTTAAATTTTTTGTACTCACAAAATTACATAACCACTATCACGAAATTAAATACCATACCACGAAATTACGTAACTTATGTCAATGACTTTTAAACTTTTATAAAAACTAATCAATCAAAACCTGCATAAATTCTAGTAACTTACTCTACTATATTCATCAAACAATTAAAATAATTAAGTATAATTGTTGAAATTGAATTTGTAATTAGACATTTAGTTAATTTATCATGAATTTTACCTAAATACTCATGATGCATATTAGTATATTATTCGATGTGTATACAAAATACAATTATTTTTCAAAATAAAATTAATTGTAATTAAATATTAAAACATTTTACAGATTGTGAATCGAATGCCTATTATTATGAGCTGTATTGAGATAAAAAAAATTTTGAATTAATGTTTTGTGTTTAGGTATCTTCTAAACATATACTTTATCAGCTTGATTAAAGCCACTATATACAATACACGTATCAGAGCAATTTAAGAAAATATGAGATTGAATTGGTTATTATAATTGAAATTCTATAGAAGTTTGCAACCGTTGTCAGTTGATTTTTCGAAATTTTTCTATGATCATATAACATTGAATGTTGATATAAATATGTGTACTATATTACTATACATAAGTGATCATTAATATTTAAGATTGAAAGAATCTCCCTATGATTATTATTTATTATAGTAACTATAGCTTTTAAAATCTAAGATTTAGACATAAACTTAATTGTGAATTCTGTATGATTATGTTTTTTGTATGGTTTATTTAAAATGTTGAAACTTGCAATAACTGCAGTCTGTAACGTAAGTACCTTTGAAGTATTGGAAAACTAAGTGTTTTCGATCGCCAATAGTATCTATATTTTTTGCATTGAAGCTTTTAAATAAAAATACCTAGTATGTTATATATTTAAGTATACTTAATGGCTTACCAGTTGTATTGTTGTACGTATTAACGTTCGTTTTATTTTATGTATTGTACAAAAGAAAATATTTTTAATATTTGGACTGAACCATTGAAAGTATTTTAAACGATAAAAGTGGGTATTGTAATACATGATATTTAGCTGAAAAATAAATCATAACACAACCAGTAAGCTTTATATTGTTTGCCTGCAACATTTTTAGATTTTTTGTTTTCTACACAAATCAATGATAAATTATTTTTATAATCCTTCATTTTTAAACTACTGCTTTGTAAATTATTGCAATGTAAGCAATGTAAATTATCTGACTAGCTTAAATTTTTTGATGGACATAATTTCCCTACTTAATATTGGTAATACATTGTAATAAAGCTGATTAGTTTCACTGCATTCAAATTCGGGTCCTATCGGATTTAATACAAACATATAGCCGCAGAATTTTGAAATTTGTATGAAATATTTATTTTAATAGGTACTTGATTTTTTGAATCTACTATTGAAATACTGAATAACTATACATGAATATAATATATAGATAAAATATATTATGTTGTTTTAAAGCCAAGTGACCTTACAGGAAATTTACCGTATTTATATAGATTATAGGTACTTTCGATTGCTATTTCGAGTATCTATATTGTAGTGATAATCTACTTGTAAGCGATAACCTATCTTCAGGTAATTACTTATTGCTACATATAATATAAAATATATGCGTAATGTATGTAGGTATTGTAATTTGTAGTGTACTCGTGAAGAGTTAAATTCAATTTGAAAAATACGTTATAGTGGGTATACAATATACATGTATAATGTATAGGTATGGCGTATTTATTATTCTGTAGGTAATTATATAAAATTAACCCAACTTCATTAAATTAATAATAAAATTAAAGCGTTTAATAATAAATTCAGCTATTCTATAATAGTACCGGTTATAAACCAGACCTCGCCTGCAAAGTATAATTAATAACATTAAATTAATTTACTCAAAATAGAAAATCATAATATTAAATTTATTTTTAAGTATAGGATATAGAATAACGTAAATGCTAAAAATGATATGAAATCTCACCGATTAAGTCCTGTATACGGAGTCTACTTTCTGTTGGCTTGTAATTGCTTCTATTTTCTAATAACTTCTTCTTTATAATCATGACATGCTGTTGATGAATTGAAAAATAGTTGTTGTGGAAATGAGATAGTGTTTTTTTTATTTGATTTATTAAATACTTGAAACAAATTAACGATATAATAGACCCACATAACTAAATATTAAGGGACAGTAATTATTAATAAAAGATACACAAATTACTAAAAATGAATAATTGTTTAGGTGTATTGTGTCATATAATTCTTAAATTTAAAACAACATTTTAGTAGTAGAACGAAAAATATAGTTTACTTATATGGCATTGTAAGTACAAGTTTTTAGAAATATATTGAATAAGTTAGACGATTGGTTAAAAAAAAAAAATATTTTGTCTATTTCTCTTTTCACATATCATATCAGTCGAAGTCAGATAGGTTGACTGTTTATTAAGTACAATTTGTTCTATAATATAATGTACCTACCTATATTATAGTAATTTTCCGGTTGAATAACTTACGTAAGTTAACAATAATTATAGGTAGAATCTCATATTATGTTATCGGCGGAAGAGATTAATTTGCCGAGTGTTTCTGATTAAATAATGACATTTAATAATTAAACATGATTTGGGTGGCTAAATCCATGCGTATCCGAGTAACGGTACGCCAAGATGCGTACGTCTTGTACACCGTTAGAAAATAACATTATTTTCACGGTTTCACCACTAGGGATTAGTGTATTTTACTATTATTTTATTGAATTTTTCTAGACTCGAGTGAATGTATAATATTTTTCAATATTTCAAAAAGTATCCCAACCATTGAATCTCATTACTATGTTATCGTAAAATTTCGATATTTATACTATATTATATAATATATTGTATTTATATAAACGAAGGTGTTTATCAATTTTTACTTATATTATTCCAACTATTTAAAACACGTTTTTAACATAGTTTGTGCTAAAAATTGAACAACACATCATCATTACAATATCTAAGTTGTTTTACCCGTTCCAGTGATATTATTAGATTTACGTTCTATTAAACTTGTGATGGTGACTTGTTGTATGTACTGCAGTCTGCAAGGTATAGGCATAGGCATATGTAAAATAACACAATATTGTTCTAAGCACAGTCACAAAATATCCTGGCTGAGCAGTCTGGCATTAGTGATCAAATTTCACTTTACAATAATGTTATGGCATAAGACTTAATATTATAATATCCTACAAAATATTTACCTGTGGAACTGCATTAACCGTCAAATACATAATAGCTGATTGTTTAATGATTTGTACCCAACACATTATCTAATATCTTATATCGTTTTGTAAATATTTGTAGCTAACGGCCTTTGTAGTTGATGTTATTGTGTTCAATAAAAAAAAAAAATTACCAATTTTTTTAGTGTTGCTAATACGTATATACTCGCTGTGTTATAAAACCTGTATAATTTCAGTGGTGACGACTCGAGATAATGTACAATGTACATATTTTAAAAGTACCCCTACCATTGAATCCCATCGCTTTTAAACGTAGGTATTTATCCTTATTTATATTGACATTATTCCAAACATTGAAAATATGTTTTTAACATGATATTATTTGTGCTGAAAAACGAAGACCCCATCGTCATTAGAATATTCAAGTTGCGGTTTTACCCGTTTCAGTGATTTATTATAGTACGTTATATTATGTATGAATGATGTGACTTGTTGTAGGTGCTGCAAGCAGTGACGTATATAGGGGGTTTTTAGGGGTTAACCCCCCCCCCCCCCCAAAATTAATTTCTATATAAGTCACATACTCACATGTTAATTAACGCAATATATTGATCTAAATGCAGTAGCGAAGTATGCTGGCAGAGCGGTTGAGTAGTATATTAGCTGTTAAATTACACCATATAATAATGTTGCTCAGTCGTGCTCTGTCTATTGGCATGAGACTTAATAATAATATATCTTACTAAATTGCCGCAATATATATCGTAAGATATTAAATTCAAGAGCAAATATTATCTGAAACGTTTGATGTTATGCGCTGTTGCCCGTTATTTGTTGTATCTACCTACTGTGTTGTAAGTTATAATAACTATTACTATTATGTCGTTGCGAGTTCATAGCTCATACTTAAAATTATTATTACACAGGTATTGTACGTACGTAACGCATCTGAATATCTCGTATAACATAATATGTTATTTTTGTTTTTACATAATAACAGCGAAATATTTACCTACATAATATGTTTACATATTATTATTTCTTTTTCGAGGGTATCACTTAAATAATAAGATATTGTAATACCATATTATTGCAATATATAGCGCGTGCTTGACTCTAACCTAATGCTGTATACCCCCCTACATCAAGGAATGTATTTTTTATTTCATAATCTTTGACATAGAAATCGCATAACTAGGTATATATATTATAATTTATAAAATACCTTTAATCATACATTTAATGACTACGATATAATAATATACTGTAATAATTATTATTATTACGAAAAACATTTATATTTATTATAATGTCTAAGTTTATGTTCAAAACATATATATTCTGCAAATAGTTTCAAATTTTTGAATAATTTTTGGGCGGGTAATTCCAAAATGTGGAGTCTCAAAGGAGTAACTACTTATGATATGATTATAAATCAAAACATTATTTTAAGTAAAAGTTTACGGAAATCCACTGTGTGATTTAGGAAAATGTGCGTGGAATTGAAAGATTAGATGCTAAGTACTAACTTAACAAAATGTACGGCACGGGTATGGCTCGTGTCGGAGTCAGTTGTCCAAAAACGCGAGAAAACAAATAACTTTCGGTTTTATTATTATTATATATATTTTTACTTTTGGCAAAGACTGCACATAAATCTCTTCTGATGAGGGATAAACGGGGGATTTGGCACACGGGAGATTTAGGTTGAGGTCGTCGGCGTGGAAACGACGGCCGGCGACGACGATCGATTCCAAAGGCGAAAAATACATTAAAAACCCGTTCTTTTGGCGGGAGCTGTTGAGTTTATTTCAAAAAACACCAAACTGGGAGTACAGCTGCCAACCCTCTCTGTCAGATCCATTGTATCATTGTTTAACAACTGTTCATATATAATATATATATTATATTCTTTGTTGTCTGCTAGAGCTCACGCACGCGCGCGAGCGGGTGTGTGTGTGTGTGTGTGTGAATCACATTGAAAACTCGACAGCGTCGAAATGCGTGTGTCGTATACGTGGCACGCGCATTAGGATTTTGGGCGACGCCAATTCCGGTCGGATAGACATTGTGTGAGGTCGACAATACGTCGCACGCACAAAAGTTGTTTAGGTCCGTCAACAACCACGAACGGATATGCCCACCCACCCAAATTTAAAAAACTTATACCAAACTGTTTGAATACTTAATGAAAAATTAGCAATTTAACTTTTAAAATATTCGTATACAAATAAGCTCTATATACGGAGTGATCCATTTAACGTAAGACATTCGTTGTATCAAAAACTATAAAATATACTATAAATGTTTTTGAAAATATTTTTTTTACATAATTTTGAGTCGTTTAAAAGTTAAAACAATACTTTTGGAAAATGATTATATTTCATACAACTTTTTATGATAATGATTTTAAAGTTTTTTTTACTTTTTTAAATAGCAAAATATATTATTTTTAAATAAACCTAAACTTATACGAACCCTAAAAAGTTTATAAGTATAATTTCGTAAAATATTTGTTCAATATCTAATTTTTATAAATCGGAGTAGGTACATCACACTCTCTGTCTTTCACAGTGTTTCATATTCGTTTTTATTTTATTTTTTTTTCTTCACGTTTCAGTTACATCTATGGTATGCCGGTTATTCATTAATCATATTCAACGATCGCATGGCCCAGTGCATTAAAAATTATAAAAAAATTATTATATTATACTTTTAGCATTGATGTAAATCCATATCAAATGTAAGTCCGAGTTTTATGCAACTGTTCTTCAACCGCCTTCGTTGATGAGATGCTGTTCAACAATAATTGTTATTACTGTCACCCGGTCTTCCAATTTTGACGATTCATTTCTGATTTGGCGGTGAAAGTGTGATTCCAGCCTAGAGAATTCTCGATGCAGGAAATTCTTATAGCTCACCGACGCCAAATGACTTCGGGACATATTTTACTGGTCTCGGAGGGGCTGTCCACGGACATATTTCATGTTCATCATTATTTTATATTTGAGTAATAAAACACTAATTGGATAACTGGATGAGGACCATACAGCAGCATCCGGTCCGGAATATTGTTAGTGTGTGTACCTACATACTCTATACATATATGTATAAATTAAATATAGGGTCGTCCTCATCCCACCCTACACACACTGACACTCATATTATTATAATTTAGACCGGTGATTTAATTAACCGGTTTCGTTATTATTATTGTTATTTTTTAAATTTTTCCTTTCGGTCGGCTAATAGTTTTCGTGTAGATAACGGACAAAATACTATACGCGGTGGACGTGTCCGTTTTAACGAGATAAGTGTTAAGACAAAAGAATTAATTATGGAGGACCTATACATTATATACCTATACATAACATACAGGACGAAATTAGCCGGAAAACTATTATAGCTGGTCTGTAATAGAGTGAGAGCACCAGGTGGCTCACACGGTATACATATAATATATAAACACCAGACGCCTATATCACGAACGACGATGAACCGTTGACTATATGCGTCTATATAGCATATAATAGTAAATAATAGTATAGATTATAGTCTCGTGGTCTAAAACAAGAGGCGCCTTGTGGGCCATTTGAGCTATGATAGTGATAAATATTTTTAGTTATTTTTGAAAATGCATTTAATTTTTAAGTATAAATATTTTAGTATTAAACACTATATATGAACACAATCAATCATTGTACAGCAACGGTGATGATGTTTATTATTTATTAAAAAAAAAAAAAATCTAATGAATTATATGAGTACCTATAGGTAGTTATAACTATAATATAATACAGCATAAATCAACAACAGTAATTTAATCTGGGTTAGAATTATTGTGTACAGTAGGTATTAGAATTGAACGTGAAAAAGTTCGAATTTTGTATTTCATAAAAGCTGCAAGTTTGTAAAAATCGTTATTTGACATTGACTTTTTGTTTTGTTTGGTAAAGCATTTAAAGTATACGCTTTTATGTGTTTACTTTATTTTTTTTATTAGTAAGAAAAAAATATAACCAAGGCATTTTGGAATTACAACGGAGAAATATAAACATTTTTATAATAAACAATAACATTTATAGGAATGTTAGATACAGACAAATATATAGATTTCAAATAAAAATTAATGATAGCTAAAAAAATATTTTCTAAAAATGCAGTTATACCAACTCAAAGTAATGTGGAGTCTACTTTTGCTCGTCTAAACTCTAAAGGCTTATTTAAATTATTTGTTCAATATTTGATATGAGTGAAAAAAATGAGTATACCTATAATTCGTGGTTAAAAATCTTAAAAACGTCGAATATAACCGTTTTGAAAAACTTGGAGAAACAAAGTTTTTTTTTTATAAAACTTGGTGTAGCAAATTGCCATACTTAAAAGGTTCCATGCAAGTCGACAAGACGTATAGGTGCTTTAATGCATAAAAGTTACATATATGCAGTGCGATACCAAAACTGTTTCACAAACATTGTGTAGTATAGTATAGTTTCCAATGTATTTACTCAAAACAATTTTGCCATACATTATTTTACATAAGCACCATACAACTGCAGCATATTTTATAATTTTAAATTTGTATATAAATCATCATCGTATATGAGACACCTACAATATACGGAGTGGTTTACCAAGCATGATCACCCTTATTTCTTCATTTAATATTGAATTTATTAAAATTCTGAACTTTGGACCTTTTAAACATATACTCAAATGCTATATTTTTTCAATACCGCAGTAATACAAACTTCTGTTTTTCTAACGAGAACCTCCCCTTTTTACTGAAAATTATTTAGTCGGTAATTTTTTTGAAAATGTTGATGTATCTAATTCAAAATTTGAATAAGTAGTTTTTCAGTTGTTAAAATGTTTATAATAAGGATAAGTAGTAAGTACTGTCCTTTAAAACGGTTTTATAGGTTATAGGCCATTTTTATAAATTGTAATTATTGATAGATAAATATAAATTACTAATTATATACATTTAAATAATTTATATTTAATAATATACATTTTTAAGAACTATTGCTCTCATATCTTCCAAACCCATTAATGTGGACCTATTTCAAATAACTCAAAAACGTCTCGTTCAAATTTTGATTATGGTATGGAAAAATATTCTGAAAAATTATCCGCTACATCATTTACAGTAAACAAGGGGGGGGGCTCGTTTGTACACCACATCAGAACACTCCTTAAGTATTAATAGTTATACACAAATTCCCAAGAATTTGAAAATATATTCTTTATATTATATTATTATTATATTACTTTATAGTATAGTGTATTTCAAAAGTTTCAAAAATCAGTATATTTATTTTGAACGAGTTCATTGTTATAAAATAAAAATAGGGGTGCGCGTGCTCGGTGAATCACCCTGTATACGACTGCAGCGATAAACCGCTTGTTTTTCCGCCGTCTGCGCCGTCGTCTCGGCCGCGAACGCATAGAAACGTCCAGGAGCAGTCGATAAATTATCGCGACACGCCATCGACGCAATTATTTTCGAATTCGTATAACATATACCGTCATATATGTGGCTCACACGGACAGAGTCTGCGTGCGGCGGGCTACCGTGCGCGCACGGAGTTGCGACTTCATCGCGAGGCAGGTCTGCGTATTGTATATACACATATATATTATATGCCTCTATATATATCGTTAGGAACGCGACGACGGTTTTTGTTTAATTTATTTAACTTTTTTCTTTTTTTTTTTTTCGATCTCGCTGGCATTCCCCGAAAACACGTACACACGCACGCGCGTAACGGCCGGGGCCATTGTCGTTCTCGCAAAAACCTGGCCCCGAGGTCGGAGGACGAATTCTTTTCTAAACGTTTTGTTTTTCTCTCTCCGTCCCGTGTATTGGATCTCGTGCAGCGCCTCGGCTCCCGAGAGATCCGTTCTCGTTTAATTGCTATAATACCTACGCAGTGCCGGATTGCGAGGGGAAAGAAAAAAAAAACCGAACGCGACTAACGAAAAAGACAATCGTATTTCGGACACAATCGGACGACGCCACTCTGATTGAGTCGCAAGATTCCCTCCCCTCGAGCTGCGGCACGGCACAAACCGGTCGGACGAACAAAGAGACGAAAAACGATCGTTTTATTATATTATATTATGTACAGCAGAAGAGATAATAACGATGATAATAATAATAATAATAATAATAGACTATTTTATAAAACAATAATTATAATAATAATAATAATATTATACAGTTTTGTACACACGCGTCTTATTCGGGGGACGGACGGTATGTCAATGGGATCGCGCACAATGAACGAGATTCGGCGGTGGTTGCTAAAATAATAAAAGAAAAAAAAAACCAACGAACGAACGAAAACCTTTAGAAAATTAATATTATACGTTATGCTCCGGCTAGCTGTTATAATAACTGCGTATATTGTGGTAAGCAGATTAGGTAGTCAATAACTTTGTGTGAAAATGCAGTTGGGATATTATTATATTAAGCTGCAGGTCGGGTCGCTTAAAACGGGCAATTATGATTATTGCGACGACAATGCTATAGTGACTCGCGGTGGAAATATTAAAAAAAACGAACCTCGTGACTCTTATTCTCTTGGCCTTGCAAAGACGGACGTCCAGTTTTCTTCTCCTATTATTGCGTCCGGGAGGGACAAATTTATAGGGTTTTTTAATAAGGCCCGGGCACCTTCTTACATCCCTATACAAATAAATAATATAAGTATATATTATGATACGCATGTGAGACTGTTTGATATAAAAAAAAAAATTATCAAAATTACATTCTGAAAATAACTAGATACAATTTAGATTATCCGTTACTTTGTTGCAACTATAAATAGAATTTTTTCTCTAAAATTAAAACAGAAGACTTATTCATATACGTATTTAAATTATTGCACAATAATAGGTAAATGTTAATGTATTATGTTTATGCGTATACATTTTTAAATTTAAACTCTTTTAAAAACACTTAGTTTCGATAATAATTAAAATAATTAATTTAATTTAGAAGATTAAAATGTCAATGTGGAAAATATAAATTATGAATAAAATTAAAAGATATAGTATGTGTGGGGTACTGGGGTTAAATAATATAGTAGTAATTGTGGGAAATAAAAAATATAATATTTTATAACATTTTCGCATCTATGTCACGGCAATGTTTTAACAATGCTGAAAAATACGTTATAGTAATTTTTATGTTTAATACAAGTAAGGAAGTTACATAAAAAAAAAATGTTGACTACATAAATTCGTTCGATGAAAATAACATTTTGGTATGCAATATAAAGTGTTTATATATATATATATACTTAATAATGTTTTTTACGATCAAATAAAAAACGCGTTGACCATTTCTTTATGGTTGTTCACTTGACCTTTATCTCTACTGATTTTTCAGACACATATTGAGAACAATGTACCCATACGTTTATTATGTTATATGTATTTACGATATATTATAACGTAAACGCACACTATAATACCTGTAGCAAAAACTGTCGATCTAAAACCGAAGTTTTTGTTTTCCATTTCTTATTGTACACTATAATTACATGTAATTGACCTTAAATAAAAATCCAATTTTCGTCACTTGAGTTCATACACAATATATACAATTCACCGAGTAAGTACACTCTTATTTATTGCTTTATAAAAATTCTGTTTTTTTAAATTTTGAAGAAAGGGTGTGAGCATGCTTTCTGAATCACCCTGTACCTGCGCAGTACAATGACAATGTAATATTATACAACATACCTACAAACTTAACATAATTATTATTTATTATCACGATTTTCGCCGTTGAATAGGTACGATAGGTAGCATAATATTTAAAATATGAAAATAGGAAGTACTTAATTTGATCTGTTTATAAGACATCAACGTTTGTCGGTTTATGCAAGTGTGTGTGTGTGTGTGTGCTCTGACTCGTGTGAACAGAACACAACTATAATATATACAACAATATTATGTATGTGAGAAACTATATTTTTTAAAAGATGCTGTTGTTGTTGTAGTATGGTTTTCATCGACCGAAACAATATGATAATATATGTATGACGTGTGTACCTACTATGTATAATGTACTATAATGTGTGTGCATTTATCTTTTTCGTCCCTAACTGCAGGTGCGGTGGCTGCAGGAGATGAGCAGTATATATATGTTTTCATTTATAAAATATGTCTTATTTTTTGTTTCACCCCACACTCGAAACACATGTACCTAAATGTACGACCATTATATTTGGGGACGATGGTAAGTTGTCTAATTATTAGGTTTTAGTACCTATACATCTTTACTCTTTGTAACACGCGCGCCGCTCGATTCTTTATCATTATTATCGGGTCCATGGTCGGGCGGTGAGCGGTGACACACTAAATAAAATAATATTATTTTCACCGGGACCGTATATTATAATAATATATCTTTTTTGTCTCACATAATACATAGTAATATGTATATGTCATATTATATGCTCTGTTCTGCTCTTAATACATTATAATATAATATTATGTTTAATGTACGTTGTAATATCGATATACGTGTAGGTACTACCACCCAAAAATTACGAATACTTTCTTTTATTATGCGTTTACAAATAATGATTGTACAATAATACATAAATACCTTAACATTTATCATATGGTAGAATAAAATAAAATATTTGATTATCTGAAAATCTTGTCCATGGTATATATTTTCATACATAAATAATAATCAACTGCATGGCGCTGCGCAGTCTACATGCACAGTATGTCTAAGGGGATCGCAGCACAAGGATTTTCATACGTTTTAGACCAATAAGCGGTGGTAAATTACACATACTTCAGCATGTCTGATTTTAATTATTTATACATGTATTAACTCTTTGACAAAATATCTAGACTTTTTAGAAAGTCGATTTTCAATTTTCAATTTTAAAAGGACCCTAAAATTAAGATTTTTTCAAAAAAGTGATTCCTAAAGAATCTAGAAGCTTATAAATTCAACCATTTTTTTTAAAACTGCAATCGAACTTCAGGAACTATGTTTAATTTACTTCGGCTTATAGTAGTTTTTAAAGTTATGCAAACAAGAATATATTTCATTTTTCGCGAAGTATTGACATGTGCGTGCGTTTGCGAGAGTTGCATCCAGTGGCGGTTGCCCGACGCGGCATTATAGTGATTTCGGAATCACACACTAGCTAATGTTAATTTACTACTCACACAGACATAGCACTAATGTTCATGTAATGTAAATTGCCTAAATCTTACTCCTTAAAACATAATACGCTGGAGCCCGCTTTAGGCTGTTGAAATCGGGTTGTTTTTGCGTCGTTTTTTAGTGCATTTAGACCAATAAGCGGAAGAAAAATTCACCCAGTACCAAAAATCTGTTTTTAATTTTGAAAACATATTTGAATTCATTATTCTCTTTTTTAGGTTATGAAGGAATTGGATTTTCAATTTGTTATATGGTTTAATTACTAAAATACTAAATTATTTATATTTATATATATATATATTTTTTTCAAAATTCAACTTAATTTTTTTTTAGTAACATTAAAGTTACAATGAATTTTGAAAAAAAAATAAAATCTGGCTTTTGGTACAGAGTGAATTGTTTTTCAGCTTTTTGTGACTTTTATGTTGAAACTTTTTTGATCCCAAAATTTAGTGACGTGTGACTGCGCGTATGTACGGTTACTGATTTCCAAGAATCTTAGCTTTCTTAGGCTTATCTGTAATTACATAAAGCGTTCGGGGAACTCCCGCACACTAATGATCAGTTACTACACATACAGTCACACATAAATTACGTTCGTTATTGAATATTGCTTAAATATGATCCCTTAATAATGGTTCGCTTTCAACAGCCTCGAGTATATAATGCGATCTATTATTATTTTCACTTGCTATTCAAATTTTTGCTGTTGACTATTTGGAATTTTGAAAAAAATATTCTCTTATAGTTAGAGTTATTTATAAAACTTTATTTTTTTATATGGTGATATCTTAAGGTGTAAACATTTTTATAAATATCCAACTCAAAATAATTTGCAAATTTCGTTATTTTTCGTATTTTGTCAAGATTTAAACTTTAAATGCTTAAAAAAAAATTGTGACTATGGATTTTTTAATATTTTTCAAATGTCATTGTAATAATAAATTAAGGTCTTTGTATTACCTAAATTTTCAAGCTTTTTTACCCAACAAATACAATTTTTTTGACATTCATAGAAAAAAAACTAAAAAAGTTAGAAACTGTTAATGTCTGTAAGCAGTTCAAAACAAATCAAAAATTTTGAAAATTTTATAATGCAAAAATTTTATACTTTTCTCAAAAATGCTCATTTTTCATTAATTTTTTTTTTGTTTTTCCATGCGCTTTTGGCAATTACTGGAAATTTTAAATTTTGACCTCTTCATAATGCACTAACTTTAGTTGCTTTCCCATCGAACAATATACTAAAGTTGAAAATTGAAGCATTTCTTCGACTACTTATACTGTACATTATATGACTACTCATATGTACGAAAAAGTGTAAGCAGACACAAATAAAAAAAAAATTTAAAAAAACACACATCATTGTAAAATCAATACATCCATCGCTCCGCTCAGAATCTAAAATAGACTAAAATAAATTAGTGGTTTTAAGTGCATCTTGTCCCTACAATACCTGGAATTATGTTTAAAACGCAGATGATTGGACCTATTTTCAAAATATTATAATGAAATAATATAAATCTGTGTAAGTCAGTCCTTAAAGGTTAAGCGAGGTTGTACCTATATGGTTTTTATGAGTTATTCGGCTTTTATTGACGTACGTTAATGATGTACTTGAAACCATCCAGTAAATTATTTTTGATTTAAACCACCAGACGTAGCCACGTAGGTAGGTATACATAATATAGAGCTATCCGTGGCTATACTGCGTATATCGCAGGAGAAATAGAACCGTGGACGACGCCAATATTGAGTATTGTTAATATTTTTTTAATTCACAGGACGTTTCGCAATCGAAGCGGAGACTGAGCTGAGTTCTACGAACGATTTTAATCTTTGTAGTTTTTTTAGTTTTCTTTCTGTGCCCTTCGAAGGCCTTGGTCGACAGACATAAATTTATTTTTTCAACTTTCTTACGCCTGAATGGGGAGACGACTGGAATAAAAATGATCAGCCATCAATCATAGCTGACAAGCGGATCGAGATTTTGGCATGGACAATAATTTTTAATGTTCGAGCCGAAAAATATCACGTTGACTGAACTGAAAAGAGAAAAAAATATATCAAATGAATGTGTGGAAGAGGCTATTTTTATTAAAAATTTAGTGACAAATGTGATGATTTATGTGCAGGTTAGTAAGTATAGAAAATATTGTAAGTAATCATTTTGAAAAAATAAAATAAAACACATATAGTGAACTTTAAAAAGTTTGTATAAAACTGAATTATATTATAATATTCAACAATTATAAAGGTAAGTTGAAGTGTTTTAAAATTAAGCATCGAATTTTGCAAGTGCCTTTAAGTTATAATACACTTATAAAATAAAAGTACCTAACTGTTGAAGGTACTTGATTAAAAAAAAATAATTATAATTTATTTATTGTTCAGTAAAAATTGTAGGAGTAATTTAGTACCTTTAATAGTAACTGAACTTAGATAAAAATAATATTCATGGAAATATACTTGGTAATTGTTTTATTGTAATTTTAAATAATTTATTAATGTTTAAATCATAAATGGTACTTAGTATACCCTATTAAATAATATTATAGCCGTATTGTTTTACGTAAGCTACTATAGGTACTCTTTTATGAAAAACAAAATGTATAAATTATTTTAGCTATATTTTCTATTGAAACTAGGACTATACCGTGATTTTGACAACATATTTTGTAAGCTGTTCACGTTTAAGTTATACGTCGTATTATAATGTGGAGTATCATATACCGGAGTTACTATTAAACCTATATAAATATAATATAAAATATACACGGGTCATAAATACATCATTTATTAAACGTGCAATAATCTATACCTTTTTCTACAAACTCATATATAGTAATAATATATTATGTTATCCTCGATATAGCAATATTCGCACTATAGCACCTCTCACTATGAGTAGTAATTTGTATAACTTACATTTTTTTAATTCTATAATTCTATTATATGAATATATGATGTATATATTGTATATTATACTGAATTATCGACATTGAAGCGTTTTAGATGCATCATAGGTAATTCACTGAAATATGATGATGTACCAATCGACTATATAAAATACTCGCAGTTAAAAAAAATCGTGGGTGTTTTATATAATTAGCGTAAAAAAAATATCTGTATACTACAATCGAGTGCGTAGTACCTATAATATATAAAATATAATATATTTTTTATTCTTTAATTCCGTTTTTTTATTCTACAAAGGAACATTGAAAGTTACACGCGCTCGATATACCTATACACATTATATTATAGCGGAAAGGTACAATATTATAATATAGACTAATGACTGTAATTTGAATACCTAATACCTTAGCATTTGTGTTGAATTTAAACAATAATCGACCAGGAAAAACAAATGCGGAGGATTATTAATATTTCGGTGTATATGGGTACCTATTATATACATATATAGCGTGTTCTAAAGGGGTGGTTCGAGACTACATATTAAATATTATATCGTATGTATAAAATATATAGGTACTTAGGTAAGTTCTAAGTTGGGCGTGGACGAGATTAAAATGTGGGGACAGGCACGTGAGAGTTACCGAAGTAGCCACATATAATCGGCAGCATAATCAATTTAATAGGAAGTTCCCCGGTGATAGAATATTATAATGAGTGGTTATAATATTATAATATATTTTATAGACTTATAAGGTTTATTGAATCAAACATTTAATGTGAAATTTACCCGTGTAATGGTTATTATAGCATAATATCATATTATATTAAATATTATCATAATATATTATTTTATTCATACCTGTATAAAAATAATTATGCCTTTGTTACTTAATTTTAGTACTCGCCAATCACTGGAATAACTTATCAATTGACACCGTATTTTCACTCATGTTCCTCGAGTCTCTGATAACTATGTAGGTTTCAATAGGGTGGCTTACACAGGAATTTCATTTTGGATCACAAAAATCGAATAATATTTCCCATATAGGTCTTCCAATAGTTGCAAACATACAAATTGATATAGAGACTATACCGACTCACCGTGCGTTGTTAAAGAATTTTTAAAATTAAATACAATACTATTTAATAATTAATCGTTATTCAAATGTACCTATACTGCAACAAAAGGCAATGTTTGTATAATGTTTGTAATTATAAGACTCAAAAACTACTTGACCAATTTCAAGGAAAGTTTCAGAGATTGTTCTTAGAGATGATAGGGAAAGTTTAGAGAATAGTTTAAGCCGCGTTTGAAAATATACAAAGTCCTACACGGATCTGCCACAGGCGGATTGCTCATCTCGGTCGAATTGTTTCACAAAGCGAGGTACGACGATAGCGACATGGACCTCGATACCAATTTTCCCGTAAAATGAGGCACCTATATAATACACTATATAAGAATGAAATACACCGATATAGTGCAACGTATTTTATTTGTCTTCGATTTTTCCCCTCAAAGCCTGATTATACAGCTAGTATATATTATAATATATGTAAGACATAGGTGTATAACTAAATTTTTTTCGGTAAATCTGATGATGATATGTTTACCGTATTTCAAATATCCAATAACGATCATCTATAAATATTATAAGTTATACTCTCATAAATAATTTTTTTTTTTCTTTAGGTTTATAATAATATATAAAATAATGTTAGCTTATAAATGTCTACAATTATTGTCAAATAAAAAATAAAAATAAACAGCATTGTAGTAAGCATTATGGTTATAAACATTGGACTTGGGTTTTCAAAATTCTATATCTAAACTATATTATGATACGATTTTGAATATGGCCAATTTTCACAAGTTGTTGTTATTTTTATTATGTTTGTTTTAAGTAATGAAATTAGTCCAATGTGCCCTGTACAAAATTATCCTCTATCTAATGAAAAAAAAAATTCATTAAGTCAAACCACTTTACAGTGCCCGAGCGTTTTCCTGCAAAGCGTGTTTTGAGCAAAGTATTAAGCTTTATATTTTTGGTTGGCGGTGACGTTGACAATATTGTGACGCATTCAGTACGTACGTAGATAGCCCGGTACCCACGTACATGAACACTCACACTAATCATCATTTACGACTAGCGAAAATCCATGGATGGTGGCGAGGAAATTGTATATTGCCTAAATAATGACCCTTTTAAAGACACACGAGCAGATTTATAAGAAAATCAAAATTTATTTTTTTTATAAAAAAATTCGTTTATCTATACCTATAGTGAAAATGTACCATCTATAGGTACAACAAGTAAATTAGTCATAAATCATAATGAATATAAAATGAGGCGTTCTAATAAAAAGACATTGAATTTTACATTAGAAACTCCTGGACATAGGAAAAATATTATTTATTAACATTTAAGAGCATTTTGTAGTTTGGATAAGCAGTAGGTAGGTCGTACATTTTTCAGGATGTACTTTTTTTGGTGCGTTTATAGATTGACAAAAATAACGGTGATAGAATACAACTTAAAAATCGTATGTATTTTGAGTTACCGACCATATCGATGAAAAGTTAGGCGATCTCGAAATTACGATGATTTATTTATGATTATAATATACTATAGATGAGCCATTATACGCGTATATACTCTGAAAAATATTATATACGACGACTAGGCCATGAGAAAGTTTCATTTTTAGATTAAAATCATTTTCGTCGTCAAAGAAATCTTTAAAAATAACACAACTCCAACGCACATAAAATTACGTACGTACAACACCACACATATTTATATTATATAGGTGTATATAATAATAATATATTATATTATATGGTCGAGGATGAGTAGTCGATTTAACACGGTCGCGCGATGTTTATCGTTTGCACGCATCAACCAGTGCTCACGGTATATAAAAGTGGTGTATATATATATATGTATATTGCATATATACATACATAATGTTATACATGGGTACGACGAAGGAGGATGGATGAAAAAAAAAACGTACGTTTCGCTCTAGGAGAATACGCTGATGGGAGAGAATGTCGCTCACAGCAGCAGATATAGCGCAACGATATAATAATATACCAGCCAGATAATAATAACGTACAATGTGTACGCACGACAATATATATTATACGGATGGCGTACTTATGTACGTTTTATAATATTGCGGCGTTTTCGGTGAGATCCGTGCGCGACACGGTGTAATATATTATATACAAAGTTTAATATAATATAATATGATGGACGTACCATATATATATATATGAGGTATACGTGTGGCGTGTACCTATATCAACGAGGCCGCCGATCGTTATGGTGTACGAAAATTATTTTTCTCTTTCGGGTCTTTTGTCGTCGTAACGCGCGTTGACGTTATTATTATTATTTTTATTTTAATTCGCGACATTAAAATTCGGGGCGCGGACGCGGCGGCAGCGCCAAAACGCACACACTGCACGCCGTGTACACACGCATATATATAGGTGCGTATAACACACACACACACACACACACACACACACACATTATACACACTGAGACGCGTATTATAATGGCGTTTTGATGGTTATCGCCCTGCTCGGTGTGGTACTTGAATTGCCGCCAAAAAAAAAAAAAGAAAAAAAAACACGAAAACAACAACCCAAACACGCCGCCGCCAAAAGAAATGATGCATATTATTATTATTATTACAATATTGCGATTGCGAGATGGGGCCGATTTACACACACGTACACCTAATACATCACCGTCGACCGTCGTTATAATAATAATATATTCGTCGTCGATCCGTTTGTCCGTCATATTATTATTATTATTTTCTTTATTCTTTTTAGCTACATCACGGTGCGTGTGTGCGGTTATATTATTAATAAACCCGATAGGTACATTACTATATATTATAATATTATTACTATCATATAGGTACCTACTACGAAGTTTCGTTTGGTGGCCGACACCGCAGCGTACGTGACGGAAACTGTGTAATATATTATTATTATTATTATTATATACTTTCGCGTAAAATATATATTATGCGTAGGTTCGGTGTATGATAATATAATACATACAGGATGATTCATCAAGCATGTTCACCCCATTTTTTTAATGAATGTATTCAAATTCCAGTTTTTGGAATTTTTAAATATATTCACAGAAAAAGTTTTCTGATTCTTGAATTTTTTTGTATTACTTAATGTTTGTACTAAGAATAATAGTTTTTAAAAATTATGGTTTTGCAAAAATATAAAATAAACGTAATATTAAACTAGTAATTATTACTAACTATTAATATTGTTAGAATATTAATAATGAATAATTAATACAATTTTCCAATCGCCATAGCCTATACATCTAAGAAGCCGACCCATTACCATTGGCATATTATCTTTAGAACACATTTCTAAACAACTCAAAACTTTTAGTATGAATTTTGATTCCAATGATTCTCAAACTTTGCAGAATTTGAATCGGCGTTCTCATTTGAAAAACAGAAGTTTGTATATCCACATCACACCCATTAAGGCTTAAGGGGTACTAAAAATCTCAAAAATTTCAAAATATGGTCTTTAAGTATATTTAAGAATTCCAAAAATCAGATTTCATATAACTGCATTATTGAAGAAAAAAAAGGAGGTGAGCATGATTGATGAATCACCTTGCATATTATATACATCGCTATATAAATCGTTTTTTTTCGTTTCGACCCACTGCAGAGTTTCGAAACGTCGTTTGATAAACGTATTAAAATATTCTACAATATATAGATGACATCGCGTGTGTTATAATACATAAGCCGACGACTAGTTCTTGAGTTTTGCCTTTGCACGATTCCAATATTATATAACATATTATATATAGTACCTATTGGTCGTATATAGTGCAGATTGTATCGTTATTTTTTTTTATTATATAGTTCTACACTGCGAGAGTGTATCATAAGAACGTATCGACTACTACTGAGAGATTGGCCAACATGGAAACATAATATTATATAGCGGTATAATTTATTATATGTACCTAGGTACTAGTATGGAAAAGTAAAATACACAAAAAAAGTTTATTGCGGCTACGAGTTATTATCGACCACAGCAGGGTTTAGATATACAGCGGAGTATTATAGAATGTGTAATTACAAATAATATGTCTTAAAAATAAAATAATATAGTATTAGTTACTGATACAACTAAAGCAATAGGTTTATAACAATATCCGTCTCGTATTTATAGATCCGACGTCATCGTAAAACTCTATATGTATAAAGCACTCTGTATAATAAGGATTTTATATTATTATATTGTTTAAAAAGCCGACGACATCGTTTTGCGTGAGCATTAGTGAAAATATGTCATTCGTATATATTTTTTTCTTTGGCTCCGAAAAATTACATAGTAACGCCAAAACACGTAACACATTATTGAAGACATTGGGCTTGAATTATTAAAATTAACTGCTACGCAGTTCCCTGAATAATCAACGAGTTGTCGGAAAAAATATTTCTTTTATAAAATATAATACTTTTCACTACGCTTGTGAACTAACAATAACCCACCGCAAAAAATAAAGCATTATTTTATTATTTTGATTTAACTTTAATAAGCACGAAAAATTTACCGAAAAAATGTCATCGATTGCCACAAAATGTTTCACCAATTTTTTTTTGTTTTCAAAAACGATGTATGTAATTATTTATATTATGTTCATTTATTATAGATGAATAATATCGATTATATTAATGTATAAACTACAAAGACCTAGATATTTCCTCGTTTTCGATTTTTTTTTAACCAATCGATACAAACTACAGACACTAATTATTATTTATTATTAATTCCAATTTCTATTAAAATTTTTAAATACACATATATTTATTAATTTATTTTTATTTGACTTAATTTCATATACATATATGAATACTGGACCCCACTGAGAGAACTCATGTGGGGGGGGGGGCAGGAGTTCAAAATATAATTACATACAAATAACAGATCCATAGTAAAATTTTAAGTTGTAAAAATTGAAATGATCATCTTCATTTTTTAACTAAAATTAGTTTACAATGATTACAATTAGATAAATACAGTAGTATTATTATATAATAATTTCGTTAGGAGACTCCAAATTCCAATAGCTATTGCAGAATGCTTTTTTTGAATAAACTAATTGGGAACTTAATTTATTATATAGGATGGTATTTCGTTATATAATTTGGTACCGACCAGGTACCTGGTATACTAACCAGGCAGGTAGGTATAGGTTTTTTAGTTAATTTAATGAAAAAATAGTTTTTTGTGTATCTTGTGTTCATTCCATGCATTATCGGTTGTAATAAATTATGACTTTTTAAAAATATAGCAGTTAAAATGCAATATATTTTCTTTACAGGAAGCACATTTAATTCCGTATAATATATACATTTTTTGTTGGGAACCTACATAAGTTTTTTATTGAACAGTAATCTAATAATTCGATTTTGACAAATTTGTATCTATAGGATATAGTATTTTCAAAAGCGCCAACTCAGAGATGTACGATATAAAATCATAAGTTATAATATATGCGGTTAGGTAATGGTTAGGTTAGAAATGTTGGATGAGAAACATATTTTGATTATAAAGCTCCCCACTGTAGAAGGCTCTATTGTGTGATTTGAATTATGTTGGCATGAACTTATTTTTACCAATCTCCGTAGCTCCGTAATATAGAGTTCATATATAGCATAAAATACACACTTAATGATATATGCATTTATATATGAGATAAATTCCACGTTTTTATATAGTCGTATTGAAATTATATCGAACGACAGACGCGGCAGGGTTTTTTCTGTAGACTCCAATTATTATTTAAATCCAACTAAACTTCAGCGCCACAACGATGAAACTTTCAAACTTATTTCGACGGTGTATGTCTCTGTATGTGCATCGGTGGCATTCGGTGTATACATCCATTGTACGCCAACATATTATTATTATCGTGTGCAGGGGCTGCATTTATTATCTCTGTTTAAAAATCAGACAGATGCCAATGTCGAATGCTCAACGCGTAATTTAGGTACCTCGTCTGTCGCGCACGGTCGGACGATGATATAAATAAACATACGTGTATACGCATAGAGGTAGCAGCCTCCCTTTTTTATTTGTATTTTTTTTTTATAGGTGTATTTTAAAGTCTCTTCCACCGGCGGTGGCTTTGAGCCCGCGATTATTGCACGCTCGTATATACATATTACTATACAATAACGGTCGTCACATGATGGCGAAACCTCAGGGTTTCCTTGGGTTTTTATCGTCTTTTAATGCGCGCACAATCCTGTAAAAAATCAAAATAATAAAATTTGGAAGAAAATAAAACAATAATTGTATATAGTCGTAATAATCGTACAACATAAAATAACTGGCAGTGGAAATTTTTGACTGGACCCTTAAAAACGACTATACGGTGCAGGTTAGGTTAATGTGCGTGATTAAAAGTGTATATAAATTTATTATAAGTAACCGGCAATGTTATTTTTTATTAAAATACTCCCTGTGGAATTTGAGGCCCACAGGCCGTGTTATTATTTACACTTAATTTTATATTATATTTTTCAGGAGTAAGAAGTGTCTGTTCACTGCAGGAGAGCTGTGATGTTATCAATTTATTGACGAGAAATTTGAGTTTTACATTGAAGAGGTTCATAATATTATATACGATGTGTATTGTGTAATATTTAATGTATTATATAATACAATTATAATATAAAATAATAATAATAATATGATACGGGTCCACCGGGAGCCGATTATGATCGAAAAGTCGGGGGATCGCGTTTTAATGGAATTATAATCGACAAAAAAATACAGAATAATAAAAGTGTAGCAGAAAACCCGACGATTAGCGTCACTGATTGCGATCTCGGATCGACATCGATATGCACAGCGCCCGATCGGCGCATAACACGTGTCGGCGGAATTTTATATCTCACCTGCCTGACGCCATATCGATTAGAACGAGTATTTGAAGTATTATGTATAGCATTGTGTAAATCACACATAAACAACGATAAACATGGTAATTATTACGTCGTGTTTGTTGAACAGAGAAGAGAAGGTGTCTGCGTTGTATGCATGAAAGATCTATGGTCGTATTAGTTCAACTACGGGGTCGATATCTATTGAAGTGACTTCACAGTTCACACTGCACCGTGACAAAGTGAACCATGATTTCTGGAAATTTTTGATTTACAGTAATTTTGAATGTGATGAAGTGATTCAAGTGTTCCTATTGGTATAACTAAATGGATAGTGATGGTGGTTGGTATGAAATATACCATGAGTGTTATTGGATTCTACTTTCTGTTATATGAAATGCACTATGGTAACATTGTAGTATACCGCTTACTGACCGCCGCTGAATTCACCCAATCACATCACAGTTTTTCTCCGGAAATCACAGTTCACGGAGCAATGTGAAGTCACCTTCATACACGGAAGTACTGCTGTAAGGTATAATATGATTATATTATTATATTTAGTGTGTCCATAGATATTACTATATTAGGCATCAAGTCTAATCCACCTCTCACAGTTTTTTTTCGGTAGTACCTACTACCTACCTATAGATGATTCACAATAAAAATGTTCAATGTTAGTAGTATAATATTCTGATGATTTTAACAATATTGTATGTATTCATTCCCAAATGTAAAACTTAAATATAGGTAGGTATACGCGTATATTATATTGTAAATAAAGTTCATTATTATTCATATAGGTACTATTACCAATATGTATATAATTTAAAATAGTGATAACTTATATGCCAAAACTAATAGATATTATAATTTATAACATAATATTATATAGCGATATTGAAATAACCTAAAATTTTTATATTTTTTAAAACATATTTGTACATGTTTAGGAATTAAGATTATGTTTTTAATATTTTTAAAACAAACCGTTCGTGGTTATAATAATAAATTATTGTATTAACAGAAAATTAAATTGCAATTTGAAAGTCTGGGAAATTGTTTTAAAAAAATGTTATGATTATAATATGATTGTACACTTGTACGCGTATACAGACATTATATGTTGGTAACATAATGATGATTGAAGACACATGTGGCGCAATTATAATTTATATATAGCGCATGAATCGTTGCAGCTAATGTGATAATTATTTGGAACCTGGACATCCGTAAATGTAAATAATAATCATTTAGACCTAAATTCGAAATGATCTTATTGACGAATTTATTCTATCACTCTAGTATTCTACTATCACTTTTTAAATTTTAACTATTAAAATATTAACTACAATCTGCAGTTAAGCATAAATTAACAATAAGTAACATAGATGATAGAAGATATTAAGAATTATGACATGAAATACATGAAGAGGGAAGATTCAGTTACATAACATAACATATTTATTTATTATGTCATTGTTCAGTTCTAAATGTTTAAAAATACTCGTTATAATAATTTAAGTATACAAATTTATTAAATCATTTATTTTTATGCTCCTGTACAATACAGTATTTAAATACATAAACACTAACCTACTAAATATATTCTTTTTTGTGTCAACAAATCGTATGTGTCCATATAATGAAATATATTATATGAGCTAATAGTCACTGGGCTTAAGTTCAAAAAAATATATGTACCTATATAATATATGCTCAACATCTCTACATAATATATTATTATAATAAATTGACCCACATATTCTAAATTTCTATATATATTATATACAATGCATATTACTCAAATAATATGACGATGGTCTCATAATTTCCTCATTTGCACTCGAATAATTTGTAATATGGTATATTATATAAAAATAAATAAACAGGTTTTATCTAAATTATTAGGATTCCGGATGTCCGTTCATCCTTAATTAGAAAATTATTATACTATATCGACCTACCAAACTCTATACCTAATATTATTATACAAGTATTATAGTACCCTATGTCCCTATATATATAGTATATAATAAATACATGTCATTATAATATTAAGGACGTAAAACTGCAGTTTTCTAAAAAAAAAAAAAAAACAAAACAAAAAACCGTTTTGTTATATTCAAATGTTTTGTTTTAAATTGCGAGGCGGCGCGCGTATTCTACACGAGCGACGTGACCATTATTGTGTTGTTTGAGGTGGTTAAGCCGCCGCCGTCAGGACGTTTCATCTATTATAATAAGAACATAATATTTTAATTATATTATTATATGAGACCTTAAAAACGCAATCGTTTTGAGTGAAGAAAAACACCAAGCACCAAGTGTAGTACATACGTTAACCATACGCTTATAACAATAACGCCTTCGACGGGAAAAGCAATAGGTAGCATTATTATGACTATATCTTAAAGAACATTAATTTATTTCTTATTAGCTGTCCCGCCCGGAATTTTCCATGCCAAGGATTAGTTTTTTTTATATAAATTTATTTAAAAAAAATATATGTCATATTTCTACTATTTATAATAGTAATATAATATGTAACTAATGTGTGAGCACCGACCATATACCTTTTAATACCAATAGAAGTTGAAATAATAATGTATTAATAGGCCCCGGCAAACCTTATCAATTTTTCTTTAAAACGACCTCAGTGACTGACAACAATTAAGGTACCTTCTTCTAGTAGTTCGATTTTAAAAGTGTAAAGATTTTTGATTTGATAAAGAAGTTTACTTTGCATCGGCCGGAGCACATGTTCAATATTTTTAATATATTTAATATAATAAATTGAAAAATTGATAACATTTAAAATGTTAAGTCCAATCAAGAATTCGCTAAAATTGAAAAAGTGCTCCGACCTATGCAGAGTAATCTGGTTTATGCATTCAAACATCGTTACATTTTTTAAATCAGGCGTACCTATACCTATTTTACATCCATAAATTGATTTTGAATATTTTGTACTAATGACTAAATGACATGTGCGTAATATGTATGATGCGGGTGATTGGTGAGAACACAAAGACGACTATACACCTAACGAAATAATTGCCTAAACACAACTCCTTAAAAATTACAGGATAATTTCTTTATTACTATATTATAATATGTAATCTGGAAACCATTAATAAGCCAAATTTTCCAATTATCCGGGCAATTTTTAAAATTTGTTTTTTCCGTAAAAACTATTCACTTGGAATATATTATAATAATACAAACATAAAAAAAATGAGCGAATTCGGTCCAGTGGTTCTCAATTAATGTTTTTATCAACGAACAGGTTTTCATTTTTATTCTATATAGATTATGAAATTGCAATATATATATATATATATGATTCAAACATAACTTGTAGGAGTGCAAAAATGATATCGATTAATATTATAATAGGTATTAAAAAATATTTTATTCGTTATTTTATCGGTTTAAAGCGAATGGAACCATACCATTAAACCGATTTGTTTACCATTTATCTTTACGCTGAGTTAAAACTTATGTGCTATAAGTACTCTACAAAATATTTTATAACATTTATTTTTATTTTTATTATAATTAATAATATATTAAGCCAAAAATATAATTTACTTTAATTTACCAAACTTCAACTCTTTTTGTCCGTACATAATCGTATATCTTTTTAATAATACCTATGATTTAATTTTATATAAGTATTAACCTTTTGTAAAATACTTTTTTTCTGTAAGTTCTTTATGGAACAGGTGAAAAAAAACATCCTCTTATATTTAAAATATCAACTGAAGAAAAAATTCTTAATACAACTAAATATTAATCAATATCAACCCATTTTTCAACAATTATTGTAATACAATAAATATAAGTACTGTCAATAACGCTTTACATTATTTCGTAAGCGGTTTTTTTGTCTTAAGTTATTAATATGTTATGCATTTTTTAACATTGTAACTAAAAAATAATTTGTTAATTTTCATGATGTATTTGAATTTTTTAAAAATTTAAACTTTAAACAATAATAAAAATAAAACTGTGTAGTATTTATGATATTTTTAAATTAGATAGGTACTCTAAGAAAACTTAAGACAAATTGTGTATATATTTTCGAACTGTTTGGCCGGGCATAAACATTTTTTATAAAAAATTAAAAAAATACATTTTCAACTGCTTAGCTTAAAATATAACTAAATATTTTGAAAATTACTTCTACTTAAAAAAAACGATAGTTTAAATAAAACAAGAATTTTCTTAACCTTTCCGACTTTAAAGTTATCATCGATAAAATGTACATGACTGTTCATATTTATTTTTTTCATTTTAATTAATAATTGTTAGATATTTCGAACAAAGTTTACGATTATATCCATACATTTATTTGCAAAATATCCCTTAAATAAACCGTCCCTCTCAATATCATCGTTCACATGAAATATTGTAATTATCCAATAGCTTTATTGGAAAATGTTCCTCTGGTTTCACATAACAGCTGCAGATCATTAAATTGTGATCATGAAAAACTGTCATATTTTCAGTTTTATTGTCAGTTATTTAGATTCAGAGCGATGAATGTATTGATTTTATCATGATATGTTTTTTTCGATTGATATTTTAAATTCAAATTTGGACGAAATTTAATTTTAAATGGAGAATAACAATTTCAGTAAATTTTTTCGTATTCAATGATGTTATTTGTTCATATACAGCATGTGATCCGGGTTAAGTGCAAGTACCGTAATCCATATAGTGGAAGTAATGAAGTCTAACCACCAGATTATACAAAACTTATAAATATAAAGTTAACACATTTTTAAAATTCATATGAAATCATATACAACAAAATCGGCAATTCACACAGTATCATAAAAAATATACACTTATATAATAGTTATTATAAAGTACCTACTCACTCGATGGATATCTTAAAGTAAAATGACATCTGAAAATAAGTAAGTCCACAATAACAAACAAAAAAACCGACCTACCCGAGGTCATTAAGTATGCAAGCCATAATATACGTCATCGTTTTAAATCGTCCCACTTGTAAACATGAAACAAAACAAAACGGATTTTTTTTATTTTAAAAAACTGACGGAAAATATATACATATACAAACATATTTCCATTATAATTAATTTCTCTAATGGCTCTGCGTTATCTTTTATTCTACATAATAATATATTATAATGATCGTGGTGGTCCAGAACTGATAGTGTTTCCGTGTATAAGAAATTGAGAATGATATTATTATTACCTAATGTGCTTTTTTTCAGTAGCTGTGTACCTACTATTGTTTGAATAACAAATAACGAATGGCTGCAACGTGTATATTCAGTATAATATATTATTAAAGACTATAAGAGATCGTTCTTCTTCTTCCACGAAAAGATACGCTCAACGATATATTATCATTATTATATGACTGCAACCGAATACTCGAGAGTTTCGAAATAAGAAAAAAAACATAAAACAAAAACGTGATGAGCGATCTTTCGTGCAAACGAACGGTTGAAAATTCGCCTTCGCCTATATATTAATTCGTCGGAATATAAAGACGAAAAAATACCATTAATAACTCAAGAATACGATTCACGTTATATATATTCCGGTTCTGTTTTTTTTTTAACATGACGTCGTGGTGCAACGTTAATAGAGTATTTGTCAAAACGGTTTTTGAAAACTAAATTACCGCGTCAATTCGAATGTTTAAGGATATTATACATAGGTAGGTACGTTATTATATTATATCTGTACGAGTAGGTAGTTAGATCTGTACTTCACAGATTATGATATTACATATAATTTTTATTATATTATGCACGGGTATACGATTACACGAAATACGAATGAATACAAATGGTGTGTTAAGCACCTAAACGGCTAAACATATAATAATATATATGCTTTCAAATAATGATAGGTGTACAGACGTACAGTGAATGACATGATATAATATTATAATTATTTATTACTCAAAATAGCTATTGTATAATGAGGTACATCAAACACGTTTTGACATCATCGTAAAGATTTCGTGGTCATTAAAGCATAATATATTATTAAAATAAATTAACAACTATTTATAATTATGATATAATTAATAATAACATAATAAAAAACAATTACAATTATTAACTTATTATAATATATGGTTATGAAAAAGAATGTATATAGAAGCTGGGCAAGTTGCGCTTTTATTGTCGACCGAACTATTCATATATTATACACAGTTGTAATATATATCATTATAGTTTGATCTTTTTAATTTTAAAGATTATTTTAAGTTTACAATTGTTAATTGTACACACAATGGCCCATATTGCTGTCACATGCGGGTCTTTAATGGAAATTTAAAAAAATAAAAAAATTTAAAGACGTCTATTTAGTCTGAATAATAATTGATATATCTACGGGCTAATCCTATAGTGTTGATCTAATATTTATATTTATATTTACTAATAAATAGTTATTACTTATAGTTATGTTTATGAATCCATATTTGTTTCGATGTATTCCTGTGTAAGTACACTTTTTTGTATAGGCGTAGAAATTAGTTTTGAAAAAGATTCTCGTATTATATGCTTTTCTATATATAGATCCTGCAGATATTAATATAACAATATACGTAGCATTTTTCACGAAAAGTTCATCCAAACATAATGATAATGATAAACGTGAAGTATATTCGAAAAATGTTGGAGAAATGTCAACAAGCGCTGTCTCGACCGAACTTTGCTCAGATCCGCTTTTCAAGCGCAATGATTTATTAATGCTATCAAATTTAATATTAAAGCACACACTGTAGCACACCGCACATTAAAGCCGAATCGAGGATGACAATATAATAAAAAATCCTGTACGATGTGATAATATAATATTATTTGACTAATTTTTGTTTTGCTTTCAATATATAAATTTGAAATATATTATCTATTATATATATATTAGAATGTGATGCAATAATTGAACGCGTTGGACCTCAATCTCTCATCAGGCATATTTTCTTTATTTTCTTAACAAACAGCACTAGGCAACACAGCATATTTTTCACAACTATATTAAATTAAAAAGATTGCAGCCAACTATTATCGTACCTATACGTTCTTAAGGCAGCTCTGATTTATTTATAAACTTATGTACCTGTTAATCTAAAACAAACACAAATTAATCTTAAGTAAGGTGGGAAAATAAGACAAAATATCAAAACTAGTAAAACAATATTGTATTAGCTGCAGAGTAAATTTAATTTAAATAGTCCAAACAAATAAAAATAATTGATTTGATTAAACATATTATAATGCGATTTTATTTGTACAAATGTACCTATACAGTATACATATTATGTTTAATTGGAGCAATTGTGCACAGTGCACGTCACGTCGTTAAAAACGTTCACAAATAAATCGTGAAATATAATAAGTAATAGTCAAAAATGTATAAATGTTTAGACTCTGAGTGAAGTATTTGCTTTTACTTTAATTAGTTATGTAGTTAACATGCTCCGATATTTTTGATTTGTAAAATTATTATTATATAATACTGCACAATGCACAAAGATACTGATGTATACCTACTGTCTACTGTAGGGAATTATGTCAGTTTTTTGTCTAAAATAATAATTTGATTCAATTTGTACAGTGCATAATATGTTTCTGGGAAAAGTATACTTAAGTATATGTCATATTTCCTAACTATGACCGAGCATTTTAGGAAGTATTGAACTTTTAAAATTATACCATTTCAACATTGACAAAAAATCAGATGGTGTGCACTATGTCCGAATTTCCTACTTTGCAGTAACATATATAGTAAACATATTATATAGCAGGGCTTATTGTAAATAGTCGAGCACGAAAATAAATAGAAAATCCATAATATTTCTGTGGAACCTAGATGGGTGAATGGATTTTAGTGGACGTTAGGAATGTAAAGGCAGAGTAGGTATAGTCATAGGTACTTACTGAGGTAAGAGAACCTCATACATTTTTAGATTTCGATAACGGAACGACTAGAGAGAAATAAATACGTATTGATTTTACAATGATGATGTCCAGTTTTTAGATTGTCACTTGACAGCAAAGCGAGGAATGTTTTGCTTTTACATTAAGAGTTCTTTTAATGAATTTGAGCTTGTTGCGGTACTTTGGAGTTTGGGAGGTAAAAAGTAGGAAAATTGAAGTACCTTCAGGGTGTAACTGTTATATTTAAACTAATTTTAAGCTATTAATACGACGAACCTATACGAATCCATTATTCTACGGTAGGTATACGTATAGGTATTGACTTATAAGTTATAAGTTATAAGTTAATATTCCAACTACGTTTTGAAACTTAGATTGTATTCAGAATGTTGTTTTACTTGGAGCTTATGATTTTTTTTTTTAAATACTAGTTTAGACTACTAAATTAATGAAATACTATTAATAATCTTACACTAACTTGTTTCATTACTCATTTGATGCACTGAATCGTTTTTCGTATATTTCTATGATTATCATCGAATAATTCGTAGTTAAAACACTCATTGCGTAATGGTTTTGAGGAATACGAAAGGAAGAATACGAGTAGGTGTACTACTCAAAACCTATACTATCTTTATTCTTTATATTATAGTTATCAATGTATAATATAATTATGGTTTTGATGTGCATAGAAACTTAAAATGTTATTAAATGTGCTATAATGTAATAATAACTGCACGTTCTAACATTTTAATGAGTAAGTTATGTATTATTATTATTATTAGATCGTACAACATTTTATTTCTGTCAAGCATTAAAGTCCAAAATTAGTTATTTCGTCTTAAAATTAATTCAAAACTGTTATATTATTATAATGTTATCTAACCTATTTGCGATCTATATTTCGAGTTGATTTACTTATACTACTCGATGAACGACTTTAAGATAATTTAAATGCTTACAACTTATTTGGCTTCTATAATTATAAATTATAATAGCCAAAGATACTTATGTTACACATAGGTTCTGATATATACATATAATATAAATTTATATACATAAATGAAATTACAGGGAAAAAATGGCATAATATCTTCTTTTCGTAATTTGTAGTTTGTATGATAAATATATTTTGTTTTTTAGGCTGGATCGTACTCCAGTCTCCGACCGCTATCATAATGATCACATTTCAAATATTACTATATATGTATTACTTTAGGTACCTACAATATATATTATACAATCCTCATAAGATTTAGATAAATATAATATTATACTCTTTTTGATTATTTCTATATCCTACTATTATTCTCGCTCTCCGGTTTTATCTCAGTGAAGAGCTATGCAATATTATATATATTATAAAAGTATCCCGACTGTATGAATATCTTACCTGCTGCAGTAAGCTACGTCATATTTAGTTCTAGCAACAAATTGTATAATTGTTATATACCATATAATATTATATACATATAAGTGCGCTGCAGAGTGTACATAATTGTATGATATACTATATTAGATACGAACGGCTGCTGTTCAGTGCTACGGTTTTTCATATGGGTACCCATATAATATTATATGTATATAATCTACGCATTTCCCGCGGAGGAAAGCGGTCGTTTTTTCCATTATTTTTTCCGCAATTATTAAGTGCAGCAGTAATATTGCGCGGTTGCAGAGTTGGCGGCGCGTTATATATATATATATATTATATGCATCATCATACGAGCGCGATATCGTTTGAAGTGAAAATCCACTGCTGTAGCAGCTCTATAGAAGCGATTACTACTGCTCTTCTAGTTAACCGTCAGCCCGTATCGCGCTGACATGTATGTATATATTTATATACGTAAATTGTATACATAACATATACATACATACTTACATACGGCGCTTGAATACGTGTACATAACGTCAAGTGCTCTACATAGGTATATATTTATACGTACACGTGAATACGCGTCTCGTATGAGCAGATACGCTCACACACAGACAAACGCACCGATCGAGACTGTGCGGCGGTTCGGGTCACACGACTGTGACGACGCGGCGATCGTTGTGCGTGCGGGCGCGTATTTATATTAATTAAAAGAAATCTCCGCCGCCGCCGCCGCCGTGGCGCGCGCGACACGCCTTGCACTCGACCGGAGCCACGCCCACTCGCAATGCACTTTTTATGCGCGCGCTCTCTCCGTCACCCGCCGCCCGCTCGACACCGTCTGTCACCGTCTCCGTCCGTCACACGAACCCTTTCACCCGGAAGCCATCGACGCGAGCCGTTTCCTCCGGCGCCCGCTCGCCCTCCCCCCCCCCATCCCCGGCGGCCGCCCCGGCGATGCACTTCACACACACGAGTGTGCATCTATACACAGTATGAAGGAAAAAAACGCGCCATGATGCACTTATCGCGAAAAAACCTCGCTGGGGCGGACATATTATATATCACTTAAATATACGCACAAAAAGCTGCAGCAGCTATCTGCGTTCATCATTCATTTTTTTTTTTGGTTTATATAGTTTGCCGGACGCTCGCGATATTCACGTGTGTTATAATATATATTGCTACAGGGGTCCGAGGAAAAAAGAAAAGAAAACTATAAACGTATAGGTATGGTGTATATTATATATTGTGTGCGTGTACCCATAAAAATCCCTTCGACGCTACACCACCCCTATGTACCACATAGACGCATACAAAATGCATACGTCTGCTGCAGTTCGCGAATACATATTTTTATTATTATTATTACTATACCCTACAGCAATGCCATCCGTATTTAACCATCAGTTTTCTGCCTCTCGTCTTCTGGTTTGTTTGTTGTACGTGGGTGATTTTATTTTTATGCCGAAACACTCATACATAATTGTGCCCCCCCCCCCCCAAGAGCGCTGAATGATTTACATAATGTCGTATCTCCAAATACATTAAAATGTATAACATGTATAATAGACAAAAGTGTTGTAAAAATAGACAGACTGCTGTATACCCACAGAAGAAACTATAACTAATATAAATAGTATTATAGTGTTAGAGATACCATAGGTATTAGGTATCCATGATAGATAAATATGATGTCTGTGTATATAGAGTGGAAATTTAATCTGCCAAAATATATAGTGCCAATTTATATACTTCGTCTAATACGTGTACATATATTATATTATTATTACTAACATCATATACAATATACACCTATAAGTTATAACTTATAAGTGTGGTATGACTGTAAAACCAGTCGGATTTTAAAACAAGATAATGCTCTAAAAATCTTAATTTAAAACGACCGTGGAGAAATATCAGCATGGGGTTAGGCTTCCCACATGCATTTTAAACTCAAAACAACTCAATTTTCAAATATACGATCAAAATAATTTTTACCTACACGCAGGCTATATGTACTGGCTTTAGGAGTAAGTGTATCCCTATATAATATAATTTTATATATTTTTTTATACTTATCCTTCAAGAAGATAATGGGCCCCACTAAACATATTCAAATATAGACATAGAAATCAACCTTAAGCAACGTTCACCATATTCATAAATCATAAAGTACCTAAATTATTTACATAAAATATTACTCTATAGTTATTGGATTTTCGTTCTTCATATATACAATAATTAATAATTAATGTATAATATAGGTACCTATATTGTAGTTAAAATAATATTATATACTATATACTTTCATGTATTTATGTATAATATCTTAATGCATTTTATGTTTATTTAAAACATAATTATGATAGAATGAATTAAAATTAATTTGGTATATGTCCTATTGTACTGACAATGACGCACCTATACGTTTTTTATCTGCAAGACTGCAATACTTTATTATATACTTACAGTCCACCGTTAATATAATGGTCGTATTTTGCAGGCTAGGTAGTAAAATTTATTGCTTTTAATTTTTAATATTTTAATTTAAAATGTCTTTAAAAAAAAGTATTAAGTATTGTTTTCGGGACAAAATATTATTTTTTAGGCGGGGGATACAACTAACTATTGTCAATTTATAATCGATCATCCATCAGACCCATAATCAAACAAGACTAGAATAAATAGATACAATACACAACAATAAAAAGTCAAATAATAATAATAATTCTGCAGGGTTTATGTGTTCGCAAAGCGTTGCCCAAACTTTTAAATTTAAATAAATATATGTGGTTCTTAATCAATTTTGAGTACCTACGGCTATATTACCTAAAATATATATTATTATTTGTTTGTTTCGCTGCAATTTTTTTTATATTAACATTATTAGTCATTTCACCACAAATTCACTGCATCTGCGTACCTTTATAATATGTTATACGTATTCCTATTGGTGTTTAATCTGTAACTATTACAAACGCAGTATACGCATGTATACGATATTGCGATGTTTTATACCTATGCGGATGGGTGGTATTTGTAATAGGTATACAATATACACGGTATATACACGCTATAACCATACTATATAACTATAAAGTTATCCATGAAATCATCGTCGTACAATAATATTATAATTTATAACAAAACGTGATGTTGATGTGGACCTAACCTATACGTCCTATATATTACCTATATACTCGTTTATATATTATATACCTAACCTAGTCTATTGGTATCCGACGACCACGATGACATCTCGAATAATATTGCAACCGAGTGCACGAATATAACTGTAGATTTTTTTTTTGTATCTGCTGCAATAGATAATAATATATATAATAGTGAAACGGTGCGCAGCGCATTTGTCATCCCGCACGCGGTCATTGTCCGGAGTCCGGACGTAAAGCGAACGACATATTATTATATCGAAGGTAAATATAAATACGCGTATATAGTCGTAGAATGCAATATTGGTATCGTGTTTTTGCAATGACGTGTAATAATGATTTTGGCGTATACTTAACGTATATTATTTATTCTCGGACGATCTTTCAATGTATCGAAGTTTTATGGGAATTTAAAATTTTACCCACATATACATTGTAAAAGCATTACACATATAATATTTACCTGGCTCTCGTGGTTTTGACCTAAAGGTATTATTCAATATTCTCATACTTTATATGTATTACATATTATAATAATACCTACATGTGATGCGTACACTGCAAAATTCGTGTCTTTTACTCTTTTCCACTATATATAGTATTGTGATTACGATTTACCTTACGGTCAAGCCCAATGAAATCCGTAAAAAGACCAATATAATTTATACTGTGTTTTGTGTATCTGAAAAATCGATAATTTATTATTGAGAAAATGCAATACCTATACTTCCTATACTTGGCCTAAAATCCTGCGACGGGCAACGTCTTATATACTATATCGACGATAGACACATATTTTATTCTTTATAGGATTACGAGTCTTATAAGGTGTGTCTTCACACTAATCGTTATTACCTGTCTCAATAAATTGTTATTGCAGCAGGACTGCAGTGGTGCAGGTATGTGTACAGGACTCGTTTTATCTATATAAAAATATTATACTTAACGTTTAACGGAAGGCGACTTCGCGTTGTATCCAAAGTGGGTAAAATTAATAAACGACTGGTTCTACGCTGTATCGTCATAATATAGTTCTCATAACAGTACCAGCAGGTATAATAATTACTCCATACACCCAAAACAACGTGTACAACTCAATAGTGTTTTATTTCATATAATATACCTAGTTGCATAATATATCAGGAGGACTTATTTGTACTCAAAATGTCATAGTGAATAAAATAATAAAATAATAATAATATGTACTATGTATGGTGTATATCATAATATGATCAGAGTTAAAATTGCATAGGTATAGCTTAAATTATAGGTAAAAAATATTATGGACAAAATATACAATCAGCTAATAATTGTTACTGAAAGATTGGTGTCTTTAGAAATAATGAAATAAGATCAGTTTGTGTATTAACTATTAAGAAAACATAAAAATATATATTTGTTAGAACTTGTATCTAGAGTGTTGGAAAATTAATTCACACATAGGTATAAGTTCCTACACGCTAATCTTCTGAATAAATTATCCGATTGGAAAAAAATGTCCATAACTATTTTTTGAGACTCGGGGAGAAGGAAGTGAGGAACTAGTGGTTTTTCAGTTATAAACATTTTTATAATAAGGATAATAGTCCTTAAAAATGGTTTTACAAAAATATAAAATACATTTAATATTGTATAGTAATTATTATAATATTGGACCATTTTTAAAAATCATAATTTTCGATAGATTAATATTAATTATTACAATTTTCAAATCACCATGATAGCCCCCATATGTTCTAAACCCATTATCATTGGATAATGGATACCTGCAACCTATTTAAAGTTAAATAACTTAAAAACGAATTTCCAAATAAATTTCCACCAAATACTAATTTACAGAAGAAAGGTGGGGTTTTTATATAGTTATTTGTTAAAAAAATAAGTTTGTATATTCATAGTACACCTATAGTACAGAAAATCTAAAGAGTTTGATACATGGTATTTATTATTTAAGTATATTTCAAAATTTCGATAATCAGATTTCGAATAACTGCATTGTTGAATAAAAAAGGGGGTGGGCATGCTTTATGATTCTGACTGTATACCTAAATAAAACTAACTTATGTATTAGTTTATTATATACTCAAAAACTACTCGACCTAGTTTGACGAACATTTCAAAGACTGTTATTAGAGGTATCAGGAAAGTTTATAAAGTAGTTTGAACTTTTTTTGAAAACATGCCAAAAGTACGTATATCCAATCCGCGAAAGGTCAGATTTATTCACAAAGTGAGGGATACCCAAACTAAAACTGAGAAACATTTATACAGCTCTATTTTATATTTGTCCATTTTTTTCCTGGGTGAAGTCAAGTTATACATCTATAGTTTATGAATAAAAATTCAGATTGGAAATTGGTTAAAAAAACATGATATCGGGTTTATTAAATCAATGATATACGCTAGTATACACATGACTATAGTTGAAGTCGAGTTGATAGTTAACAATATTTAATAAAAGAATACAAATAAAATATGTAGTATTTTAATATAAATACAATAGAAAAACAAAACACAAAATTGTAAGTTTAAAAAAAATAAAAGTACCTATTGATTTAAAAAAATGATAAGTTTACGCCTTATTTTTGCTACATTTCGACGTAAAAACTCTAAAAAATTTTGTAAAAAAGATTTTAATATGTTTAATATAATATACATTAATACATTATAGCCGATAGGTAACATATGTTTATTGTATATTTTTTGGTTTAAAATTGGACGATTTCGTCGTAGAATCGGAGACCTCAGATCGCATGCATCACGCGCGAATCTATAACTTCTCCACAATTTTACATAATATCAAATTATGGGTTATGCGTGTTTATTATTTCCGTTACACGCACGCTTAGTATCGATTTACAACTTTTTTATAGCTCAAATTCCGTGAAATTTCTTAGTGTGGCTATTTGTTAAATTATTATTGTATTACACGCATGTAGATACTTAGCCACTATAGGTATCGGCCGCGGAATGGGTATTTGATGCTACTATTACCTATTTATAACAAATTCGAACCGTATCACGTAATTATACGAAATATCATATATTATGACATAATATACATTGTATAATATGATACATCATAAAATATAAAATATATTATAGTAGGTTACATAAGTGAGCAGTGAGCAGGCTCGGTGAATAGTTTTTATTTTGTTCGTAAACGCATACAGGAACGCCCAAAAAACAATGAGTTTAAAATATATAGGTATGAATGAGATTAATTCACACTACACATACATGATATACTTACTGCAAATAGGAAGATTCATTTAAGCGTGGAATATATATATATATATTAGTTATTTTTAAAATATATTTTTCACATCATTTATTGTAATTTCAAAGCAACATTTTTGAAAACAATACATTTTTTATCGTTATAAACTTTATAGTTTCTTACTTTTTTGAATGACACCATACAATTTTAATTTCATATTCCGAAGCAGAATATTATCCAGTGTATTTCAATATATACCTGTATAGATCAAATTTCAAACGTTTAGTTCATTACCTATAATAGTTATAATCATTTAAAGTTGTAGTTAATTATATGAACTATTTGTCCGGAATTTGATTTTTATTGATTGAACTACTCCGGATAATATGAAATTAAAAATGCATTTCACTCAAAAAAATAAGAACTTTAAAAATATAAACAGTTTTTTTTTTTTTTTTAGAAATATTGTCATGAGAGTAGACACTTAAATTGATCACTAGTATATATAAATATGTAGTAAATCTCCTTATAACGGACCACCTGTAAGACGAAAATCTCCTAACAACAGAAAATAAGAACAGTCCCGTATAACCTATATATCCCGTAGATATTTTATAGTCTACCTAAATGAAAACTCCTTTATAACGGAAAAATTAATAGGTACCTACCGATAGCGATTCCGTTATGATGAAGTTTTCTGTGTGTATATACTTGTATATGAATCGATAGCTGTGTACCTAAGTAGTATTGCTAGCTATATGGTCTATTATTTTTATATAATATAATGTGAAGGAATTATTTATACGTATTAATAGAAAAAACATGACTTTGTCGAAATCATGTTGGTTAACTGGGCCTAGTTTATACCGGAAGAAGGACCCCGAAGCTATGGCAGATTGTATTGATACAATATTTTATAGATGGATGGATATTTCATCTTCTATATGATATAATGTACGCGCACGTTCCCGTTATTGTCCGTCCGCAGGTATATATAATCGGATGCACTCGTGTGTCATCTATACGACTATACAGCAATAACCAGTCGAGGAACGTGTCGAATTCCAACAGGCAATGTAACGCGTTAATAATTATCGGGTCTACAAAATATATGCGTCTACATAATATATTGTCATATTGATATAGGTATGTACTCGTCGTTATTGTATGAACAAATTTAGCACCCGGGTAACGAGATCCCATTCATAATAATATGCTAACAACATGGATCTATTGAACCATGATGGTTTTACATAACAACCCGAGGGATATGTTTTTGGTTTTAAATACCTGGTATAAACTATCTTATCAGAATGGTTACTGGGATCTAGCATGACGCGGGATCAATTTGTCAGCATACCCTCGTCGTCGTGTAGACTAATAATTATCACGTTATGTGTCAAACAGCTGCAGCAATATCTATACACACGAGGTGCCTCGACCTATACAATATACACACGATTAATAATAATTATATTGCTTGAGATCATCTTATATTATATTGGTATAAGGTAGGCACTTTTGTTTCTTTAAATGACTTTTTCATCGATTACGATCGTTTCTCGACCGGGTGAACATTTTATATTAGGTATCTATGTACAATTATCCAGCAAACAACGCAAACAACAGCGTTTTATAATATGAACGTAACAACTAAAAAAACGTGTACCTACGCTGCAGCAGCAATATATACGCCTTCGGTCTTATAAACGGAAAAAGATCCCAAAGGGTTGTCCGTATAATAATTATGCTTTTTCGTTTCTGTAGCCGTTATTGAACGCAATACACGAGGGTCAGAAGCCATATATATATATATATATTATACACACAATTGAGCGGAAAAACTATTGAAAAGAGGTAAAAATCAAAATCGTATAAAGCCGTTGTGCAGCACGCGGAGCTGCTAAGTACACAATTAATAGACATCACCTGCCTTGACCGAAAAAAAAAACCCGACCCTCAGGGTATTTAATTATTATGAAAGATATACAAACGATTATGACGGACCACTCCCGCTCTTGATGGCTAATATACCTTTCGGGGATTTCGTGTGTTTACATTAAATTAATATCAGATAATATCTCTGAAGATTATTAATAATAATAATAATAAAAAAATAAAATACACAAAATAATGCCATGCGCGGAGTGCCTATATATATGACTATATGTATAATGTATATGTAACCGTCCCATTATTTTACGATACACAATATAATAAATATTAATAATAATATACATGGCATTATTACAATATATATGTTACATATTATTATATACGTATATTATCATATTAATCGGCTGCTAGACACGCGAGTGACGACGACCTTTTTCACCCGTCCTCAATGTTCGAATGTCGACGAACATTAAATTAAATTATATTCGTTAATATTAGAGTTTTATTTGTTTTTCGTAATTTTATAAAATTAGTATCTGCGTCATAATGATAATTATTATATTATTATGTTCTAGCTATCTGCAATTCCGGTTTATATCGATAAAAACGACAAACGCCCAATTCTCAGATAGGAGTATATTATAATATCATCAAATTATATAATACATATTATATATTTTATATATGTACGAGGAGGTGTCCGAAGCAAATAAATAATAAATAATTGATGACCTGCACAACTGCGTAACCATTTGTACTTATAATATAAATTACACGACGTAATATTTCTAAAATAAAAACTCTTCAGACGTTAATTTTAAAGTTAATTTTTTGAAATATGTAGGTTTCTGTAGTGTATTAGGGTGTCCCCCAAACCATAAACTCCACACAACAGGTGATGTGTCGTGATAAGTAATAACTGATAAGTATTTTATTAGAAAACTTTATATATTTATAAGTACGTTTGGTTAACCGCAGAAGTTAATCTAGTGGCACATCAATTTTCCTGGAGAACATTGTTTCTAAAAGCTCGTTTCCATAAAAACAAATAAATTTAAAAATGTTCACATATAGGTAATCGTGTTCATCAAACAAAATAAATTGTAGACGTGACACGTCGTTTCTATAATTTTCTATCTGAGACAAAAGTTTAAGCTAAACATATGTTCTATTGGAATCAGCTCTGAGCAAAAGTTGCTCCGTGATAGTGTTCCGAACCTTTGTGTCATATTTTTAATGATAACTTCCATTCAAAATACGGAACAAACAGTGTTTGAAACGCCGATTTTCTATCAACGGGATTTAAGAAAATATATTTCCCAGTGCTACGAGCACCCTCAAATATGTTTGGCTCGATCAAGGAACCTTTATAGATATCGAAGAGAGATTCAAGCGAGAATTAGCTCCTGGTGTGCTGCAACGTTTATGGCTTTGAGCAAAAAAATACAAGATGGCCAGATGATGTCTTATTGTCTTCAAATATACTGCAGAATATGTGTTAACATACACGGAAGTGTTGACTCTATATTACAAACGTATTAGCTGTATTAGGAATCGCGGGCAGAAGTATTCTAATTAAGTCGTATATGAAGCATGAAAACGGATCGTGCGTATAATGAGGTGAACTAATTTTTTGGGAAAGTATCTATATTGTACACTATATTATTATCTGTTTTAAATGTAATTATACACGCGTATACCCTGGTACAGGTATGTATAATAATACGACTGGACGTATTTTGACGTTATATGTCGGTAACGTTTTCCGAACATATTGTACATATATTATTATTATTATGTAAAATTTTCATTGTACATCATACATAATATGATCAAGACGTACACATTTCGCGAAGAAAAAAAAAATAGAAAAGAATCAGACGTATCGAGTATATTATGTGTCCTGAGCCGGCCCGTAGTAGCCAGGTAGGTACCTATGCACATATATATGTATATTATGCGACGTCAATCTCCCATATCGCAGCGGCCGGCCGGCAGCACCTACCTCATCATCGTGCTGGGTCGTGGGTGTCGTGGGTGGCCGAGAGTGTATTTATAATATTATAATAATATACGCGCGGCCCGGGCATTCCCCTTTGGCACGAACCTGTAATTTTTATTATTATTATTATTATTATACAGTTTTTTCGCTCTATTCGACGCGAGTGCCCGCCCGGCGCATGGACCCTAATAACCGAAAAGTGGCGCGCGCGCGCGCTATCGCATATTATATGTGTGTGTGTCTGTACGTTACTTTGTTGTTTTCGTGAGGTATGTATATTATCCGTATGATATACCCACATAGGTATATCGTCGGATACCGAGAGTGGGAAAAAAACACACACACAGCTTGTGGATCCGCGTGGTCGATGTAAGAGGACGCCGGTGAGAGAGGAGGCGTGTACAAACAAAAGTTATACCGGTGGCAAATCGCAGCCGCCTCGAAGACGACTATACACACACACACACGTGTATATATATATATATGATATGTGTCGAGTATCCTGAGTGCTGCAGGAGAGACCACCACCGCGATATGTTTCTTTCTCGGTCCGTCGTATTATTATTATGTGTATATAATATACTATATAGGTACCTATGTATTATTATTACTATTATTATACACGTCATCGTGCGAGATATATACACGCACACGCGCGTTAACGAGGGCACGTTTATGTCTGCCCGTTATATACCCACCGCCGGCCGTGCAATAATGATAAAACGCTCGTACGACGCTGCAGCCCGGGGCACTCGTGTGTGTATATATATATATAAGTAGGGCTGTGAATTTGAACCGACGAAAGCATTTCGTTTTTTCGCTCTTCGTAGTAGAAGACTTCTCACACGTATACGTGTATACTATGTAGTATGTATATTATGCACGTCGTATTGTAAGCCCCTTTCTCCATAAATTATAATACACCCATAAGCATATATTATATTTTGCTTTAAAAAATGTTGTTTTTGCTAAAAGTGTAAAAATATTATTGTAACAAATATAATACGTCTCTTAAATGGCCGCGCAACCGAAAGTTATTTCTTCGAATAAAAAAACAAAATAACAAAATAACTAATTACCCCACTCTCGTTGCTTTGCTGAGTATAATACGAGTTGTGAGTGGCAGAGTACATACCTACTTCAGAGTGTAGAGTGCAGATATCAGATCTCGAAACTTATATTGTTATTATTATTTGCAACAGCTGATCATAGGCCTGCGTGCGGGTGCAGCAGAATGTTCACATTACATCACATTTTTTGGGCCGATTGACTGGTTGGCCAGTATCCGGCAGCGGCGCAAGTCTTAGTGCTTGAACACACCGCTGTCCGGTTACAGCGGTAATTTACTGTCCGAGTGGACCACAACACTGTGTGGTATAAGACGACCGCAGCGGTAATTTTAATATGGTGTGGTCGAATTCAAAACGATGTATTTCGATCGAACCGGATGATTTTTACCACTGTGGTTGATACCTGGCAGTGTGTTCCGGCAAGGTGCGGTTTCCATAAGCTTCAACTAGCCGTAGCGGCTGACGTTTTAGCGGTCGTCGTTTAGGTCTGTGTTTGCGATTTATATTTTTTGCGTTTATTTATATGCTTTGCCCGATCATATTGTGCCCTGTGCACGTATATAGTTAAGTGTAAAATGTTATTTTTTTTTTTTTTACTGTCTCTACTATAACATTTTCATCAGTACTGAACCTACGAAGTATTGCTTTTTTTGGATTTCTATGATGTAATTAAGATGATGTTATACTAATATACAAAGCGATCCTCTGAGGTTTAAAACCGTGATTGTGATATAAAAATATGTAGGTATTGTACGGTGTTACCTATAACAATAAGAATACAGGTGGACATAAGGTAAGAGATTAATCTCACATACAATGAACTGATTTTCCGTGGACAAACTTGACCATACATATGCCTATTATAGGTGTATGATCAGCTATATCAAGGTCGACGTAAATACTGCAGAGTAATCATATCGTACACGAGTTGAGCCTATGATACATATTGTGTTTATAGGATGATTGTCTGTTTGACGAATTTGACATTCGACCAAGGAAGTTTCACTGTCGAAAATGGCTATAACGACATTGATTTATATTAAATTGGCGTATATGTTCTTGTAGGAGTGTAGTAAATAATAACAGCTGCAGAAGTCACACAAAATAACGAGTCGATCGACGAAAACACGACTACAATCATTACAAATAATAATTACATTACCATCGGACCGGTTGCGTTTCTATACATTATTATTTATTAAACTATATTAGACTACACTATGTTATTATATATTATACTGCAGACATTGTATACATTATATACATTATACACTTCGTCAGGGATGACGTGGTGCTGTGTTTTTGGTGGCCCTATACCTACCTAAATACAGACACGAACATTTTGGTTATCGCCGCGACTTGGCGCGCGAGTGATTGTCGATTGAGCGGATAGAGTAAAAAAAAAAAAAAAATTGATTTAGTAAAATCAGTTATTACCTAGGTACACCAACCGCCCTATACCTATATATAATATACAACACCGGACGTGTCCGCCCCTTTTCGCGCCGGGCCGTCGGCGACGTTTCGCACGACCGTATCGCCTCTTTCGCGCGCGTTTCACAGAATCGACACACGATCGCGGTCCGGATTTGCATATATAATACGTGACGCGCAGTTTATTTACACGCAGAGCAGCACAAAGTGTGAACCGCACCGCACGCGGAATAATAATAAAAAACAAATAATAATAATAATTTTGCATATTATAGTCAGTGATGGTAGGTATAAATGTGTGTGTGTGTGTGTAATACATACGAGTATAATATAATGTGTTTATAGATAGATAGGTTTACACGGCGATTCTTCACTTCGACGTTCACACAAGACCCCACGGCCTTCGGCTGCCAATTATCCTCACGTCCTCGTTATCCTCCCATAAATAAATAAATTACCTGTTCCCGTTTCGAATTTTTTTTTTATCCTTACACCCCCCGTCACCCGCCACCCACGGTCCACCGACGATCCCCCGACACCCATATCCCTCTACACCAGATTCTTCGACATTCCGAAATTACAGGCGTCAGTTGGTTTTCATCACGTCTAATCGGTAAGGTCCGAAAACACACAAACAAACACACACACACTTGGATATATATATATATTATACGCGCGTCGTAAACAAGGAACCCGATGATTACACGTGAGCATAATAATTATTATAATATATTACACGATAGTAATATATACCTACATATATATATATATATATATAAGCTATGTTTATTATACGCGTATAATGTGTGCCCATATACTATATGCGTATACGAGAATATTATTATATATACACAAATACCTGTATACAGTGTACATGTCGAGCTGCTAACACTCCCCGCAGTCACCATTTATGACGATGCGCCACCCCAGCATCCCGGCGGACCTCCCAGAAGCTCGTTATTACTCTACCAGCACCACTAGCCCGTGTTTTTTTTTCTTTTACCGTAGGTATACCTACATATTTTCGTTTCTCATTTTCCTTCTCCTCCTATTCTTCCCCGTCCCCGTCGTCTATATTATCGTTCTCTCTCTCGCTCTCTCGCTCTCGCTGATGTTTGTTTTTTCGGCTCGTTTGGACGATGCGAAACCGTCAGCACGACGAGGTAATAATGATGATATTATTATTATTATTATCATTTTTTTTTTATTATTATTATTTTCATCGCCGTCGTCGCCCGCGTTGAGACTGCACCAGTGTATAATATTATATATACCGACTAGCATCGCCTAATACATAATATAATTATTTATATAGATGTGTGTGTCCCACGTGCACAACACCCGGCAGGGTGGCTGACTACAGACGTAATAACCGTCTGTTTAGTGTGTATAATATTATATATATTTTCATCTCCCGGTTTATACCTACGTCGTCGTTACCACGTTTATATAATAAGACACGCCGAATTAAATATAAATTACACGGTATTGTAAATAAGAAAACATTTTCGTGTGTCTATCAGGCGTAGGTATCACACGATTTATTTCGGTGGGACCATATTATGGCCGACGACGGCGACGACTATATAATAATAATATATTGTAAGATGCTCTGCGGACAAAATGTGTGTGTTATATATGTATATTTAATAATACTATGCGTACGTCTCTATTATGGAATATCGAGATCACAGATACGATCATAAAATTATCATAACACTTGTGACAAGGATACAATGCATTGTAAATGGATATAATAAATAACAAAACAAATTGTAATTACCACTCGATGAATCCTAATAAGTAATAATATAATAAACGTATAGGTATACACGCCGCAATCACATATTACACAATATACGGAGTATATAATAACGTAATAAATGGGTATAACGCAACACTGCACGAGGGCGACATTCTGCTCTAACCTTTGTTATGTGCATGATGTAGGTACGCCTAGGGTTTTAAAGAAAATATTACCCCTGCAATGTCTGAATGCCACAATTATAGATAATATTATTATGAGAATGAACGTTGTAGTACATTATTTTATAGTCGTCGCAAGCGAGAAGTCTGCTAAGTGCAAATACGTTAGATATTACACCTACGAGACCTGCGATACATGACCTTTATTTTTACAACTCGTGATAAGTATAGTTACGCATACGTTTTAAGTACTCGGACGTTTAACGATATTTTATAGCGTTTATTATTTAATCAGAACACATCCTTAGGGAATAGTTAAAAATAATATACGTTCGTGGCGTGCAGACGGAGTAATAACAATATGCGTATAATAATATATAGTACACACGCATATTTTGCTTACATTAGCACATTACAATATACATAATATATATCTATACAATATATAGGTATGTATATAATATACGTGTGTTTATGCGCGTGTAATGTTTTTAATTCGCTCCTTGTACTTAACGCCCATAGGCATCGGGTATATTTATGCGTTCACGCAATCCCGACACCAACGGATGGATTTTTTAAAAAATAAATGTATACCATGTTAACGTTACTGAAAATATTTAAATTACACAATTGTAAACACGAGAGACGAGAAACTATTATGCAAATATATAATAAGATAGGATTATACGCACCATAGATTTTTAACACCTATAATATACTAAAGTATTTATTATATAAGCACATTAAAAACGGCGGCACAGGTATGTACATCATACTATAGTCTATAATTTATTAGCTATATATGAGATAGATGAATTATGAAACACATTTACACGCATTTAATCAGTGGATCGGTCGTACGCAGCTTTCGTTGAAAGTAAAATTTAATTCGTAGTTTAATACAAATGTACAATATTAGACCAATCATAAAACCAAACAATTAGGTAGGTACTCGAAGTATACTTAGAAAAAATAATATAGACATACAATCTGCACGGTCATATTCAAATTATACAAATAATAATATGTGCTTAAAATTGCAATAAAAATCAATGTTTATTAAACCCGTCGTTTAAATCCAATATTAAATATTTTTTTGACATATAAAAAATATACCTGTGTATAGCTGTGTGTATGATTTAAAAATAAAAGTATTTTGATGATCTTATTCTTGTTCTCCACATTTTTATAATTTTTATTTTATGAATGTTGTCATCACTTCTATTTTTATCGTTTTCTATCTGACGCATTTATAATATTATTTTAATTTATTTTTCATGACATTTTTACTCGTTATTGTATGTAATGCCGCATATAGTTGAAATACCTTTTTTTAAAGAAATTTTAATACTATATGGTTATGTTTATCGAATATTGTCCTGCAGTGCGTTAATCACAAATCCAGATTCACAGCTGTGTCGTGTCATGTCGATAATCGTATCATGATTGGACATTACTTTTTTAGTATCATGTAATAACCAAGTTTCAACCGAGTGTATACCAAGAATTGACTACAGCTCAACTTTTAAACCATATTGGATACCAGTTGTTACCATAGTTACCTCGCCCTCGCACGACATGACACACGCCGTAGTTGTGAATCCTGCTTTAGAAGAGTAACGTATGTAAATAAAAAAATTACATGTCACATTGATCAGTATTTATGTTGTTAATCACGTCAAACTCAAAATCAATTGTAGGTATAGACGGACGGACAGAGACGACGATAATATAAGAAGTATAACAAGGATTCTGCTATTGCTATATGATAATATTATTAGGTAAACAATAAACAGTATTTTACTCGACTGCAACGCTAATGTATTAATAAACATTCACATACCGACTTGATAACCACAGAGATACAGTTCAACAGTAGTTTTAAAACCATATGCACCGTAAATGCACAATATAAACCAAGAGCTGTTTTTTCTTTGTTCCATAATTAAATATTATTTAAATCAGATTTCACGGTATCACTGCAGTAGATCAGTAACTTGGCTACAACCAAATTTATACATAATACATCGTATACACGACGTTTAAATTTAATTGGTGTTGAATTTTCAGACGCTAAAATTAAATCCTAGATTTAACACAGATTATCAATTATTATTAGACGTGTATAACATTTATAACGCATAGTGATGTCTGACTGTTGTACAATATTGTACAAAGTCACATTACTCGCATTGCATGTTTATGAATTGAGTGCATATTCTATTTCTAGTACAACCAAAATATAATTTGGATAGAATTGGATTTGATATGTACAGCATGTAATATTAGCATTGTAATATAAGGCCACTGCCGTTTCAAGTATAATATAATGGGAGAAAGATGCTTATGTGTGAAGCATATTGGAATATAGACTTCTAAGTTGAATTCTGACACCCACATTTTTTCTTATACTTTTACTAGAAAATATCATCAAATACTTCGAAAGTAAAACTTTTATACATTTTTAACTCTTTACAGAATTTTTCTGTAAAAATTTTTTTCTGAATTTGTCTACCAAAATATTTTTTTTTTAAGTATGATTTTAATGTGTAGGCATGTAGCTATATTGAGATGTATTGCAATTTGAATACAAATGAAAATGTATTTTCGCGTGGTAACGTTAAAATAGTTATATTACAACATTTGATTAAAAAACAAGAAGTCGCTATGCTGTATATATTATAGGTGCGAGTGCACCTCGTCAATGGCCATTGTGTTGGCGACTGTAATCGATAAGTTAAATTCGAATTCGATGATAACTCTTTGACATCAATGTAAAATAATATTATGTACTTTGGTGAGCTAAATAAATTAATTTAAGGAAGTGAAACTGAAAACCGGGCTCTAGAATATGACAATCTACACAGTGAGAAAATTAAATAAGTATTTAATGACAATGACAAAAAGTTAAAAATCAAAGAATTGTTGACCCGAATGCCTACTTGTACAAATAAGTAAGTATGAAACAGTTGTTATCTGGCATTTAATAATCAGGTACTAACCTAGTACACTAGTATAGTAGTATCTAACTGTATCAATAGTTTTAACTGTTTTAAATTTACATAATTACATACAACTAGGTACTACAGGTAGGTATCAATGTTTTAACAATCCAAAAAAACGGATGACCTATAAAATAAATTCACTAAACATTTTTAATTTACTGTGTTTGTAGGTATATTTGCGCTTTACTCAAAGTATATACTATATATATTATGTAATATTATACACATTCAGTTGGCAGTTACTATATTATATACAACACAATATGATGCGGTGGTTACTGTCGGGGGGTAAAATGAATCATAAATTCTTCACACTGCGATTGTCGACATCGGACACGGGTATTACTCACGGTGTATAAAATTGTAATTTTAATTTGAGTTTTTACGATCGTACGGTTTAACCGGTATCGCATGCATGCAACATAAGACACTTGTATTGCGTTCATTTATACTATGCGTGTGTGTGTGTGTGTGTGTAAGTGTGTAAGTGTTTCTTGTTTATATTATTTTGGCCCGGAAAATCGTTTAATTATTCAGAAAGCGTCGGCTGTGTGTGGTGTCCGACACCGCTGCAGTGTTGTATGTGCCAGCAGAGTTATACGATTATTATTATTATTCGAAACAGCGTGAAGCAATAGATAAAACGATTTTTTCTCGTCGCCGCGAATTCGTTCCGACACGAAAATAGAGACGTAGCTAATAAACATTATATTATATTATATTATCATTGTGCCGTTGTAGCCGGTGCAGCATTACTATATATTATTGCAGGTCGTCACCGCGCCACGTTGGAAATATTAAACGCTGTACACGTCAATTACAAGCAATGTTGTGCATCAAAGAAAATCGTGCGTGTGCAGTATAATTATAATAATATACTGCACGCTCACATACTGCAATTGCGGAGACCTTGCACAGAATCAAACGTACGACCGGAAGCGTTTTTGTCGGTTTTGATTTTGATTTTTCGCACACTCATTATCAATTGATAATAATAATATTCATTATAATATGAGCGTATTGTATTCTGTTCAATCAATTCGGCGTTGTATACATAGGACGCAGGTATTATGATATATAGCGAGGCGATTATTAGGCGAAGACGGCGATATTAACAAAAAAAATTACCATACTGGTACAATAATAAGAATACGTGTAGTATTATTATAACAATATTATTATTGTGTTAATTATTGTGTAGGTGCAGTCGTGATCGAATGTAACGTTCATCCGGCGTATAGACACCGTCAATTATATATTATGAGAATTTTGGCCATCCTAAAGATCGAGGAACGCGCGGCGGCTGCGGTCCACGCCCCTCGCGATCGCGGTATAGGTATATATAATATCCTCATATGTATATGCGACAGAATGTAAAAAAAAATTAATAAGAAATTATCGGCAGATGGTGGCTGGATGCTCGCGTATTGGCATCGCGTTCGACAGCAGTTTACTTTGTGTACTTTTCTGAAAGCGTGTATAGTATATAATATGTGTGTGTTGTGTGTGTGTGTGTGTGTGTTAAGTGTATATACTTAACTGTATACATACCAGTTAAACCTTCCTACCGGTATAAAAAAAAAAAAAACACTAAATAATAACATATTATACCTCGTACACCCGTAATATTAGGTATGCGGACAGACACCTGCTACGATGTGTGTATAATACAAACACGATTATAGCCGTGTTTAAAAAACAATAATTACAACTTTTGAGTCACCTGTGTGTATGTGTGTTTATCTTACCCTCAGGGCCGAAACGGGTTTTACCGCGGTGGCGGGCGGGGTGCGCGAGAGGATGTCATAATTTTCGGACCGCCATCGGTTCGTGGTCTATATTATATTATACCTGGTATATAGGTATAGTGATCGAATGCAATATTTTAAACAAAATAATCGATTATACGAGTATACCTATGCGATATTATGTATAGGTACAGTTCTATAATGTGTACTCGACCGAAAAATATAAAACAAAGACTATACTGCAGACGCTTGGCTCGTGGTTTCGCTTGCATCATACTGTGCCTATGTACAGCATTTTCATATTTTACAAAATATCGTTGACGGTGATGTTCGTGGGTTAAAATCTATAACAATTTCATGGAGAGATAACATTTTTTACATCAGAGCCCCTGGTGCTTCGATCCTACACAACCAAATAGCTGTCTGTTTTTGTAGGGCGAATGGGATACTTGGTGGGAGGGGGAGCTAAGGTTCTCAAGCCTCTTTCCCCCGATTTCCACAAATAGCGATTATATCGTAAATTACAGATTTATAGTTTCGTTCTGGAATATGCATTATATAAATATATATAGGTAGGGACCACCTTATACAAGTAAATCGAGAAGTCGACCGAATGGTATAGAGGCATATATTTTATCGGTACGTCATCTGCCAAAAGTACGCATTTAAGAAAATCACATTTATTCGTTGGTAAAATTAATTTTTTGTTTTTATATTAGCATTAAACATATTGTAGAAATATTTTTTCCAAAATCATTTTTGGAAAAGTTAGATCACAATACGCTGAAAGACACGTAATATTGTGAATCGTCACAATAATATAAAACATGACTGCAGAAAAGGGTCCGAATTGATCATACCTGCTAAAGTGATATTATACATATATACGTGTATTAAAATTTAAAATATCAAGTTTTAAAATAATTCTTTTCTGTCAGAGATGAAATTAAGAAATAAAAGTCAAAATACAGTAGGTATCCAGGTTGAGTGAGTCGATAATTCATCAGTACATAGACAATAATAATGTTTTGGACTTGGCGTTAAAACTACACAGCTATATTCTGACATATATAATATAATATGTACCTATTGTACCTATTGTATCTATTATGTATATAGACTAATACACATTGCAAATTGGTACATATGTGGCCCCGCTGAATTCGTAGAGGGTGTGTATAATGTGTATTTACCGCATATGAAACTATCGGGGATAATTGTGTTTGTTTTGTAACACGAATTACCTACAACGTATAATATAATATAATATTATATAGTTATTTCGTTTTACCCGCTCCGTCCGGATCTGGGTGATTAAAAACAATTGGATTTCAGAAGGCCGTCTGACTTAATAGTCGAGGAGGATCTATAGTCAGGTTAGGTGTACACGTATATATAGCCGTACATAAAATGTAAACAAGGCGTACCTAATACCCATAATATAATACCTACGTGGCTGTACGGATAGCATAGGTACGCATTATTGAGAACCAACTGTTCGGCGCTCGTTATCGAAATGCATTAGGCGGTCCCATGATATTATATAACATATAATATGTTATTAAATTGTGTTGTAGTAAAAAAATAAATAAAATAAAACAAGAGAATACCTGTAGTTACATCTGCAGACTGCTGCAAGTTTAGCGACGAAATTCGCAAGAGAAAAAAGAAATCGGCGGCACACGTGATAATTGAAAAACGACGGAGGACCACCTCGAGGAAAAACAAAATAACCATGGTCGTCGTCGAGTGCGGAGGGTCCATTTCTACGACCCCCCCCCCCCCCATAATAATATTATATGATTCTGTTTGAATAATAATATTATAATATATAGAAATCCACTGTTTTTCTCTTCGAATTAATCTAACATTATTATACGAAAAACGATAATAATAATAGTAATAATATGCAGACAACGCGTGCGGGGCGCTTTGTACAGACACTGCAGCAGCAGGAATTACGACCGAAGAAAAAATGCGACGACCGAATGCACACGATTAAATCCCAAACATCATGTGTGCCATAATATAATATAATAATAATAATAATATATCGTGCCGTTGACGTGGGTGGTTGGGACGCGACAGCTATGCACGCGAGTTTGCGGCTACTGAATCCTACATCGGGCGGGGGTAGTGCGGTATAGTAGTAAGTAGCATTATAATATATACACGTAAGTATAATATATAATATAATAGGTATACATATCATTATAACATGTAGCGTATCGTTTTGGGGTCGGATTCGGGTACCTACATAACAACCGTCGAGATGTATTATAGACGACGATGTTCTCGCGTGGCAGCACGGGGCCCCTCGTCATCGTCGGGCATTGTTGTTATTTTGACTTTTGAATATTTTGATGTTGTACCTACCTTACTACCCATATAATAGTATATATAATAATATGTGTATAGGTATACCTACGCATGTTATAATTTATAATATATATACGCACCCGTGTAGAGCATTAAACGGCGTGGAGCTGCCGGCGGAAGGGTTGCAGCAGTATATATTATACTTGTATACACAATATTACAAAAAATGTATAATATTATATTATAATGCATTAAACAGTTGAAAATTAATACTCGCTATACTAATAAAAATTATGATAAAAGAAACGACGACGACACGACGGCTGCAGAACGGGGGATAATGCGCAATGAACTTATAGTATGTATTTGATTATTATTATTTTCCCGGAAAATTTATATTTAAAAATACAACATATACACACAAAATAACAACAGGTGTACGAGCAATATATCATACAGTTTATCAAGATGACGTAAGATCGTGTGAAACATTATTATAATATCATTATAATATTATGTTTATATAGTCTAATATATCATGTGTATAATATACAAAATATTATACTGAAATGTAATCATAATGGGATCGGTGGAGGACAGTTATTTTAACCAATACCATAGAGTAAGAATAAAGAGAAACTGCTTCTAAATCAAAACCTAAATAGGTACAGTTTTTCGGATTCCGAATTCCGGAATATCTGTGTTCAAAATATCTCCATCAACTGCAGTAAGTTGTTAATATACTAATGTTTATACAAACCATTGAAATGTCTTAAAATGTTTTTTCTATTTTATTTAGGTAAACCTCAAAATCTTTTGACGATCTGTTTGGAGAAAATTCAAAGAAGAAGGTTATGTCTGATGATGGCGATGATGGTTTTAAAATGTCTAATTCATCAGACTACGATTTTATTCCCAAATCAGGTATTTCATGTAAATAATTAAAATTTTATTTTATTTATAAAAATCATATTGGTATCTACATCAGATTATGACTAATCTAGAAACTTGTGTTTTTTTATACATTACCAAAACTGTCCAAATTGTATTTTTAGACAGTTAGCCATGTTTGTAATAGGCTTCGTTTATCTCATTTATAAACCCGCGTATGCTTGAATTGTTTTATATGAAATTATCCGTCTATGATATACAATTTAATAATAAATTATAAAATGTATTTCTGTGGAAAATTAAATTAGCTTTTTGTTTTATATATTTTTAATATAAATATTAATCTTTAAAAACACCAACTGATGAGATATTTATTTTGTTTTATTAATTAGTATGCAAGTATTTTTCTACATTTATGTTTTATTCCCTTATATTCTATTATGTTACTGCAATTTATCCAACAAAAAACTCATGTAGGTTATTTCATTCTTCTGATCCAACTTTATTGCCATCAGTTTCTTCTAACTTGGATTTGCTCAACTCATCCCCATAGTTTTCTAACTCTTTAATTGTTTTTGCTAGTTGCATATTCTCTTCTTCCATTTCCTGAATTTGACTCATCAAACTATTATAGTTTTCCTTAAGCATTTTCAGTTCTTCTCTTTCCTTAACAATTTCTGTCATATGAGTGCGAATGTAATCCAATGGATCTGTCGGTCTGGTTTCCGATCTATAAAGATTTGCTAACACATTGGTCAAAGCTTCAATAACACCTAAATCATTCAAATATTTTTTGAAGTCTTCACGTTTGTTGTTAACTGAATTTCCTTGATTGCTCATTTTTGAACAATTTAATATTAAATACTTGTTCAAATGAAAATATTTTTATGTTTATAATTTAACACTGTAACCAGTAACCAAGCATTTTTTATTTATTATGATTATTTATCTGTTTTGCTCTAATTTTTATAATATTTATATAATTAATATACATTTGTTTTTATTATAAACTAAAAAAAAGGTTTGACAAGAACATCTTCTGCAAAGAAGCTTAAAGCAAAATCCCCTTTTGATTAATATTCTGAATAAATCCATTTATATACTTCTATATTACGCATGTTTATTTATGAATTCTTGTTGTATCATAAACTTATTATTTTCTGTTATTTTCTTGAAAAACTTACTAAATTTGTGTCTCTTTATAGAAGATTAATTTAAGTACCTATAATATATGTTTATCTAACTTATGTCCAGATTATTATAATGTTAAGAAATTTAATAGTGTATTTGAACATTTTCAGAAAAATGTAGGTACATGTTTTTACTTATTTATAAATTATATTATGTATTTATTTATTTGTATCTCTTTAAGAATGTATCTTTCCACTTCTGAAACGGAGTAGACAAATACCAATTTTAAAGTATTTTATTTTATTTTAAATAGTTTTTAAATCTTCAACAGACATTACGTCTTTTACTTTGTAGTATTTTTTTTTTTAGGTGTGAATGATGTACATTTAAAATTCACATTGTATTATTATAGAATAATAATGAACAGTACATTTTTTTTTAAATACTTTTATTTATATTTTAATAAAAAATTTACAAATTTATAGAAATGGTATATAAATATTAAGTATTTTTTGGAAATTCTGAAAATATAAAAATATCAATTTATCTAGAAATTATAACAATCCAATGCAAAATAAATGTTAGAAATGTTTAATGTTATTGACTATACTTATATTACTGAATTTTAGTTTGATAAGAAATTACGTACATGAATTTCATATTTTTTTGATATTATTATCAACTTGTGATCAAAAATTTGGATAATTCAATTTCTGCTTTTTGTTTGCTAGTTCATATTGTTCATTTTAATATCACTAATTCCTCTAATTTTTACAAGGAATTACATTTTAAAATGTATGTAATATTTCTGTTTAATCCTACCTATAGATTATAGACTATAGATAATAAAATAAATGAGTTTCATTTAGAATGTGACTTTAAAATTTTTTTACACATCGTAACAAATTACTGAAATTACGCCACTGTCATATACGCACGACTCGTGTCTCGAAATATGTAAATTATATGACCCTCGTTGATTTGACACTTGTGCTTGGGATTTTCCCTTTAATGAATAATTACGACATAAGTAAATAAATTAATATTTTCCAATTAAAAAGAAGTTAGTGAGATTTGTGGTGAACTTTTTATACTGATAAAAAGCTGGCATGATTTATTAATAATTACTGCGTTACTATAAATGATCAGATTCGTCAACAAATGTTTAACGCTTTACCAACTAAAATTTGAAAAAAAAAAACAATGTAAGAAAAAATTGGCTTTTTTAAATTGTATTTCTCTACCATATATTACCATATATATCTATAAGATTCTTATGTATATTCTATATTGAGTAATATTGGACTTTTTTACTCGAATATAAACGAACATTTATTTTTGGTCCCTAGCTTATAAATAATTGTTTTACAAAATATTATGTTGAATAATAAAAAAAATATAATATAATAAAATAATCGTTAGTGAAATATTTGAATAATTTAATAAAAAGTTTTTCTCTGTTATCCGTCATATGATCGTGTTGTAATATTCCTCAATTATCTTCAGTCCTCTCACTATAACATTTGGTGTGTAATTAAACCGATTGTATATAAAAACAACCTGAATAGATGTATAACTATAGTAGTACCTACCTATAATATATTTAACAGTTGTGTTCTAAATCGTACAATAAATGATATATCAGGCCACTTAGGTAGTTAGGTGCAATAATTTCTCTGCACTAAAATTTTACCCAGTAGATACGTTTGTGTATTATTATACACTAGATCATCTTTAATAAATTTATATGAACGCATTTACAGGGCGATTTTTAAAATAAGTACGTGGTTGGGGTCGTTTATCGTTAAGAACTATGGTACACGATCCATGCTGTTATATTATATTTCAATAAAAATATAAATGTTAAAAACTTCAGAAAAATTCATATACTAAAACGAGTGTATAACATAAATGGGTACAATTTGATATAATTGATTCTTTATGTCAACATTTTTCTGAATAGCTATTTTTCCTACTTTTATATTACAACTTTCAAGGATGACAATTAGTAACAAATATTTTACTCATGGCCAAACGTTGACAACTGGGTGGCCACTGATGACTACAGCGTGGCATTTGGTCACAGTTACACTTGCCAAAAAATATTCTCCAAGCTTATATCCATGACAACAGACTACAAACGATGCATACAATTTTGAAACGTAATGTTTTATGTACAATAGTAAAATTGTACTTATAGGTACTACAATATACGAGTGTTTTCATCTCTGTTTCACTATTGTACGATTATCGTAAATTGATCATGTAGAAGACTTTTTTTTATAAAGATAATACCTAATTGATATATATATATATATATTGTAACGATACTCGAGCTTGGAAACAAATAACAAAATTAGTCACATGTGCCTAAGTATATTTTCTTCTTTCGCCGTCCATGTTCATAGACTGCAATGAATTTAATATTGTGCTGCTACACAACGAATCGGAATACAAACCAAATGTTGTTATTAGCGAACTCGCCGACCTTAACTTTGAAATTGCTAACAAGCTTTTTCTGGGTATCCATCCTGGCAATTATTCTACCGGCATGAAGTTTATACCACTGCAGGTGTTTAGAGAAACCAGAGGTAGTATCGTGGAAGCAGGAGAGAGGCTGGCGGCCTGCAAGAGACTCAAATCATATAGAATATCCGTTAATAACAAATTAATGAACGACGATATGATTGATATGTACTTATATTACTATGTCTTTTAATATTATGATTTTTATTTCGTACATATTTTTCATCATCTAAACGCCTAAGGAACAGATTATCGTGCCAATGTTTGTTTGTTGTATAACTTCGAAAGTCTTTGAGGTTGAAAATGTACCTATCGCATAATAAGGTATGTTGATTACGTTGCTAAGCCGCTTGGTAATATTACTTCATATTATTATAATTTATAAAGCTTTATAAAGAGTATAGTAATGTTCTCAATTTTTATATTAAATTATTCTTAGAAATATATGTATGTACTAGATATAGCTAGATATCTAACATTTATTTATCTAATTAACTATTTATTTAAGCTGAAACAATTATTTATCTCAGTTATAATTCATCAGATAACCGTTTATTGCAATTATTTAGATTATCGACCATTATATTACCAATTTAGGCAATACCCAACAGTGCAGGATTTAAAAGTTATTAGCAATGGAGATAAAAATTCATTCTCATGAAAGTCAAATAAGTAATTAGTATATATTTTACTATAGATTATCGTAAAATAAAAGTCGTATTCAAAATTCGAAGTCACATCAGTGCATTATACTACATTAAGTGTAACGTCTCTGTATAAGAATTTAAAGACGAGGGACTGTTAAAATTTAAATACATTTTCTACGGTATAAGTAATATGACATATTATTTTCGTTTGAAAAAAACGTTTTTGACCGCGCGGTACAATATCTCCGGTACATTGTATTATATAATATTATTATAGTTGTGTGCGCTTACAACGAAATACCGCGTACCCATATGTACACTATATTACAATATTAATAGGTACAGCGTGTGCATCGTTAGACTTTCCGACCGAGCGAATCGTGGGTATACACACACAAAATAATAAAATAATAATAACATGATATGTGATCGTTTAGAAAAATGAATAATATTATAACGATTTGACCGAGACGAACTGCAGTTTTTCCAGAAGGATAATATAATATTTTAAGCCACCGCCGCCGCCGACTACTTTGGGCGGACAACGGCTCTTTGATGCGGGGCGGCGGCGCTCGCGCATCGTGTAAAAACAGACTTCAAAGTCCCATTTTGCCGCGGCGGCGCCACACACACGGTTTTGCCGCCTCGGGTTCCGCCGCCGCCGACAGGATTGTTTATTGCGTGCGCGCCCGTCGCCGGTCAATACCGTATTATCGTGTGTGTGTGTGTGTGTGTGTGTGTGTGTGTGTGTGTGTGTGTGTGTGTGTGTGTGTGTGGCTGCGGCGGAAGCAGATATATTCCACGGACTCTCCTCTGCGACGATGACCTAATGAGGGAACGCGTTTCACACAAGCATGGAAAAAAAATAAATAATAACGAAAAAAAAAATAAAAGTAGACGTTGTCGTCGTCATCGGCAGTAGTAGTTGCACACATATTTAATATATATATATATGTATATCAGTATGTTGTATTATGTATACACGGCGCACACGATATAATACGGTTGACAAATAAGACAGTCGGCCTACGGTTCGTTAACGTCGCGTCGTCTTCCCTTATTATAATAATATAATGTCGCGCATACCAGTATAATATTATTGTATGATATGACAAAATATATGATACACATACGGTGGTTTTCACCGCCACCGCACACTGCACGTCATAATAATAACGTTATACTAAAAACTGTTGCGCGCGCACCACACGCACACTGCACTCCACGACAGTAATAATAATAATAATAATAATAATAATAATAATTCGGGAAGGACCCGTGATGGTACGCGTGTATAGTAATACTATCATCATGATTATTATAATAATATTATTATTATTATACCGGGCACCGGCGGCGGAAAGAAGAATGATATCCCTCTAAACACACGCGAGTTGTTATTATTCTCCCATGCCGCGCCGAGACGATCACAGTCGTCCGCCTAATATCCACAACATAAAGGAGCCCGTTGTGTCGCCGCCCGAGCCACCGTCGGCTTATCTCAAGATGCGCGAGCCATCGGTCCTGCACGCACATATTATATATTATATTATTATAATATGCTCTCTACATATTATTATACACACGATAGTAGTAGAATATTATGTACGCACGTATAGACCCAAAGCCATTACTCTCGTGCACACACATGTCCCGGAAAATATTATACATTTTTTCCTTCTCGCGGTTGTCGCGATGCAGCACATTTTGTCACATGTAATATAGTAATAATATAAAAATAATAATAATAACAGTCGTATACTACTACACGTCTACGACTTTCGTAGTATTATAATATTATACATAAATCGTTATAGTCATTATTATTATTGCGCGTATACGACGATATGGTGCGTGTGGGACCGTGCGACCGTTTGCCGGCGTCGTGACATCAACATTTTGGCTCGGGAGCGATATTTTCAGTTACCCCTTACACTGTAGTCTCGCGTAGTCGTGTCGCGGCGCAGGTTGGAGGGAAATTTGTTTCTCCATAGTCACGTCCAGCAGTACAAATTTATAAACGTAGTTATTTTGGTACTAAAAAATTGGAGTAACCTCCTCTCCCACCGAATTCATATACGCGTTTCTCTTTTACGGCTAAAACAAAAAAATGTATTTTTCATAAACACTAAAACGTATAAAATAGTTTTAACTTAACTGAACATTTTTTAACTTCAAATTATTGAGAGGTGGTATGTGGACATATTATAACTAATAACTACATCATAGTTTATAGTAGGTAGTCAGCCACTATACTCACTAGGTAGGTACCTATATTCAATATTTTTGAGACACAAGGGTCAGAACAAATTATCACTGGCTTAAAGAAAAAATTGAGATAACATAGATAATTTCATACTCGTTAAGAAATGCATTACTTTATACTTCATAACACCTACATATTTTAGTAAACATGGACAGCTACATAGGCGAAAATGTGGGGGGCTAAGCTCCTCCCAGATATTAGCCCCCCTAAAAACAGATAACTTTTTAATTGTGTATAGAATCGAAGCCCCTAACCCTGCTCACATTGTTGTTAATAATGTGTTAGCTCCCTTTGAAATTTTAATGGATTTCTGCCAATAGCACACCTATAAAGTTGCATATGCTGCAATTAGCTTTTTCGGTAAAATCAGTTAACTGAACTAAAGTAGTGGCAAATGCTGATCTATACTTATTTTTAATTCTACACGGAAAAAGCGAAGTAGACGCTACACCCGCATTTGATGTCACAGTCTTAAAAGTTTAAAATAAATACATAATATTATTATTGACATGTATATGTCTTATGGCTATTCTATAAATTAATGCGACACCAATATCGTTACCGTGACGTCATCGTGTAGATAAAAAAAATAATAATAAATAAAATAATAATAATAATAATAAATACAATAATTAGTATTGTATTTTTTCTGACCGATTACACGTTACAGATTTATAGTTGCCCTGACATCCAAACTTAGAAAATATGAAATTAATGTTATAAAGTTCCGAGGTTGCCCCTAGCAACTGATGATTAATATAATTAGGTTACCATAGCAACCTCATTATACTTTTGTAAATTCTGATCGTATAGCGATGAATGTATCAAATTTACAAGACATGTCTGATGTATCTGCATGCAGTGGACATAAATTTTTTTATATAATATATGTTCATAAAAAAAATACGTCTCAGTTCGGGTTTAGTGTTTTCAGTTTGCTTTTAAACATGTATTTCATTAGAATTGTCCTCGCTGAATGCTTGGTGGGGGGGAGAGCTGTTATTAAAATATGCCTATACATGGTTAGGTTAATAGTAATATATTATTAAGAGTACATATAGAAAAGATAGTCTTTTTGTATACAGTGTAACATTATTAACTGGCAGATATGTATAAGAACTTTTATTCCCATGAACTTAAAGAAAAATGTATTTAGATAATAATTAATATTATTGTTTATTGTTAATTATAAACTTAAGAAAATTGTAAATTGCAACAAGAACAAAAGTTATTATACATTTCTAGTTGATTGCATTTGACACTATTTGTATATAATATGCTCCTCGCAAATATATGACTCTATATAATCGTAACCATGTCTACGAAGCGGGAAAGTGGATTAGTATAAGGTCATTTGTTGACTTGTTGGTAAATTATATTTATGTTACATTTCTATGAGATATTTAATGTAATTTTTAACTGTCTTCGTTTTGGTGGAATTAATGATTTTTTTAGCAAGACTAAGGATTTATATTTTATCAGATTTTTTTTTTTTTTTTTTAGACTAAGTTAAGAGTTTATAATTTATAGCAGGGATCAGCAAATAAATTCTATGGCGGTTATTCGAGGGCCAGAAAAAACTTAAATAGTAGTTAATAATTAATGTATTTATTTTTGAGTTAAAATATAGTTTAAGGTTTTTAAAGCAAGTTATTTAATGGGTTTAATTAATATTTAATGTAAGCCAGTTTTTTACAATTTTGTACTTACTATTGGAGAATAAGCGTCACTAATTTTCAAGGTGGAGAATAGAAATCAAGATGTTAATTTTGAACGATATTTATTCTTTAAAAACGCCATTTTGGAGAACGAAGTTTCACATATGTACATTTGAAGCCAAAATGCATCACAAAAATAAATCAAATACGTATATAAGCTAAAATTTAGCATAAAAAATTAATATTTTTGGAGGTCCAGTTACTTACCCTCTGTGGGCCAGATTTAACCCACGGGCCGCCCATTGACGACTATTGCTTTATAATATGCTTGTAAGTTGTAGTATGTACTAATTTTTTTCTATTTTTACTTATTTAAGGATAAATTTTAATGTTTTAATTCACCAGCTCACTCTATCCCACTCTGCATAACTGTATACAATTTAAAATCTTAAAACATTTAATTAATTATAGCTATAGAAAAGATTTCTTGCAAAACTTTTGATAGGTTTAATTTAAAATACAAATTAAGGGCTAAATGAGAAAATAACTTTGAACTTGTTCAACATATTTTTGTTTCTAGTTGTAAGAGTGTTATTACTTTTTTGTTTAAAATACAAAGTAGAAATCAATAATCTTCTGAATAACCAATTGTTATCTAACAAGAAATCGCTTATCTTAATATTAAAGTTTTATCATACACACACTCGACTATTCTACATTCTAAAAATTATTTTGATTTATATTAAAAGAATAACTTATACCAGTATGGACCCAATAAGAATCTTATATGGTGTTTATAATATTATTATAAATTAGTATTTAGTAGAAACATGCAAATGTATAACTATACAATATTCATAAATTTTACGTAATACACGTGATGAAAAAATGTCAAATACTTTTTTATTTAATTATATTAGATATCATTAAAATAAGTGATTTAAATGGTTCTGTTTTTCTATTTCAAATTGCTGATACAAAATTGTGATCTAATGAAATCCAAAATGTTCTCCTTGCAATCAACATAATTGATTTTTCACATAATGTACATATAATTCTTCTTATCACTAACGTTAATTCATGTTATATCGTTATTGCAATATGTAAAAAGCCGTTTGGCGTTTATACAAATAAATAAAATAAAAAAATAAAATAAAATAATAAACGTATAATTCTAGTACTCGAGCATCTATACTCCCATGAAATTGTATTATTATACATGTATAAATTATTACTTATTAGTTATTATCATAATCAAGAATACATATTACATATGTTTTAAAAAAAAAACTGTTGAGTAGGTAACTGAAATTTTGAATATCTACAAAAATACAAAAAAAATATTTCAATAATCATACAAGAAAGTTATATTTAACCCAATAAAATAAAAATTATAATTTTTATAAAAAAAATTTAAATATGCTAACAAATCACAAAACACTTTAAAACAAAAATGTAAATTGAAATGGTTCATCCATATAAATATGTGCAAAATGCAAATGCTAAGAATTCAGTTCTTTGATAATAATAAATAAAAAATATCAATATAGGTAAAATTTATATACCTATATAATTTGGATATAGGTAAACCTATATAGGTAACCTACCCATAATATTCTATAAACTATGTAGTTTCTAAACTTGAGGTTTATATTTCATAAAAAAAAACAAAAATCCATGGAGTCTTATATTTTTAAATGATAATATACTATGGTGTTATTTGGTTAATTTAATGAATAATATTTAAATTCTTGCATACTGCATAAATTAAAACCATTGTTTCGTGTCAATGATAATAATGTTATAAAAATATTCCTCGACATTATAAAATATAATAACTCAGGCTATTGTTTCCATAAAGATCCGGTAAAGGAGGCGTTTTCTTATTTATCGTCTTAATTTATCTTCCGTTAGGAACAATAATTATTACGATCTACAGCTTATATACTCATTATTTTGTGTCTTGTATGCAATACTGCTATATATACAGCAGGGTTTGAGCTCTTGGGATATTTCCAGATTAAAAAAATAAAAAATGTTTATAGACACTTTGAATTATAATATAACATGACACATAGAAAGTCTAAACATACAAAGCGTACACTATACCAATAGGTACTATTATTAAAACACACCCAATAATAACGGTTTATTATCATCGACATAGCACGATTTTCTTGGTGATTAACACATATGTTGCATACTTTTGCGTGTATTGAATCTATATTAAAATTACTATGGAATTTTCACTATTTACGCCCAATGTTCTACACATCATATAGATAGGTACGTTGCAACGCTAACGATACAACTTTCAGTAAAATATATTACACATTATGTGAGACATATTTTTATCAAAAAACGTAGGTGAAACTTCCGACGTGTATCATGGTTTTACGCCTCTCCATTTTTTCACGGGAAACAATATTCCGGTGAGAGAGTATGAGTCGTGGTGTAGTTTCATCTATGGTGTAGGATATCCATATCCATATCAGTAAGTAGTATATGTCTGTTCTAACCAAGTTTTCACAATTACAGGGAGATTTAAAAACGATTGTCCACGACTTTCCCGCTTGAACGATCAGTTTTGTGGGTGCTTTCTATCCAAGTTTTTATCGATACAGGGAGATTTAAAAACGTTTGTCCACGACTTTCCCACTATTGAAAGATCAGTATTATCGGTGCTTTCAATCCAAGTTTTTGATATTGCTTTTTGTTTATATCCATTGCGGATATATTATGTTTTTAAAGCAGACTATGGAGTACCAGGAGATCATGTAAATAATAAATTTAACTTGATAAATAACTTATATATTTTCAAATGCAGAATTTAAATAAAATAAAAACATTTATACGCAATAAACCAAAAAAACAGAAATTAATAATGAATAACACAAGTGATCAAAATTCAGATGCTGAAGAAATCGATGTATGTAATTATTATTATAACTTTAATATATTTTTTTTTTTTTTTTTTTTTTTTTTTAATTTCCTTACATTAAACATCTATAAGAGACAAAAGACAGGTATATAACATTATTTGGTACAAACAGAGTATGTTAAGATTTACATTAGTTATCCTTAAATTGTTAAGTCACACCCATCTTGTATATTTAACAAAATATGTATGATAATATGAAAATACGTGTATTTATAATATGCAATCATTAATTTGTTTTTAAAATAGATGGAAAACCTCATCATTTAGTGCAAAAACTATACTGAACGAAAATGATAAAGCGGGCAATACAATAATATTGGCATTTAATAATTTGCAGGATTTATTAATGGATAAGTTTATGAGTAACAACGATAAAAAAATTGATTCTTATAAATTTTAACTTTAGTTTTAAGTTTTTTTATTATTTTAGTTTAACTAGACATATTTATGTATTTTTTTTTTTATGAAATAATAATTATATTATTTATAAAATAACAAAGTTATAATAATAATTACATACATAGATTTCTTCAGCATCTGAATTTTGATCACGTATGTTGTTCATTATTAATTTCTGTTTTTTTGGTTTATTGCGTATAAATGTTTTTATTTTATTTAAATTCTGCATTTGTAAATATATAAGTTATTTATCAAGTTAAATGTATTATTTACATGAACTCCTGGTACTTCATAGTCTGCTTTAAAAACATAATATATCCGCAATGGATATAAACAAAAAGCAATATCAAAAACTTGGATTGAAAGCACCAATAATACTGATCTTTCAATCGGGAAAGTCGTGGACAAACGTTTTTAAATCTCCCTGTAATTGTGAAAACTTGGATAGAACAGACATATATACTACCTACTGTGGGGCACCATTTTATAATGTGTATAACCCGGTATAATGTGGAGAAACAAACTAAACACGATTATACGCGCATGATGATTGTCATCATTCGGATAAATACTATGTACCTATATTAAATTATATTATTATTTATTTTTCATATAATTCAACCCACACCGTATTACGACATGAGTAGCGCCTACCTACATGCAATAATGTATTTTTAATAAATGGTATGAGTGTTTGACTATATACTAGTATAGTAGTATGGCAGTCTCATAACTACGATACGCGAGTTTAAACAAGTTTACGTTAACTTAAATAATTTACTTGGTGTAGGTACACAAAATGTTGTTTGTCAAAAATTTTTTAAACATTATGGGTTTATATAATACAACTTAAATGCATTACAGTTCTATAAAGAAAATATTATTTTTTATTATGACGATTCCTAATTTCTTTATATAGGTACATCTTTTGTCTTTTGATTTATAATCGGAAGCAGAATACTATTTTATTCCAAACAATATTTTGATTAAATATCAAATAGATATTTGACAAATACAAGATATGCCTATATAGCTTATAGATGTTAGAATTTGATAACAACTCCTTTCCATTTCACTCAAATTGTTTAAGCTTGAAGGAAACTTTTTGTTTAATATCTGATATTATTTATATTTATCATATCGTTTAAAGTATTCTGCTTCCAATTATGAAATTAAATAAGTATAGGCAAGTTTATTTTATTAGATTTATTTTTATCAACAATATAGTACCTAAGTATTGTACCCACCTACCAATTTCCAACTTAAAATAAAAAAAACATAATTTTGACAAACATACAAATTTACTTAGATGGTGAGAGACCTCAACCATTTAATTACATCACTCAGTAACGAATATACATAGACAATACATTATAGAAAATATACCTAATATTTAAAAATGCATTAGTAATTTTTGTTTTTTCGTTTATTATTTCAAAATAATTTTTAATTCACATTGTACTTACAACCCTTGTATTGTGGATACATAATAATATAATATTATAATGTTTTTATGCTCAGTGTGTACTTGTTTTATCTAAATAATGTTTGCTAATAATACTAATATTATCAATAAGTATAGACATGATAAAATTTTGACTGTTGCGTAAACCGTCCAAAAAAAATCAGTTAGTTACTTTGACCATATAAAATGCAGTCACCCAATATACTCGGTGTGGTCATCGGTTTCGAGTAATCATTTTTTTTTTTAATTTAAAACAAAACGCTTTGTGTAGATTCCTACTGTAACTGGTAAATTCAAATAATATTATAAGCTACCTAATTGGAATTGTTTCTGATCCTACATCTAAGCACGCACTTAACCAATATAAGCTCAATAGGTACATAATGTCAGTCATTATTATGTAATAGGTATACGAAATTCGATTAGTGACGAAAACAATTTTTAGTATATTATACTGTGTACATATATATAATATAATGCAAATAGTAATTGAAATTCGTGAAAGTAAACAATATCGGTCAAGATGCGGTGCAGCCATAATCCGGGGCACGGTATCGTGACGATTTCCATAACCGTAGTTTAGGAAACGGGTGTATAATTTCACGACTAATCCAATAAGCGTAAATCCAATAGCTCCGGGTTAGAGGTTACCGCGGCTGTTGCGGTTGTGACCGTCATCGACCACAATATAATGATCGGGTTTTAGAGCAGTGAACTTTATCTGCAGGATGGGTGGCCGCCCATTACGGAATCCTATGTATACAGTACCTACAATATATTATGGTATTCAATCGTTCAATTCCCATCGCTATATTACATTCATCGTTATGTTGAACTTATTATTATGATTGATGAGAAAACAACGCCGCTCTGCCCGAACCATATCATATATAGTTTGTACCTGTATTATACTATTCAGCTGTATAACCCGACTACACCCGAGACAAAATGAACAATTAATAAAAATAGTATAAAATAACTATTGAGAAAATCGAAAAATGACCTTTCTAAAATACCAATTAGATTCACTTATCTACCAGAATACTTATGTGAAATATTATACTAAAAATCCTAATGTTAGCTATGAAAATAAAAGCTTTTATTAATTTCTAATTGAAAAATAATTTACACCATTTCTCAAGGCTAAAAATAGTTCATAAAGAGTCAAATTGTTGGAAAATTTTATCAAGTATGGAAAATGCTATTATAAATATTTGGCGAACATTGAAAGAGTCTACGGTTATTAATTTTGGAAATACAACAAAATCTCAGCTAAATATCAAATATCGTAAGAACTTATGAGTTCAACTACTCACAAAAAAGTAATGTTTCGTTAATAATATATAATTTTTTTTTTGTGTTATATGTAGAAAAACTTATGTGAAATCTTCTATACATTTTTTTTCTTAGCTATGAAAATCAACTAATTTATGAATTTCTAACTAAAAACAATATAAAAATGTATCATGGCTGGAAAAGAATCATAAGTGTTCGAATATGTTTTCATATGGAAAATGGTATTTTTTAAATGTTGTGAAAATTTCAAGTATCCAGGATTATTCGTTATTAAATTGCAATAAAATATCTAAAATTTAGTTGCACCAAAAGAATAAAATAGATTTTAAGAAAAAAATTTTTTTCCTTGATGCTTTCTTAAACTACTTATAATTTTCAATTTTGACCTCCCAAAAGTACCAACTAGATTCACGTTTCTATCTGCTGTAAGAGTAGTATAGTCGGTACTTCCTAACATTGCCGATATATTATATTATTGTATAAATACACGAGTATTTTATTGACAAGCGCGTGATAGATTTACGAGTCACCGATTGCAGTTCAGTTATGATTTGAAATGTTCACCAAGCATTTATAATAGCATTTTCCATACATGATAAAATTTTCAAACAATTTTGACTCTTAACGAACTATTTTTAACCTTGAGAAATTGTGTAAATTATTTTTCAATTAGAAATTAATAAAAGCTTTTATTTTCATAGTTTACATTAGAATTTTTAGTATAATATTTCACATAAGTATTCTGGTAGATAAGTGAATCTAATTGGTACTTTAGGAATGTAATTTTTCGATTTTCTCAATAGTTATTTTATATTAGAAATATTTAAGTAAAAATTCTTAAATTTTTGGTTCAAATTGGTACAAATTATAGTATGTACAATTAATGGTTAAAAAAAAAATAATAAATTCGAACATCGGGATGCCAGGGTAACCCATCTGTATAATACACCAATCATGGGAGTTTTTTTCATTAAATATGTAGTAATTCGCGTTGCTGTGTAAACGAAAATACGATGTTCATTCAAAAGTGTAGTAAGACGTGATACCTATTAGGTATACCTGAGTAACTGAAATGGTATGTACGTATGCACACACATCGCGTGGCGTGTACAGCAACCGTCGAAACTACAACCCTGAGAAAGTCCCCCGGTCACGTGACATAATATTATATTATTATCCGTAATGTTAATAATATAATATATTATCATATTATTATTATTATATTATACGCGTCCGTCATACGCCGTAAGACACGGCGCGCATCAGTATATTAACATCGTATTATACAGGAAGAAATTAGTTGTGGGCTCCTCCTCCTCCTCCTCCGACACACACACACACACACACACACACACACACACACACACACACACATACACACGCGTATTATATATAATATGTTAACAAATATAACGACCGTTTAAATTTAATTAGGGCTTTCGGCGTCGTGTTTGAACGAGTTCTCACAATCATTGTATGCATTAGTGTATGATGGGCTGCAGCTATAAATATATATATATATATACATATTGTTATAAACTACGCGTGGAACGCACATCCAGCGACAAGCAAACTTGCGCGCATTGGTGCTTATATTCACATACTAATATTAAGTATACGGCAGACGGTTCTTATTCCCGGTTATTCGTATACGCCATATTATATAGCATAATATTATAATATGATATGTGCAGCGTCCGTCGCGTTGCTTTGGACATTTTGTCGCTGTAAAAAATAATACCATATCGTCCTCGTCGCCCGGTGCCGTACACTGCGCAACATCGCGTGTACTAAAATATATGTAAGTATGTAATTTTATCGTATAGAGGTACTTATAGATATTATAATATACGCCGCAATGTGAATTTGAAGGTCGTATGTGTTGCGATATCCACAGCGACATGTACTTCGGCAAAAGTCCCGTGCTTTATTCCCACTCTGCTCGCAGGCGCAACACATCTTTACACGCGATGTCTTATAATATATAGGTATACCTATAATACATCGTACATATACAAACATTAAGCGGTATATAGAGACATAAGACGAAAAATAAGTCGCGTTTATCGGCTGTCTGCCCCGTTATCCATCACGGCAGAATTTTCGGCACAATTTAAATGTCCCGTTCTCACAGAAAGAGCAGGTTAAAAACAACGAAAATCATTTTTGGTTGACGAATAATTTCTACCGCATATATTGTAATACTCTAACGTGGGGAAAACTTTTTACACTCTATAGTGAATCTGGTTGTATATTTAGTTGGAGAGAACAATAAGAAATAGGTAAAAATTAATATTGAGGTGGATAACGTTAGGGTATTAGAATCTTCGCCGTAGCATTCAACGCCAACACAGTCGACTGTGACCTCGGAGATTTTTTATTCCCCGTTTTGACCTAGAATATAATGTAATATGGTCAGCTATCTAAATGAGCGATTAATAATGTGACTGCAGTGGTGTAAATAAGTTGGAACTATTAATTTTTGTCCAAAATAAATATCATAAAAAAAGGTTTTAACCTATTATATTATCGTAAATATATAAAAAAAATGTACATATAGTGCATAAACCGATATTACAGAATTGTAAATAAGAAAAATACAGTCAGCCGTTATTATAAAGCCACATTATACCTACTTACAATAGCTATTCTAATAATAAAAAATGTAATTGAAAAATTAAAATTTTTGATTAATTATAAATTTTACACGCTCCCGAGCATCCCCCCACTATAACTTGTCCCGCGTAATCCACACTTTTCAAGGTGTCGTTGTGTTTTTACTGTGTACACTTGTACAGTATAATATTATAATGTGCATTAATTTACACAATATTTATCTAAATTTCAGCACGTACCTATATGAACTATACTTTAAATAGGTAGTCAGGTTAGAAAAATATAGTGTTTCGCTATTGTAGCTGTTTAATGAGTTTAAAGCTGATTTCTCGTTACCTTTTGTGTTGCAATTCCTCGGTACATAGTTAATAAAGTATTTAATACGATATAGATAAAATATTATAATCTATTAATCTATTATATTATGACGACGTGTTTATTCACGATCATGTTCGAAAACATTATTTAGTTCACATACATCAAAAAGCATTCAAAACATATTATTTTTCGTGGTTTCAAGCATAACGCGTGTGCGGTGTCACCCACGAGATAGAAAAGTATGTAATTATAAATTTTATCATATTATACGGTATCGGATATCGAAATCCCCCCATTTCGTATGCAACATATTATTGTATTTTATACGCGAGAGCGGCGTGATATATTATATTGTATAATAGTATAATACTATAATACATAGTTTCGTATGCTCTTGGTATCGATCAATATATTTTGCTAAAATATATGATAATTCATATAAATACCATAGTATGGCTGTTATAAGTTAGATACGGAACAATTATTATTGGGGTGAGAATCGTTACGTATGCTGCGTACTATTTTATACCAATATATTACATTAAACCATCTTCTATAAAATTGAATTTTGACCGCAAGATGACGACATATTTTATATTGACTGTGCCTTTTGTGGGCAAAAACGTTAATAAATCCTAGTGCGGTGTGGTGGTGTTCTCTGAATAACATTTGTAACACAATATTTTCGTTTAGAAATTCGTATAGTAGGTACCTATTATTTCTATATTAAACATTAATTACATGTTATGTCATTGGGTACGGGTAATAATAAAAACTGTGTTCAACGTTATGAAGATTTACCTTAACAATTTTAGAATTCTACAATTCTATGTGTTCAATTTATATTTTCTTTAATAATAGCATTCTTTTACAATTGAATGTTCTTTAAGAACACGTGAGGATAGAATATTATTATGACACATCTATTGACTTGCCATTTATTTTAAAAGCCGATTGGAGTTAATATTGTGCAAAATAAATAAAACGAAAACAAATACATACGTACGTCGTACATAGACGCAATATAGTTGAAAAGTGTGTTACAATGTTATTTTAGCAAAATATTTCAATTGTTTTTAAAAGTACTAAAAAAGTACCATTAAAACTATTAACATTTGTATTAAATGTTTCACAATGTATTATATTATAAGCACATTATAGTAAAAAGTATTTAATAACTTCAGATAGGAATTCGGAAATGGTTAAACAGTTGTAAACTAAACTTTTCAGTCATAAACGCATTTGGTATATCTGTGTATATTTAATTTAATGACTCTTCACAATGATAATTTGTTTGATTATTATGTTGAAAAATTATTTTATTTGAGTAAGTTATACGACTATAACAACACGATTAAAGTAAAGGTGAAAACAAAACAATTAACTAATCGTTAAAATGTTTACTTTTGATCGGTTTGGCTGATATTGCGGGATTATTATAATTTATTGTTTTACCTACTCAGTATAATTATAATATTCGCGCATCTCAAACCACTAATAAAAAAGGTACGATTTAACACTTTGGCATTTTGCACACCGCGTTTTCGCGTTTAAACGTCAAAGCTCCGATAGCAGTATGGCAGTATTGACATGTCTCATACCTATATATTATTATAATGTAATTGATACGCAAGAATTATAATAAAATTATTATATTCTCGATTAATCACCTTGCACGACGCCGCGCTATCGCGATGACTCAGTATATCGAGTATCGGGACTTTGCGTCCTTTTCGCAGCGGTGCGGATGGGCGTATATCGATTCCGCCGATTTTATATCGATTCCGCCGGCTATTGATTCCGCCGGCTACTGTTTAAAATATCTACATATCGATTCCGCCGGCTATTAATTCCGCCGGCTACTGTTTAAAATATCTACGCATCGATTCCGCCGGCTATTAATTCCTCCGGCTATTGCTTATCCCTCCCTTATAAATGTATACAGTCCTACATAATATGCTTTATAATTAGAGCGCGGATTTCTATGCAATTGCATATTTGTTTCCTTTTAATATTTTTGGATTTTTGTCAGTATTCTCTACGAATCATCATAATTTGAAGCAAATGGTGAAATTTTTTTTTGCATATTTCTGTATATTTCAATGTTATTGCATATTTATTGCATATTGAAGCAAAAATTTAAAAAAATGTATAAAATAATATTTTGTCAAGTTGAAAAAATTTATCAAATGATTTGAACGATAATAAAATTTCCAAGTTCACTTATTTAAAACATGTGTCCAAATATTACCAAAAGTAGTTACCTATATTTATATTAATACATTTAAGTTTTGAATTATGCAATTATTAACATTTATCATTTTATACAATTATTATTAACATTTTATACAATTTAGACTATACATTTTAATATTTTATAACAAGAGGGGGGAATAAACAGTAGCCGGCGGAATTAATAGCCGGCGGAATCGATATGTAGATATTTTAAACAGTAGCCGGCGGAATTAATAGCCGGCGGAATCGATATAAACCTTTTTTCTAAACAGGTAGTTTCGGCGGAATCAATAACTCCCCGTGCGGATGACGTGTATTTGTACCTATATACCGGCTGTGGTACTGTCCGTATAATATAATACAGGTACACACATATTATTATACAGGTAGGTATACGTAAATAACAATACGGCGGATAACTCCGGCACAACCCTTCCCGCATATACCAGCGTATCCACATCCGCCGCCGCCGCCGCCGCCTCATCAGCCTCGCCGCATTCGAATGCATAATAACGTATTATATTATTATTATTTCGTCGTCCGTTTGTCGTTTTCACGACGACCGTTTCTCAACGCACACGACGACTGCGACGTCTGAAACAATCGGTCGGCGGCGGCCTCGTCGTCGGAGCATGTGGGAACACGCGCGCGCGCTAGTCAACCGGAGGCGCCAGTACGAGATCAAGACTCGCCGATACGGGCGTTCGACCGCGTATGCTGGGCAATAAATAAACGTTATACAATAATATATGATATGAATGTGTGTGTGTTGTGTGTGTGCGTGTATTATATTATATATTCGGCTTGGATAATGTAGTCTCCGGTCGACTTTCCCCCCCCCCCACCCGACCTCCGCCGTCCTCCCCCCTCGACCGCGTTCTTTTTGTCGGTGTCGGAGCGCCACCACCGAGGACGTGTAAGTCAGGAGAGCCCGACAAAGACGGAACGCGTATACACAATGCTGTATGAAGTATGAACACATGTGTAACATATAGTATAATGTAAGAGAAAGACGGAGAGAGATCGTGTTATATACGAACGTAATACGCGTACCTATAGCGTTATGTCGGATGAGAAAAAGAACGAGAAGGAGAAGGATAGGAGGAGAAGGAGAAGGAGTAGAAGGAGAAGGAGAAAAACGGATCGGAGTCCGCGACGAGTGGAACGAGAGAGACGACATACGCAGGTTGCGATCACGAAGAACACACCACACGGCTCGGTGTGGTCGCCGGGCCCCCGTACACGCGTATACCCAAGACGACCCCCCACAAGCATTTTAAATTGATTATCTATACTCGTGTTTTCAACGTGCCCCCTCACTCCCCCCTAAACTCGTCGTATATAGTACCCGTGACGTGGCCACAGCAGCCATGCACGTCCGCGTGTAAAGCCCACACCATATATAATATTGTATTATAATACAGGGCGATTGTATTATCGCGAACCGGCCAATACCATGGGAATTTTTAAATTGTATATTTTTTTTTTTTTTTTTGAACGTTCAAAAACCTAACATAGATGATTTATTCTTTCCCGTGATTATCAGACGTATTTATTATTAAAATTCACCGACGGTATGACAATCACGCTGTATAAAATATGTAAACTTACGACGTGGAAGAGACGACGGCTTATAGTGTTCAATGTATTACGTAATATTACATTATAAAAAATAGAAATTAGAAATATTAATACATAAATAATTATGTGTGTATGAGAGGTGGTCCACAAAACGTCGATGGCACTCACCAAGTATTGGTTTAATGGTTGGAAAATCTCGAGTGGGAATTACAACCCATGACATAAGCTGGAATCATATACATCATAATATGCATTGTGATCGGTACCTAAGGGGCTTACATATTTCATGCGTTAACCCACCATCAACTTTTTGCAAATTTAATGATTAGTGGGTAATAGTACACTGTTCGAATTTGTTTGATGTATAGGTTCGGTCCGTGTATGTAGGGGGAGTGCTGGAAACGAGTTTCCTCAACATCTGATAGTGTTTTTCAGTTTTTTACGTACCAATACAAAGTATCCATTAATAGAAGTGGAAATTGTTTTTATAATATTTTAGACCCGCCAAGTGTGCCCTAGCTCGGGACCGCACACAGCCCCATACAAAGGAAGTCTAGTGTTTAAAAAGCTAAGTGAAAACCGCAGAAAAACTACACAAACTACACAAACCTTATCGTCATCCGGCGCTCAATCACACCATTCCGTCTATAAACAAATTTACCTCCAGTTCCGACCAGAAACAAAAACGTTCATATGCCAATGTTACTACTGACAACACTTCACCCTCAACATATACGCCCGAAAGCCTGATCTACAAATTTCTCGAGGACTTTAAAGCCATATTAACCCTTCATTACTTCTCTTCTAACTACAGTTATCAATCATTTACTCCCATCTTCTTTTCCTGCACCTTCTCCTTAAAATTATTGTAACACTTATATTTATATATTATGTTATATTATGTAATGCCATATTAAGTACAGTAATTGTCGAGCAATAATAGTTTTTGCTGATAACCCTAAATAAAACATTAAAAAAAAATTTTAGATATAAATATATATATGTTCTGAGAATTTTTGTTAGAACATATTATTATAAAAGGCGTAATATTCTGACAGATTATGTATCACATATTTGTAAACTACTTTATTAGCAGATATTATATATACTAAATATATAGTACAGAATATTTTATAGATATACCTACTTGGTGTAATTGTTTATAACTGTTACTTAAGTTTATATTTTTTCCTTCCCTGGAGTATGATTCATTTTTGCATTATTACAACTATTTTGGTGATTATATCAAACAAATTTTGAGTAAGGATGAACAAAATCATATAAGTTATATACTAAAATACTAAATAAAGAAAAATTGCGGAAAGTTGTTGGTGAGGGGCTGGGGAAATGCACGTGTAAATATTGTGCATAAGTAGATACAAGCTCGCTCCTCACATGGTTATAACTTATAAGTTTTGGCCCTTTGCTTACACGAGATACACAATGGATATATTATATCATTGCCGTGTGTCCATAAGAAATGGTCGTAATTTGGACTTTAGATACTATTGTATGGCCTAAAAAAGGGGCTTGATAAACAATTTCATATTTTATGGACTGTCAGAAGCAGTGGATATACAAATTGTAACTAGAGTCTGATCTGACAACCAAAATTCCAAAAACTCAAATATAAGTTCTCCTATGTAGTTAAATACAATATAATGGCTTGAAAATTTCAGTTATTGGCCGACTTTAAAGCAATATTATATACTTGTAACTTTGAGTTATATAACACGGAAAATACTTTTAAAAACTATTTAACAGTAAGCTTATTTAAAATATAAAATAATGTCGATAAAAAGTACAATAATATATACTAAAAATACATACAATATTGAATATATACATACCTATCTTAAATAAAATTAAAATAATTTTATATTGTAAGAAAAATATTAATTAGAACAATAATGACTCCGTATCAGTATCATTAGTCGGCCAGATACCAGATAAAATATAATATAATATAATACAATTAATAAAAATAAAACACATTTTTTTCTCATCATCTAAAATAAATATTATTGTAAAATTAAAAAAAAATTATGGTATACCTGCATTAATGTTTCGGTGAAAACGTGAATTCAGCCAAAATATAATAAATCAGCACGTTTTGGGTAATGGAAAACTTTCAATTTTTAATCCGACTTTTTGTTAGCCGTGCCGAAAGCGAAAAAAACCCAATATGAATTTTCAAGCATTTCAAATATCAGTGTACTTATATAATATTTTTGGAAGTGAGAATGTGAAGTTTAATTACTTGGGAACTGCACAATCAAAACAGCAGGATTGTTTCACCTACTGAAGCGAGTTACACACAAAATTAGTTAAACAATCACAATTCTTTGATTAGATGTCATATTTTACGGGCAACAAAGTGCGCGGGATCAGCTAGTTATATATGTATAAAAATCACTTATACAACGAGTTTACGTGCAATTCACTCCAAAACTACTCAACTGATTTTAATAATATTATGCTCATTGTGTGTTATTTAATCATATTTAAAATATAGAATAGTTATTATCTCGATAAGTTGCCCTTAATTTTATGAGTATATAGGTACCTATAGATTTGGCATCGAAGGCATGGAGTCAGCTATAGTATATTATATCATAATATACATAATATATAAACTGTAAAGGTATATGTATGTATAAACTATGTAAAATGTAGGTACCTATATAATATTATACCCGATTACCTCTGTATTGAAAAACAAATAAATATTATGATAGGTACGTGATGTAATGCAATAAGCATAATACTGGTACTACAACACTGTTTTGACGTCGGTCCTTCGATAAAAAAAATCTCGATTGGCGAAAATTTGATAAACATTAAAGGAAAGTATTTTCGACCGACGGATGACGAACTAATATAATACCGACAATATTGTAATAACAAGCAATACCTACCGGGTTTAGTGGTTCAAAAACGAAATAAAAACGGGAACTGGCTAAAATCTTATTAAGTGGGAACGGGAATTGGTGGATTAGGGAAAGGTACACTTTTGGTGGAAACGGCATATATCCTCCACCCCTGCAACTAACTACTGCACAAAGATTTAATAATAGAGTTATAATTAACCATAATACCATCAAAGACCTTTGGGATGAAATGCGCAAAGCCTTTCACGAATACCTGGTACCAACGTGTCCCCACATTGATAACCGTGTGTATAAATGGATTATATAATATGCTCGTGGTATAAAATATATAGTACATTAATTTACATAGGAGCCTGATATTGTTTCGATTTCATATATAGGATTATAATATGACCTCCTGTATACGTATAATAGGACACAGATTTCTATATTATACTCATTACTCATTAGCCGCACACTGCACACGGGAGGAGCATGGCGGACATCAAATTTTTTTTTCTCCGAATATATAGTATGTAGGTACTATATAGGTACACTGCAAAATATGTTAAGCATAATCATGTATCATGGCTGATAATAATAAATAATACATATCTATAAAAGATACAATAATAATTGACCTAGGTTTGTGTTTTACCAATAATTCTGGCATCTGCCAGCAATAAGGTCTGTGCACGTCAACGGCTATTATACTATGTTAAAAATTCTGAGTAGAACATATGAAAAATAAATAGAGAAGCTCGTCCCCCTACATGTTTTGGTTTTGAAAAATATCCGTGGATATAACAATATTATTGTAAACTATATTTGGGACACATACTGATAGGGATATCGAAAATATACATATTATTTATACGCCTTATACCAATGTCAATTTACCAACCAAAAAAATGATTACAAAAGATTTATTTGATGATACGAGTTCCTTATCCAGTATGTAGTGTATCATAGAAGTCTGCGGCATTATATTATCATATTATAACCTTAGTAGTAAGTTTGGGAATGGCTTAGGGGCATAGCCCGCTTAAAAAAACTCCCATGGCCTTCTAAAGTATTTCCTAACTTCACTTCGTAAGTATAACAAATTATGTAAATACGTGTTAATTTATATTTTTAGCCCCCCCCAGATTAGTAATCAAATTTACGCATATGAATATAATTATCATACAACATATATAGGTACTGCCTGTGTAATATTACTACTTATTATAATACGTATACCTCTATGATGCACGGCACGCATAGTGAAAATCCAAAACCGTAAGTATTATTGTAAATCGGAGGCGATGAATGAATGTACTATACCTCCTATACAGGTACCACGACAGCGATAACCAACCTGCCAACCGACTGAGAACGTCGCAAACAGCGCGTGATATTTAGTAATAATATATATTATGCTAACGAGACAGTATAACGACCTGGGCATATAAACGTATTGCGCTTACCGCAGTCCATTAAACTCGATACCTAGCTGTACTGGTTTTTTTTTTTAATTTTATTACCTCTAGTCACTGAAATTCTATGGACAGAAATATTATTTATTTATGATTGTATTTATACATAATATATTGTAACACAATCGATGACCGAAACAATTACGCTTTCGGACAGATCGCGATGTGCGTTTTGGCCATAATATTATATCATCACATTTGCCATTTTAAACAATATCATAAAACATACGTATTGGTAAAATATCCAATATATTATATATAAAAAAAAAAAATGATATTATTTAATCGGACATAAGAAAAAACAATCAACAGTCGTCCCGTCAATACCGGACGCCCGTCGTGGAATGAATAAGTATAGAGATGAACGCTGCCGCCATGGCGCCCATTGGCCATTTGTGATTGCTCTGTCGATACAATTTAGTCACATAATTAACTTAGTTATATAATGCATATTACACGTGTTTTTGAAAATTGCATAATTTCGGAGCAGGACAAGTCTGGGATCATAAGTGCACCACAATCGTTATAAATTATAATTGTATATTATACTGCCATATATGCGCGCACAATACGCTTTGTTATATTATTAGAGATACCTACTTTATATTATCATATATGAGTAAAAAAAACATAATATCATTAAATATGAATTTAAAATAAAAAACGCAGCGATTGTTATCGATCGATTATTATACGATGATTTGTGCGTTATACTGTCTATATAAAATGTGAGTAGCTAGCCGTTGATGGGTGGCGAGTATGGGTACCGCGAGGATGTTATAATATAGGTTTATAACGCGGTAACATAGGAGTCGGATATTACGTAGTATACCTACACATAGTAGCTGGAGTGCTGCGGTTACAAGGGGCAATATTATTTATGTCTGTTATTGTTTTATATAAAAATCCACCGCCAAAGAAGACCACCGAGGTTTCCTGACGTTAAGTTACCCACCGGGTACCAGATAAATCTCGTTCGTATACATATATATAATATTGCATACATATTATAATATTATATAGTTTACGGGTCGGAAAAATGAACATGTTATAAATCACGTGCGTTATTATCATGGTAAACCACACATTAGAATATCATGAAAAGGGCGCGTGTTAAAACGGTAATAAATTGTGTATACCTATATAAACACGTAAAAACCTATTGTCAAACGCGTATGTAGTGAAAAATTCACGAGAAATTGGCGTACAAACGAAACAATGAAATGTTTAATCGGTGGTATTCAGATTAAAAAAAAAAAAAAAAAACGTTTTAGGGCATACCGTGTGAAAATTGTACACGTTGCTTTGTAGGTATTCGTCTGTCTGCTACGATGTGAAATTATTTGCACTTTAATAATAATTAATGTCGTACCTCAGAAGCACATCTATAATTATTATCGAAAAGGCATACTATCGTAAAATCTAATCGAGATCGTCACTAACATTAACATTTAATAGAGTGTATTAGGTTATTTATATAATAATTAATATTATATAATAGTTATCACTTATCACTCAAGTGAGGATGCACGAGAGCTGATGAATTTATGACTAGTTTTATTATTAAAACATGTTGTGTACCCCACTACCCAAATAGCATAATATACTTTTTAAAACTATTAAAGTACTGATATAGATAACTACTTAAGTATTGAAAGTATTCAAAATACGCGTTTGAATATAATCAGTATAAAATGACGTATTCAAGTATAAATATAAAGTAAATATATCTACAGATACTTTAAAAAAATACTTAGAGATACCTATTTCAATAACTATTAACATATTTTTTATTAATTTTTTTTTAACTTCAAATGAATTGAACGATCCTATTTTGTATTTTCTTATTCCACAATAAGTTTATAGAGCTTTTTCAATTTTATACCACGTATTTGGATGTAAGTATAATATAAATTTCCATTTACTACTCTATTTTTCTTACTCGAAAGTTCGGTTGGGTATACGAGGAATGGGACAGTAGAAATATGTATCACCATAAAATTGATGGGCGATTTTACCTAGTTATTAATTATAATACCTATATAATATAGTCTATATAGTTACTATTAACAACTATATACTGGTTTTGGAATAAAATGGATGTTTTATTTTTGAAAATGATTATCTGTAGTTTGAAACTACGTAGGTACCTATGTACCTATATAAATAATGCTTCTAAAGCTCAAACAAATTTATATTATTTTATTATTTAAAACTATATATCGACTTATAATTTTTTTTTTATGTAATGCAATAAATTTAAAATATTAAATGTAATAATATATATCTTATAATATAAAATATAATTAAAAATAAAAATATAAAATAAGCATTTTGTTTTAAATACAGATACTTTGAGACAGTATTTAAAGTATGTTTTGAGTACTTACTTAAAAAGTATTTGAATACTTTTACTCAAGAACTTTACAAGAGTGTAGGTGATTCATTTATTTAATCCTTTAGATATTGTAGAGTGGGTACTTTAATGTTTTTCCAGTATTATACAATATATTAGTAAATTACAATATAAGTTGTTTTTTTTTACAATATAAGTTTTTATTAACAAAACTAGAGCACTGCAGCGACCAAATTAAAAAAATTTAAACATCTGAAACCCGCAAAACCTGAGCATATAACCCGAATGATTCGTTTTTCAAGTTACCCAAATTAACCGAAATCAAATAAAAATATTCTGGTCAACCCGAAACATTTATATTTTTTTTTATTTAAAGTTTCAATAACTATATTTGCACGAAACTATCCAAATTGTATCAGGTCAGGGGTCGAAACAAATGTAAAAGTACTTATAAAACCAAATCGTGTGCTTTTATTGACGGTATATAAATATATTATACGTATAAGTATGACTTATAACAGCCTTTACCATAGCCCATATTGTTCTGCTTGAATAAATAAATATCAAAACAAATAAACCTCAAATAGTATAGGAACTATAACTATATATTATTACACTTACAGAAATGTAGTTATCCACTTTTTTAATAGAATATTTATTTACATAGTTATTTGTAGATTTAGTACCTATGGTTAATAATAAAAGTAATATATTTTGGTAAGTGACGAAGTGTGTAAGAGTCTTTCAGAAGATGAAATGAACAACTTCTCAGGAAAAGATTGATCTCAAGAAGTATCTACAAGACATCACTGCACATATGCTTTAAAAATATAATATGGTAAAAACATTGGTCCCCACACACGAATCTAATTTTTATCATTTATCCACGCGGAGTTTCTCGCAGGTAATTAATAATCAAACGTTTATAATTTATTAAACGTATTGCACCATATCGCAATATGGTCAGTCCTGATTCCTGAGCTAGGATCTCCGCGTCCTTAAATATACACGTATGACATCGATCAAAGATTATAAGCGATTTTTTTGCAAACATTTGATCGTGAACCAAAGTTTTTTATATATTAATTTTGATTTGTGCATTATTTTATAATATGTACAGTGTACATTGTACACTCTAAACGAGTATGTAATTATATATTTTCAAAAAATCCATATTTCAACAAAAATATTATGAAAAAACATTATAAACTTAAATATATATAGAGATACGTAGAACACTATTGTATATTATACAAATATGGATTTTTTATAGTATTAATTATAGTATTAAATATTACATATATAAATTATAGTTGTGGACTTGTGTATATAATATAATATAGATACGTTAAATAAATAATAGTATTAATTGTGTTGCGGTAAATGTATTATTTGCCCAAGTGAATGAATCCGTTGTAAAAATAAATTCACAGATTGTACAATGGGATTATATTATCATTTAAAAAAAAAATTGTTACCATTTGGCATTTAGTGAACAATGTTCGTGTTTCACAAAGTGTGAAAAAACCATTTCAATTTCACAAGATAATGAACAACTTTCCATGGAAATATCGATTTCACGAAGTACAGGTTACGAAATATTTACACTTTCTATATAAATGTTTATGGTTTAAAAATAATTTATTGCAATAAGCTAAGACAGCTAATCATGAATTCATGACAAACCCACTATAATAAATGCCACACGATTAATACCTCGAATAAATGTCTTTCTTTTTAAGTTACCAATAGGTTTTAATCTGTATATATTACTATATTAAAAATTGTATCAATCACTATAAAATAAATACTATGTGCTAAAGTCATTAAAATTAGCACTAAAACTTCGTAAAATCATGAAACATATCCTTTGCGGTTAAACAAATAACTTAAGCTATGTAAAAATGTAGACACTCCAAAAACATTTGTTACATTCTCGTCATTCATCATTAAATACATTTTAAATCATCATATAGCATTGAAAAGCAAAAAAAAAAAAAAATGCCGACCAGTTCGATATAACTTATACTACGATAGTACGATGTGAATATTTTTTTCGGCCCGGTAGCTACCTATGTTATATCGGGAGAGGAGAACTCACGCAATCGGTTATAATATAGTCAGTCTTCGGAGGAGAGCTGCGCGAAACGATATTAATATTATGTATATACAAATAGATTGTATTCGTATTGTTCTCGGGAACGTATGCAAATCTGGTCGAATGCGTTTAGACCGCGTATTATAAACATGTGTGTGTGTGTGTGTGTGTGTGTGTATATATATATTATTATATTATAATAATATATTACATGCACGCGCAGTGTGTGCGAACAGAGTGTATAATAATATACGAGTATATGTGTGTACCTATATGTTGAGTTGATGATCCGAGAGCACGATAGCGCCGAAGACGTCTGCCCGACGACGAGACACGCGTGTATATAATATCATATAATATAATATAGTGGTATATATAGGTAGGTATAGGTTAGGTTAGGTATACGTGTATTATTATGGCGTACGTGTACGTAATTAAAAGCCGACATGGAAATGATAATATTTGTCCGTCGTGTCCTGCACAAACGGTTCGCATCGTACCCTCATCTATATGCGACCGTAGGGTTCCTATATATATAATATCGCGCATATTATACACTTTATATATAATAAATAAACATATACTCATACCTATATAGGCTATATACTATATTATATGCGTAATATATAATATATTATTAGTAACGCGCCGATCCGCCTCGGTTGTTTTATACCGAATACCAAATATCCAGTTGAAATGTTATGCGCGACGATGTTTCGGACTGATATATATATACATATATATACACCTATTGTATATTATATAGATGTTTTGCAGCGATAATATAGTAGCAGGTAGATAAAATATTCGTGGGCACTCACTTTGCATTGCATATTATATAATATTATGTTAGGTCAACATAATATTATATATATAGTATACCACGAGCCACGAGGGTTTTCATCTGACATTCGAATATATTTACATACATATATATATATATATATTTATTTATATACGAATACTGTGTTTACTAAGCTACACAAAACATCGTCGGTCCGAATACAATATCAAAATTAATACCTACGTAGGTACTTCGTACATATATATACACACATATTACATATTTTAAGATATATTATAATAGTAATATAACGAGCGATCTTCATGTTATTTGGCGAGTTGAATTTAGGCAGATTCTTGTATTATGACTATAGGTATCATTGCTCACCTACCTCCAAGTAACCCACTTCCTGGGTATAGAATTTTTTGGCGCAACGCGTTCAGAGACCTGAACGCTGTCTCTCGGGAATCTTGAAATGAAGCGCATTATCATCGGCTGATGCTGCGCCATTAGAAGTTAGTCCAACAAGCTAATAGCGGTTTTCTTAGATTTGGCAAAAGCTTTCGATACAGTTAATCATTATGTACTTATGGTATTTTTGGAATAACTAAGGAAAGTTGTATATTGTTCAAAATTTACCCGAATAACAGAAATCAAGTAGTTTCGATTAATAGCGTTTCAAGCGCTGAGGGAGTAATCAAATATTATGGATACAGCGAGGCAGTGTCAAAAGAGAGTGAGACCGGTACTGTCGCATATATAAACAACATTTGTGATTTGTAACTTACGTATTGATGGTCTAATTAAAACTTATGATGATAACACCTGCCCTTTCTTCTTCAATAACCCAAGTAACAATTTCCATCATCAGACGACAGATGGATTTAATAACATCTTTAAACAACTAAACAACAAATAACTAACTTTAAATATAGGTGGCGAAAAGTGTATTTATTGCTCTTTCTATTTATTATACCTTTATACCGTTTGATGATATTATGATTCACTCTTGTGATACACGAGACTTAAATTCAAAATTATGTTACTGCCTAAGAGTTAAATACCTAGGTCTAATTATTGATTGGAATCTTCGGAGGAAAATACAGATTGAACATTTGGTAATGATATAAAGATCTGTTATACTCAAACTTAACAAACTCTTACCAACTGAAATTCTATGTATTGTATACACTATACAATGCACTATACAAGTCAATTTTCCAATATATACTATTAGTATGGGGTGGCTATATCGACAGTGCAATAAAGCCGCTCGTTAGGTATTTATACAAGCAGTTATCCATTATCAAGCCTAGATTAAGGAGCCGACACGGGAAATCGAACAGTTGTGGCCACCTGGTGGGTAGTAAATTTCTTATAATATATGGGTAATATATTATCTATCTACCTCTGGGACTAAAATTATCTTCATCCGGCCTTGTCCATTATATTTCAAACTGGTAAAATAAGTATTAAAATTAAAAATTGACAATAAACGGGGAAACAGGACGTATGACATGCATGTAAGTTACACAAATAAATACAAATAAATGCAATTATAAATATAAATATACCCTACATAGTACATATTACACTTAAAGAAATATACTCACTATATAGTATAAGAAAAAACGTGAATCTATAATAGACGTAACGTAGGTTTATAAGAAATCTAATGACGATGGCAAAACAGTACAACACAGGTCGTAGATAGTGATGTACTTCAGTAATGTTATTCATTTAGATAGAACATTTTACTGCTGTCGGACAACTAATCTAAATATGAAGTGCTTTCAATTACATAGGTAATTATGTAATTTTTATCCATTTCATAATATGTCAAAATAATCATATTCTACGGTTTAGGTTACCTACAAAACGTGCGCGCCTTGACAAAATAGAACACATTATACAAATATAATAGATAGTATAATACAAAATATTATATTATAATATGCGCACTATAACAATATAATACCATTGATTGATGGGTATAAATAATATTCAATCAATGATATGCGTATGTAATATGGCCTCGAACTTCGTAGCGTGCAGCGTAGGTACTTACTGATAAAAGGTATTGGTGGTATACGATGTGCTCCAAGTAGGTACCTACGAACAGTATTACAATATAATTTATTATAAACATCACGCTCGCATTTTTGGCGACCGACACTCCACGCCGTCCGCGACAAACCATATTTTTTTTACCGCAACAACGCACGTCGTCTTGGAAATCTGGATTTGAGTTCGGCGGCGGGGCAGGGACATCCGGTTGGGGCAAAAAAAAACCGCACAACACATTATGCATTATAATATATAATATTTAAACGCTCTTGTACGAATAATATGTGTCCATGTGTATATAATGTAATATTATTATTTTTTACAAACTCTCCGCGGGGCTGAGCACATATACCTACCTACCTACAACAAATACAGGATATCATACCTATAGATGTTATCGGTCGCTGTAGGTTTGGCGATATTATTAATTGCCGCGTTCATATATTAAATATTATATATATATATATTGGCGAGTGTGCCTCTGTGTGTGTGTGTGTGTGTGTGTGTGTATCATGCGTACGTAGCTGTCGTATTATTATATACAGGTATGATATTAATATTATACAGCCGGTATATTATAAACCTGCAGTGTTGTACACGACTATATTAAAATAATGTGTGTGTGTGTGTGTGTGTGTGTGTGTGTGTGTGTGTGTGTACGGTGTGTGCCGTTCCCGTCGACGGTATAGATTAAATCGCAGTCGTGTTTTCCACCCGTCAAAACCGTAGGTACCCATATTATATTTTATATAGGTAAGCATGCGTTATTATAACAGCAGTACTTATATACACGCGTGTACGCCTGTTGTGGGGTATTAATTTTCTCGCTTATAACGCGTCCAAATCGTATACATCCGACGACCGGCCTGCCGCAGCAGCACGCGCGCTAATATTATAATATATATTATGTATAAGCACCGCACCGTGGACGATCTGGCGCCGAGGTGCAGCCATGAAAACGCGACGAACGGTGATATCGTACTTAATATTAATTATCGTCACATATTGTACAGTCAGTGTAACCGATCATTTGCAGGTATGCTATACCGGCATACCTACCGTCACTGTAGCCTTTGTAGGTTTGTGTGCCACCCGAAGGGCACCGTAGTCAGTGCTAGACTAAGAAAATTACTATCATTATTACAAAAAAAATGTGCGTCCCTATCTAATTAATATACCTGATAAACTACAGGTGCCTTTTCTACCATCACCCCATTTATTACATCCTTAAATATATTAGCGTGTATAATGAAATTACCTAAATGCGGTGAATTTATTTTTTTTTTTTTATTATTATATTATGTATAATGGTGCGCCAACCCAACGCTTTCCGAACCGAATTCTGTTGATCCAACGACGGTCGAAATCATATGATTTTGTTAAACGTTCAACAGAACGCGTTTACGTTATTTCAAGCAGTGGACTTCGCATCAAACTCTCAATATTTCCGAGCCGATCGTATTAAATACACCGCTCTCAATCAGTATACATGTACTCGTCAAGTAGAAATCGCACAACACACTATATAGGTATATAAAAGCATCAAAATGCCATGATACAAATTATATATTCAATATTATGTTTCATCTGCGACGTGAACGGAATATAATTATTGTAATTTACGATCGTCTGAACACCGTTGACACCAAAATCGTATACACTCGACGGCGGTTGAAAACACATTTAAAAACATCAGAGACTCCGCAAAAACTTTGGGGGGTCTACAGCAGGACTCGTCCATCGATTGCGGGTATAGCGTTGTTGGCAGCGGAAGTCGTATAATTTTTCGTGCGCACTGCACGCGTGATAATAACCGGTACCTATAATATTTTAATAATATACTACCTATGTGTGAGCAAGGCAAACGATGTAGCATTATACGCGTGGATTGTCCAATTTATAAAAGTATTACTGCGTTATACTTTCAGGAAAAAACACTCGAAGGGAAACAAACACCATGGGGTGTGTGGTGGTGGTGGTGGTACAGCATGAAGTATGTATTATGTATTATTTATTATATTATAACATAAAGTTGTACACAGATAGTTCATTATTATTATTATTATTATTAGTTTATTACCTACCTATACTATTCTAACCTATCTTATAAATATTAATAGCACCGGTCTTGTGATACGATTTGCACGTGATACACATTATATGCATAACATATTAAATCTATGCTAATAGGTTTAACCGAGTATATTATATTCTATATTATATTTCCCCACTCGCAGACTGTACGCGTATCTCTTCTCTATATCTCTACGTTCGTACATAAGCAGGAAAAAAATCGGTCGCGCACGTCATTTGTTTTCGTGGTCGCCCACGTCGGTGAGTTCGATCGCGATAACTATAATATTATACCTATACCTAATATTACTATACATAATAATCGCATTGTGTTCGCGCAGTAATTACAACGAGTTTGCAGGGGACCGCGAAGACTACGCGGGGTTAAGGCTGCAATGTGTTCAGTCCTCGTGAACGACTAAGAGATTGATAAGAAACCAAATAATAATATTTAAAAAAAAAAAGAAACCGAATAGTAAATATACTAGGTAACGGGAAAGACGGAGAAAACCGTCGTCGCTGTTTCGTGGTCCGGGCAGCACGGAGACGGCGAGACGTGATATATATTATAATATGTATAACGATATGTAATATTATTACATAAACGCGCACACGCGGCGGCGGCGGTTAGACCGACGACGTCGGCCGATGGGAGTTCATTCATAAAAATTAATATATCCGCCGCGTGATGCCCCGGAGGCGCCTCGTTCTCGTTCTTCCTCTCCGCCCGACGGCGACTGTGTGCACGTATGTACGCATTATACTTGCGTGTATAATATATTACAATATACGTACTACGGTCCTCTATATATATATATATATATGTGTGTGTTATAACATATACAATATTATACGCGCGCAACTTCTTACCCCGAGACCGGTTTTCTTCGTTTTCCCCGTCCGTAAAGCGTTCGGGTTGCGCCTACATTTACCGCACGCGTATATTATAATATTATCGCACGCACACACACACACTTGCATACCACCGCGGGCGCCCGACGTGTACACCGCGGCCGACTGGCGCCCGGTTTGCGGATGAAATATATTATATGGCGGCGGCCGAGACGCGAAGAACGCGCGGCGTGCTGGTGTGTGCGTGTCTCGCGGAGACGCTGACGCCGCCGCCGCCGCTGCGGATGAATGAAAGCGGCGGCCGCGTGGTTAATTTGTGTGTAGAAACAGTATGCATAGTAACCGACGCGGTATATGCGGTCGTTTTTTCTGTACAAAAATATGTGATCCGTGCCTACTGCTATAGCTGTGGCCCGTCTTCGACGGAGAAAAAATTAACAAACGTCAGCTACACGGCGCTACATGATATAATATAGGAGTCTACCTATATGTCTACTTAATATTGTACCTCGGGGGCACGGGCAAATCATCCCCGTCGGCGTACCTCGCTTTGTGAACGAATTCTACAGATTCTACAGGATGGGCAATCCTCGCATCGCGGATTGAATATACATAGCACTTGGTTATTTTCGAACGAGGTACGAACACTAAAAACTACTCTCTAAACATTCCTATAATATCTCTAAGAACAATCTATTTCGTTAGAATAGGTCGAGTAGTTTTTGAGTCTGTATAGGCTACAAATATAATATGGACGGGCGATTGTAAACTATCCCGATTTTAATGACCTGTATAAACTCTCCCGGGTCTACTTAAGTACCTACTACCTGAAGAGTACGCGTGTAAACTCCACAAGTCTGTAATAACTCCGTATAAATGGAAATTGCCTTTTGTTGTACATTCAAACTGTTCAACAATTAATTTAAAAAAATTGTTTAAAAAAAATTCCATAGCAACGTATGGAGTCAGACTATGCCAAATTGTTTAAAAAAATGTTCTGTAACCAATCGCAACCCTACTGGAACCCTACTGACCGGAAATAGTGTTTTCCTCTACAACCATTAAGGTGCTACCTGGGCTATACGTTATATAGAAACTCAAAACAATATATTATTTACAAACATTGTAACGCTAAGGTTAGTAGGTATTAATACTATTACGTCTATTGAAAGCATATCGAGCATAATCATTAATATTCGTCAAATATTTACTACTGTAAGTGTCAAAATCGGCGATCAAAGTTATATTTAGATTAGAGTAGTTGAATTAGGATTTAGGTGGTAATAAATATGTGCGGCTATACGTTTTATAGTGTTATCGTTTACCTACACCTCTATCAAGAATTTTTAAAAGATGCTCAACCTGAATATTTTATTCAGTAGTGCTCCACCTTAACCAATAAGTATAATGAAGTGTTAATACAATTATACCTATGCATGACTATATAATTATATTATAAACGATATTATCTTAATTTTATAAGATAAACGCTATAATTATAATTTCAGTTGTTGACTCATCAATTTTGATTTAAATGAATGTTTGTAAGCACTTGTATTGATTACATAGGTACTTCATACATTATAGACTTTACAAATATCAATATTTTTAATCAGACAACTCAAAACTCTAAGTGTAAAAATAATAGTTAATATTAGTTGATATACTCAATCATGGTACTGCCAATACTGGTGAATGTTTAATCATTGATTATTATTTATTCTCTATCATCATTTGAAAACATATTTTTTCACTCTTTTGAAGTTTTGAATTGCATAACTTTATCAAGTATAAAAATAATTATTATTGAAAAAAATTGTTTATCATATTGCATATAAAGATAATTTAATATTTATGGTATGTTAACAGTATTATTACAGGTTTCGAGTATATATATAACAAATAATAGTTTGCACACTTATGAGGTCAAATCAATCAAATGAGTTAACCAACGGGTACATTGAAATTATTTTTAATGGGGTTCTGGTTTGATGATTAGAAATTATATATCATGCGTTTGTGGAGATGTATATATCCATATGTATTGTCGTATTGATATAAAACATGTTATGCCTACTAGCTACCTTTTAAATTATGAAAATCAATAAAATATTTTTTCAATAAGTAATTCTAATATTATTTTATATATTTCTAACTTATTGGTAAAAAAATAACATTATTCTCGTGCACGTGCAAAATTGTACTCAATATTATAATAACAATAATCTTTTATTTGCAGAAATAAATTCCAATTACAATAATAATACGACATCATATGTAGTATATACACACGATACGTAAAATATATTAAATATACAAGGGTAAATATTGTATGGTTCAATAGAGATCAATTGTTTTTGTTAGTTCATCCTCTAAAATTAAGTTTTGAAAATATGTTATTTCGTTTTATTTATGTGACTGTTGCATGCGAAATGCTAAAATAGAATATTATACCTCATATACTTGTTGGAGTACTATCAAATAAAAGCTTTGAAAGTTATTTACGAGTATCATAAAACAATTTCAATGATATAATATATTTATATACTTGAGTATGTAATTTTATCTATAAGGTTAAATATGACAATAAAGAAATATTTTAAAAATGTACTTGGCTTATTTATTTAGGTGTTTAGAGTATTAGTTTCTAAATTTACTATAATAGATAAAATTTATTTTATTTAAAGATATTATGAAAAGTCAACAGCTGTATATTTATAAATTAATTGAAATAGGCAATGTCCATAAAGTTATAAATTTAATATAATATTAAAATGTATAGTCCTACAATAATTCACGTATACCTACTATCGATTAATTGATCTATATAATATTATTATTATTATTTTAATGCATAACCCAACCTCGAAAAGCCACATATAATAATTTAATTATAGACAAGTTATTTCTTGAATATTCCTAGTTTAAATTATTTTTAACATGCAATTAAAAAGCGATTAGTTAAAAATTATCATATACATTGTAAATTATTATAACTTTGAGTCAGAAATCAAAAGTAACATATATTTGTTTTATTTTTTGTTAAAAACGATTAAGGCTTCTCTTTAATATTTTTAAAAAGTATAAAAAGTTTCTCACAATTGTGTGTCGAATCGATATTACAAATACAACTTTTCAATTCCATACACCAAACTCCAGTTATAATTCTCAACTCTTTGCCAAGTAATTGCGTTTTTCTAAATGAATAGGTTTTGATTAGGTTTAACTGTTTAAGTGAAATAAAATAAGAATATACAACTAATATTGCTTCATTGTAAATAAGAATTTTAAAAATAAATTGGAGGAATGCAACATGACCATCGAGCTTATGATTTATTTCTGATCAATATTTTTTACCATATTTTAATCGGAAATTAAAATAATTATAAATTTAATAGAACTTGAACTCAAAACTTAAATTATAAAATTTGTTATTTGAAAATTAAATATCAATGGAAAAAAAATAGAATACATAAGTTATTGTTAGATACAAATTTATGAATAAATAAACGGAAATATTGAATAGTTTTCAAGATTCCCTATTAAAGAACCATCTTGCTAAACGTTTCTCCATAGTGATAGAAATATTAATCATTAAGGTGATTGGAGGCGATGATTTTCTGTCTTTGTCAAACACACGTATAGAACATAGGATTTTAAATAGATAGATATATCAAACCTATAGATACATATTAAATACGTATACCTATAACTATGGGTGTACGTACTGTATAATATTAGATGCTTTTTTAACTAGTTATAGTAGTTTGACTCATTATTTACTGTGCGTTTAATATAAGAGTATAATATCTTCAGTGGAAATTAATTATTTTTAATACTGCAGAAATAACCAACAAAAACAAGTTTAACTTTTGTCCGTAAAGTACCTTCAATGTGCGCCGCACGCTTTGAAGGTCTTTAAGTTTTAAGGACACAGATACAGACTGTCCATGGAACTTCGGACTTCGTATTTTGATCATCGTCTAAAACTTTAAATCCCCAGAGGCTAGATGCTTTTTAGTAATTGTACGATAATTGAAACATAATATATATTATTTAATGATCAATCCTAAGTGGAAGAATTATTGAAATAATGATGAATAGGTAGCTGCATATCGTTATGGTTTCAAAGTATTATATCGTCATTGACTTCCAGAAATCAATTAATAAAGCTAACATACTAGGTATATGGAATTAGCCCTTTAGAAGTTATCGGGGTAATGTCGAATTCCGCATAAACTGCTGCAGATACCTATACAATAATACATTATATTAATAATATATACAAGAGCCATCGTATAAACACGAGCCCAGAACTGTACACTTCGAGACATCACTATACTGTGTCTGCATGTACTTCGTTACGTTTATAGCATATATAATATATATATATATATATATTAAGTAGGTGGGTAGGTATCATGTACCTTTTCGGAAAACGATCGATTTGTAAATGGGTTGTATTAATATAATTCCGCGGCGATGTCAGGTGACAAAACGTTTGGCGTTTCGCCGCCGCCGCGGTCACGCCCAAGTCGTCAGGTCGGAGATGTGGCTTTATACGACGACGTCGACTCGAAACGATTGAATACCTCTACATATTCTATACCTACTTATAGGTACCTATATCGTATACGACGCGTTTTAACAATCGGAAAGCGGAGGAAAAAAAGAAAAGTAAAATAATAAAACACAGGCGAGGCAATAAATAAGAATGAAAAAAAAAAATAAGCGACATGCGGCGGCGGTGAGCGAATTTATATCGATTCTCGATTTGGCCTAATGACGCCCGTGGGAAGCGCGTGTCGCCGGGCCGGGCCGGGTATATTATATTATATTATATACAATGAGCGGGCGTGGTCGAACCTATAAAAAAATAAAAAAAAATAAAAGGAAGAGAAAAAACGAGCCGCACAAGTCCGCCGCGGCCGTAACACGATACGACGTTTAATGCGCCCGTACGTATTGACGTTCGATATGGGAATGGCGAGTGAGTGACGAGCGACGGCGACGTGGCAATGATATGATATTATATTGTGTAGATAAACCGATGTTATTCGCCGGCGCCGGCCTTAGAGGTGCATTCGTGTTTCGTATAATATATTTTATATAATATTATTTACTGTCATTATTATTTTAGCCACAATTAGTTATAATGTACATCAACATTTATCGGTGAAACGGTGTGAGGGAGAGGGGAGAGTGAGTTGTTGTAAAGCTCTCGAACCGTAAGAACCGTCAAACCACCTACAAACATTTCACATGTGACGGTGCATCAGAGAAATATATTATAAATACAAAAAAAAATGTTTTTAAAAACGCATTTATGATTTCTGCTGTCGTAGCAATATTATGTTTTGTTATTATTATTAACAGTAATATTTTATAAATACCCTGTGTATGACTCGTCTAGTATGTTTTATGTCCAACTGGCATAATAGGTTAACGGTAGGAAAAGTAATGCTAACGCGATTCTTCCTCCGGTACTAGATTCAACCGGAAAAAAAATAGTTTATTAATACCTGCAAAAGGTAATATTTGTGATGAAAACAATTATTTAAAACGTATAATATGAATTGTGTGGCTTGGAAAATGTATTAATGTAAATATGAAATAACTGATGTACAAAAAATTAAGTACAACTACCTATATAATTTATGTTCAAATAATTATATTTTTACACCATTTAAAGAGTTTGGTAGTGCAAACTTCTTTTTTTGATATGAGAACCATTATTTTTTGTTGTAAACTATTTAGTATATAATTTTTAAATGTTGATGTATCTTAATCGAAATTCGAACAAGTTGTTTCTGAATTATCAAAATGTATATATAGATAGGTACTATAAGAATGATAGTCCTTAAAAATGGTTAGTCAAAAATATGAAATATTTGTAAGTAATTTGAATTTAGTACTTATATTATACAAGGACAGTTTTTAAAAAATGGATCAAAATTACTATAATTTTCAAATCATCAATGCCTCTACATTTTTCAAGTCTTTTTTCATGTTAAAAAATTAGAAAATTATTCGTTCGAATTTTGATTTAGATATTTAAATCTAAAAAGTAAAAAAATGTAACTACTAAATAATTTAAAGTACAACAGGGGGTCGGGAGGTTCATAATTAAAAACAGAAGTATATACCAGCACAGCACTCTACATTAAAAATAAAACACTACAACTGAACGGTACTACCTATTCAAATAAAACCAAAATCAACTAAAGAATACGCAAAAGCTATAATTACTAATATTAAATTTTTTCTTTAGTTTATACTATCCTTGGACCTTGAATAGAACAAGATATAATACCATTGTTGAAACGTATTACAGAAATCGCTGTACGAATAATTTAACATTAATGTAAACCGTAATGACAATATTAGTATACCTAAATATCTACTTATAATTAATTGTTTATACGTAAACATAGATTGAATGCTTATTATAATTAATTTGTTATGAATAACATACACAATACATACTACCGCAACCATATACATGTATATAGATAATATTATGTGTACGGCATGTATAATTATAAGGTATAACGGATTAGGCACTTACCGTAATTAGTATCTGTTTCACTCAATTAAATATTAAAAAAAAATCAAGGTGAAATATAAAATATAAATATACATTGCTTTATAAAACGTAGGTATTTCTTTAAATTTATATTTTATTATGATATAAAAAACTTGCCAAAATTAATGAAAATATAATTTAAATAATATGAGTACCTATTATTTTTTCCAATACATAATAATTAAAAAAGTATTAAACAATTTTAATGTGCATTTGATTAATTAATTGAAATAATGAATAAATATAGTTTTAGAAAAAAATTATAATCAAAACATAAATCAATTAAGGCGTTATATACTCATATACTGATATTATAATAATAATAAATAATATACCTAAAAGTTAAAGTCAGGTTCACACTAAACCATCATGTCAGGTAAAATAATCACACGACACCAGTACACCACAGTTACCTCTTACCAAACGATACCGCATAGTTGAATATATTTAACTTTTGACCGTGTGGTTACATTTATGTGCGGAAAAGTGGCAACTAAAAAAAAGTTATAATATGATATCATTAAGTACAATATTTATATCATTGGTAAAAGTTAAAGTCAGGTTCACACTAAACCATTTGGTACAAACATAAAAACACAAAACGATCACACGATGTTGTGTGAGCCCGGCTTAATGATATAATGATCTTATTAAATATTGATTTGTTAATGTTATGTATATAAACTTTAGTTATATAGCATTTATTACCTTAAACAAAATGATCAATATTGCGGTATCAAAAGATTAAACTGTAAAATAAATTTAAATATTTACAGTATAAAAGTATGAAATTGAACTATATGTATTTATTTTGTGTTTAAAATGTGCATGTAAATCGATTAGGTAATTCCAAACACATTCATGTTTCAACGCGGGTACCACAATGTTTAATATCTAATTAAAGTGTTGTGGTTATTGAACTTTAAAAAGTAAATATTGTACTTAACATTTGAGCAGTGAGTTCAAACAATATATCATATGTGTTTAGCAGTGTTTCATTACTTCGTCAGATTTGAACGGTTTTTGTTAAGGTATATACCTATATCCCTCGTTAATATTTTAACGTTGTAATTCTGTTGCATAGTAAAATATTATCGCATATAAAAAAGTTCGTAATAAGTTTCCTAAAAATCGACCATAACAGATAATAGCTTAACACAAACATTTAGGTTTTATTAATTATAGATGATGTAGCGTTTGTGTAAATATGCCAAAAATTTGATGAAAAGCAATATGGGCAAAATAAAAAAAAAAAATGATACACAATTCAAACCCTTTAATATTAAACCCTTTATTATTCTCTAAAAAAAATATGAATTTTATACGTTTTATAAATATACTGCAAAAACTATAAATATTCGAAATCAAATTTTATATTTCAGTTAAGAATGGTCGGAATGAGGTATAATATAGGTAATATGGTTCAAATATGTACAAATCATCAAACCGATTGCTTTTCTGACCATTCAAAAAAAAAAAAAAACGTGCATACCTACGCCAAGGGTGCACCCTTAAAATCAACGTTAAAAAACATATTTCAACGAATATAATAATATTAGTTATTACATTTCTGATAAACATAACATCGATAATTAATCATTGTTCACAAAACGCTGTGCAATCATAAGATTCACCGAACCTGGTCATGACATCGTGTTTTGAATTTGTAAATGCGAGTATACGGAATAACTAACATAGGTGTGCACGGGTTCAGCAGAAAGTTCATGTACTGCAACATTTTTTTTTGTGCCGATTGATTGGCCGTGGGCCGCGACGGTTAAAGTTATAGCCGTTTAGTCACGGTCGGCGGCTGGTCGAACGACCTGGAAAATGCATTAATCAATATCAGTAGATAAAAATAATTGATGTGAAACAATGTTTTAATTTTTTTTTACTTTATAGTTTTTACAAATTTTACCAAAATAGTTTACAAAAAAAATAGTTACCTTACCTATAGTTAAAATTACGAATTTTATTATTCTAGGGTATAATAATACTTGAGCGGACGCACGGGGACGGAGAGCCCCGAGAAATGTTTTCATAAATGTTAGTGTACCCCTACTAACTGCACGTTTAAGGGGAACGCACGGGATGCTCCATCATAATTCTCCATTTTAATAAAAATCCGCGAGACACCATCATAATTTGTCTTGTGGAATATTTCATAACCGCGGATCTATAAATTATAATCCTATGACGTAATATATTAGTTTGTACTTTCTTTTTTAATTGATTATTCATAAATATTTTTATATGATTTAAAGAGGAGTATTGGGGGTGTGGGCTCTATAACGTTTAACAAGTGGTGGGGATGCTCTTTTTTTTTAAAGTAAACAGAGTCCCTCTACTTTAATTCGAGCACTGATTATAGCCACTGTATTAATACACCCTTCTACATGTGTATAATTATAATACAATTAATAATTTTCAAAATTAATTTGGCCGAATGTAATAAAACGGGTCTCTTTATTTTGTATGCTGCATCTGCGGTTAAAGTCTGCGCACGCCTACCCGATACCTATTTAATAATATTTCGTGTGTACCTTTAACTCTAGCTGCAGTGATGACCTATGCAATCCCGAACTTTGAGATAACACTTGCAAGTTCTCGATGTAGCTATCTAAGTACATAAAAAATATCTGTAATTCAATCAGCCGTCCAACAGGCAATAATAACACTTGCGTTTTTCGTCCACTATAATACAATCCGAATTAATTTTATTATCCTCGGACATCCATCCGACAGTTCGAAAAGTACACGCATGCAAGCGGGAAGTCGGACCTCGGACGTCCCCTATTATAATACGCGTGTATCGATATCTCTCTGTATAGATCTACAATTGGAAGACGATCGCGTACAGCATTTGAGTCATTGGCAGCGGAAACACCACGAGCGGAATAATAATAATAATAATATAATATACAATAATGTACGACGATAAATCGCGTTTCGTGGATGGCGGGGGATGTGAACGACCGCGAGATAATATTTTTAATGCTGTACGCGGTCAATTATTTACGATTCGCAAACCATATTATACGAACGAGATGAGTTTTTAGTTGTGGTAATTTTCACGAAACCCGACGACGTTAAGAGATAAGATAACGCACATATATTACATCGTTATGTTATCGGTCGGTCGTCTTGTTGTGGAGGGGTATTAAAGTCCAAACGAAGTCACTGCATATAATATAATACATTTTCGTATCATATTTTGGTATCCGTTACGACTCCTGCAACACTAACCGGACCACCCTCAGTCGATCCTTCTAAAAGACACGTCACATTTATGATGTATTAATAAAATATTACATATTACACGACACTGCGGAGACTGCCTTATAGACGCAATTTAGACATCTCTAACTGTTTCCGTACTCGACATTTTACCTATAAATAAAAAATTATAATACAAACTATACATTATTATCACCATACTTATGAATGCAAGGTGGAAAAAATTACATTTAGTATTAACTCCATTTTATGTCAAGATTCTTGGAAATATAAACAATTAATAAATATAATTTATAAGTCAAAAGCGACTACAGTACAAATATTAATATAATAGTGTCGTCTTTTAAATACAGCTAGATCGTCAGTTAACGTTTTTTTTGTTCTCTCGAATTAAAAAATAAAACAAATAATGTACCAGCGTAAAAAAATAGTAGTATATTCCGGCGGAAGACGTTTGAATAATTAAATTCTATATTTACACTCTAATCTCTCAATTATTCTCTGTTTTTGTTTGTTAATAAAAAAATATACGCATTTTAAAACTGAATAGGTATCTACACAATAGTTGACTATATATATAATATTATATAACACTAATATTATGATAATTAAACGAACAGAGTACGTGAATCTATTTCGTATACCTACAGATAGTAATTATGACGATATCATGACGTATATGACAATCCTTCTTTAATAGATATTACAATATAATACCAATAAATTAGTATAACAGTCCTTTTTTTTTAATAGACACGCATGTAGAAACACTAAAATTTGGAATAATCGTGGCGGCGTATTACGTTATTAATTCAACATTTTATTCGATTTAATCAGTGCATACACATATGCATATATACAAGTGAAATATATTATATATAGAGACATACCGACTGAAGACAACGTGCGTTATAATATAAGACGTAGGTATATACAATTCGGTGGTATTAATTAAAAATGTCAACACTCAACTAATAATAAACACACAATCTTATAATATATGTGCATAATATTATTAAAATATATCGATAGACATCAAAACGACACGGCAAGCCAAATAGCGCCACACTTGAAACATAATATTATTATGTATTATTAAGCTTACCTATATTCCGTTGTCGAAATGATAATAAATCGTAGCTATAGCGAGAGATCTATACCTTTTCCCGTATTATAGTTATACACATAATTTATACCTACAATAATGTGTAACGTTATCGACACCGGAATCGGGTTTTAGTTTTACTTTGTCACTTAAGAGACGAAACTTTCAAAAATCGACTAGTTCCGCGATGTTTATTCATGAAGGCGGTGCCGATTAATAAAACTATGTGTATATATTATTATATAATATGTTAATCCGACGACGACGAAGACGACAATATTCCAATTAAGAAATACCTGTGTTTTATAATACCAGCTGCAACGATACATCTAAATTGAACCTGCTCGAAGCTACGCCGAATCTTATATAAACAAATATATTATTATAATATTATAATAATAGATAAAGTGTACGCTAGATGCTAGTCCTCTGTATAGATTGAGCACATTTGTTTTTATAACGTTTAAAATAATTATCGTATAAATTATTATACTGTTACAACAACACAAGAGACGATAATAACCTAAAAAAGTAAAACGCCAAAACTAAATGATTTTAAATTGTTAGGTTTCTACAATACAAAATAAATTATTATTGTTTTTCGAACATCAACAATAAAATAGGTATTGAAGATATATTTTGCAAAAAAACTGGTAAGCCATAGATTTTTACATTGTTCACTAAGTTTTGGTTTAGTTTTTCCAAAAGCATTTAGTATACATAGTAACTGCAATACAATTTCTAATCGAATATGAGGTCACATGAAACTTGTGGCACTTTTAATAGGAAAAATAACGACAGAAAAAAAATCATTATTGTAAAATCAATACTGGTTCACTCAGAGTCAACAATTTTACGGTATGATGAGTGGTTATTGAATATGAGAAAAATAATAATTTAGGTTAATATAATACACATATTATGTATAATGCAGTATACATATTGTAAAGGTTTATATCGTATAGGTATATCATATATCTACATGAAAACCGTGGCGATATTATTATAGGGTATAATATTATATTTCATGAACGTGTGAAATGAGAGGACGAGAGATCGTCAGTGTTCGTATTTTATAGTTTTATTAATGTGGATACATACCTATCATTATTTATTTTATGTATTTTGCATACATATAATATATATTATATAATATGTACAGCAAAAAATAAGTAAATAATACTTGCCCCGTGTGCGCATACGTCCACTTGTTGCGGAAGAAAACTAGTTTGTCATATAATCGTAAAAATATCCGAGGCAGGTGTTAGAAGTGCACTTACTCTAAACACGCCCACTTCATGTACCATTGGTTTTCTCAATGACCCCTCAGGTAAGTTTTATTACCTATTATTATACCGTTTCCACCTGAATGGAAACCATTTTGTCACCAAACCGTACGTGCGGTTTTCAGTGTAATATTAAATTGTATGGAGACCCATTATTGTTTTGCCCACGGCTGTCGTTACGCAGTCGACGTATTTACCACTATAAGCATTTAGTAGTAACATTCACAGTTGCAATACAATAGGGTGGCACTCTGTCAGTACGGAATAATAATAATATTATGTACAATACAGAATTTCAAATGAATGTTAACGAAATAACATTTCATCCGTTCGATTCAATGGATCCTTAATCTATAATAATTAATAACATAGTATTATTATATACAACTCCTAAAACAAAAACCACTTAAACTCCCTTATAAAACACCGAGTTCATAAACGTCCAATTTATATTACTGTGTTATAGCAATAACGAACGTCTGCAGTATAATAATTTATTATTAACAATGACCTAGGTAGTAAAAGAAAATAAGTTTTACATCTCAAACAATATAAGTAATAGGTACATGTTCAAGTTCATGTTTTTAACGATGATGATTGATTGAAAATTATTTTTAAATGATTATATATCTAAAGTGATTTTTTTAACAGTAAACACACCTATCATTTCAAAAGTTACTAACGTTTTTTGTAAAAAAAAAGTCATTAAAAAATAATTATATTTTTTTAGTTATTCATTTCAGAGCTATTTACTTCTTTAAAAAACAGCACATTTTATTTAAAATTCCTAAGCAGTATTATTTTCCAAATATTTCGATAAATAAAAGTCGAATTTCATACATTTAGCCGATTAACTATAACTTTTGAAGTTATCTATAACCCATAACCTATAATAATAGGTATAAAGTTAATAACTTTGTAAATGAAAGGAGTAGTGGACATTTTTTGAGCGTATACCCCTGCACTCTTAAGTGCCTTTCCACTCTACCTTTAAATATACTTTTAAATACTAATAACTAATTAACAATTTAGTAATTTAAAATTTAATTTTTTGAAATTGAAATTATCAGAAAAATATTCTTCTTTAAAACATGTAATAATTAAGAATTAAAATTAAAAATTATAATTTTTTCACAAATATTATTTTATGATGACTTCTCAAACTATATGCAAAAAATTATAATTAAAAACGTAAACACGTTACTTGTTCAGTTAGTGCTTATAAATTATAATATAAGATTAATCATTAGAATATATATGTCTTAAGTAGTTATAAGTGTAAATTATAAAGTAATAAAATGCAAGCAGAAAGATTTTAGTATCTATAAGTTAACCAAATTTAATATTCTAAAGTAATATTTTGTATTTTTACGTTAAATATATATGTATATACAATAACACAAACGGTTGTAGTATGTCACCATGACCGAACATACAAAAGTTTTCTATACTATATATGAGTAAACATTTCCAAGCCACCCTCATCTGAATCAAAACATTAGGGAAAAACCCCTAGGGTAGTCGGCTCATATACCATTATGTGCGACTACCAATTCGTTTGAGTATTTTTCTATAGGAATAAAATAATAATGCATTTGGTATTACATAATATATGCTATATCATGTGCATTTGTATATCTGTGTGTATACCAGTATTAATCCAATTCTATATATCATTCCTATGTTTCTATAGACTTTTCGTCGTTTTACAATAATTTTTACTGCATTTGATTCTATTATATAACCATTATAATTATTTTAATAATATAATATACCTATAAACAGTACACAGTGAATTCCAATAATATTTAAGCAATTATTATTATATGAACTAAATATCTAAACATATTTATATAATTATAATAATATTTTATTGAATTATATTATATAAACTCAATTTTAATTGTAAAATAAAAATAATATTGTAGAATTTTTCATCATTTTTTTTTTTTGTGTTTATACGATTATTACCACACCACAGATTTCACGATTGTTAACCCTATAAAAATGATATACGATTTAAACCATTTGTCTCTAATAAACTTAATTTGTAAAGTATACAAATCGTAAATATACCTGAATATTTGGAGTATAACGTTACTAGTTATTTTATAAGGTACTTAATGGCTAATATACATTTTCACTGTATATTTCATAGAGTCTGAGGACGAGTGACGATCTATAATAATCTATATATATATAAATATATAAATGAAAATGTTTGTCTGCCTGTCCGTGTGTCCTTTATGCATTTCTAAACGGCTGGACCGACTTTGACGATATTTTTTGTATGTGTTTGAGTGGTTCCCGGGATGATTTAGATTCACAATTGTACCAGGTAGGTGCAACCCGGGGAGATGCTCAAACAGTGATTTTGAGATTTACGATAGACATTTTTGTTTATATAATTGGTTGCTTTTGGTTTTAGGAGATATAATTAGTAAAAATTAGTATTTATTATTTTATTGGTTATCATTGGGTAATCGGACAGATCAGGTACAAGCTTGTATCAAATAATGAATTTTCACCCATTGCCTACCATGGTGGTTGAGTTACACCCGAAATGAGTTGAACAGTTACAATTTTTTTAAAAGCTGTCATTGTTTACGGGCAACGATAAGTGCGCGGGATCAGTTAGTATATTATATATTTTTTGACATTACATTTTGAACATAAACTATAGGTTGTCAACTTTAATTATTCACATAATATAGAGTAATAATATTGTAAACGGCGATAAGCTCTCGTCGGCGAAGGACTGCTGCAGCCTGCAGGTATATAAATATATTAGGAAATCGAATCTCTGATATTATTCGTATCAATATCACACACGCACACAAGACATGCGAGTGGTATATTTATATTGTATATTGACCGGATATACACCGTTTGCTGGACTCATCTCTTTGGGCGAGGACGAGTATATATATTATATGGGAGTCGAGAGGAGAAGCACGCGGTAAACCCGAGCGGATAATTCGTTTAAACTTTGCCGGTCGGTTTGGCTCTTTCGGGCGGCGCGGGTGGACTCAGCTCGATTGATTGCGTGGGTCGGAGGGTACTGCTGCCGCCCGAGGGCATCGCCGCCGTTGTTTCCCAATTTAAATTGCGTTCGTCCGCTGCCGCTGCCGCCAACAAAACCACTACGACGCGGATCGCGTGCAACTGACACGGACGTGGCTCTTTCCGCCGACGCTGTGTACAATAATAATAATAATAATAATAATAATCGTGTCGTGCTTCTGCAGCGTCTATAATATACATACATACATCCACACACAGTAAACACATTTATATATATACATATATTTAACCGCGCTCGGTAAAAGCCTTCTGGACAAAAACCGCGATTTCCGGCCCTTTACAATGCACACACACACACACACACACATACAGAGTGCCTGCAACGACCATAAATAGTAACAGTAACAATAAAATACACAGTGAGTGTAAACGGACAATGGGCCCTGTGCGCGCATGCGGTTGACCGATCGCCTGCGAGGCCGCTGGACCGTGAGTTTCGGGCGAGGGTGTCGTTTTCAGCGCGCCCGCGCACACGCGAAATCCTCTGCACACTCAGACGGTATATGTATACTCACCTGCGATGTGGTCGTGTAAACGTACATATTATATTATATATATATGTGTGTATGATACTATGTATACTATATGTAATATTATGTACATAACCGCGTGAGTATATACACTGATGCGAAAATGTGTGGAGAACACGCAACGTGGACGACACCGTCTGCCGCGATATAGAGCCACGATGGTTGGTGTTTTAAGTTTTGGTCGGTTTTAAGGAAGAGAAAAGTTAGATTAGTTTTTATGTTATAACAGTGGTATTTGATATCGTTATAACGATAGGTTATGGGTGTATACCTAATATTGTTTTATAAACAATTGTCAGTTAGAGTTTGTTTTACAATTTTGAAGTCCAGTTGTACCGTAGTTATACTCGGTACACCTATTACGAGGCTGCTAAAAATCACTTACCACATTAAAATTATCATTTTTAAAACCTGACTAAACCAAAAATAATAGTCTGGTCACTTGTGTAATAAACATTTTTTATTTCATATAATAAAACAATTTCAAAGGTACTTCAATAATACCACAATAGACTATAGTTTGCATCTCTAGAACAAGACAAAAAACTGATGAATTTTGAGTCGAGTCAGTCTTGTTCTAGAGGTGCAAATTATAGTCCATGGTATTATTGAAGTATCTAACGAAAAACACGTTTGGAATGAACAATGCGATCGATTAAGCGTTTTTGATCAAACGGTCGTTTACGGAAATGACCATTGAGTATATGAGATTATTACAGTAAGGCACGATCAGTGCCTATTTTAGAATATAATTATTTGATGTAACAACTATGAACTATTATATAACTACGCTGTTAATTATAAGGACATTTTCTATAAGTACGTTTTATCATACTTGTATAGGTACATGCACCGAACTAGACAATACCGTAGGTTATACGCCATTTACGAAGTTACTACGAAATCTCTAGACATTAGAGTTATTTTGTCTTCTTAGAAACTCTTCGTAAGGAATATATGTAACTCGTCTTAATTTCTTTGAAATGAACACGACAACGATATTATATGGCGTTATAGTATACGAGCAAAATATTCTGTATTATTATGCTGTATCTCGAGAGTGACAGAGCAATGGCTTCAATATTTAAATTCAAGTTCACTTGACACCGGACAAATCTTGCATACAGGTACTTACTCAAAGGTATACGTTAGCCCCATGTATTGTATCAAAATAACTAAACAAGATGAAAAGTCCATATAAGAAAATGTATATTTTGAAGAGTATATTAATCAAAACATTTCATAAAGTATGTACAGACTTGCACAAAGTTGGTTCGTCTGAACTTTAACGAACAAAAAAGAAAATTGTTACCATTAAAATATAGAGCACAATATAATATGATGGGCTTATCATTTCATGACGACGTGGAGATTGAAACCAATAAAAATAATTTATCAATAAGTACGTAGGTATTACTGGCGTTGTTAAAAGCTTCAGGTTACAATAACATAATATTGTATTACGTATTGTCCGAGGTTGCTAGGAAACATTTAAGGCCTGTTAAAAGGACCGTAAAAGCGCGAAACACAGACGGGCGATAAAAAGAATCCATAAACATTTGTAACTCCCTATACGTGGCAGCGATTAATGAAGACCCCTAAGATCGTTTGGATTAAATAGTAATCCCCATAACTTCGGTTCAGTTATTTTAAACGGAACAAGGTTATATTTTAAACCACAGAAAGGTCGTAGTTGAAGTTTGAAGATAACAAAACGAAAAATCAACTTTTAATAAATCGCTCCACATTTCTTTTGTAGGTGTCAGTACATACTTGATGTACAAACTAATTATTATTATACATTTTCGTGTAAATTATATTCATTAAAAATAGTTTCTAAAATTGCATATCTCTATATTAACATTGTCTATGACAAATTTATGTGGGTAGACATTTTTCAAAACAAACAGTTACTATCTCAACACATCAAAAGAAAGGTACCAAAATAAATAACGAAATTAAATTAAGTGAATATTTAAAGTTATTTGAACATGAAAGTAAGAAACAAAATACTATAAATATAACAAAAAAAGATACCTAACCTATTGCTCTATTAGAAAAACATTTTTTTTACCTAAAATGAATAATAATTTAAATGGAAAATGCAACAATTATAATAATACACTTTAACCATTAGGTATAACAGAAATAATACAATGATGGATGCATAAAATCCATATATCAAGCCGAAACTTTAACCAAAATGATTAAATCAACAATTATAAATTGAGTTGATAATATAATTTAAGCAGGGATATTTTTGTGTAAAGTTTTACTGAAGAAAAAAATACGAGGAATTATAGGTTCCACAATTCAAATCTACGATTATTTGTATACCCTATTTAGGGTAAAAGAAAGAACCGATGAAACATAAACAATCACTTCGATAAGTTACGGTCATAACTGCAATGATGAAAGTGATGGACATAACTACGAGAAAAATAATCATCAATTTAGAATTTCGGGAGGAAGATTATAAAAATCTCAGGTTTTGGACTATTTTTGGATCACACTGGTAAGAAGTATGATATTTCATATAGTAAACAGATGTGACGGAGTAACTTTGCAACCATAATAACTCAAGCAGAAGTAAACAACTGGTTCAAGTATATCTACAGCGACAAACGAAGAGCTGCTGTTTAAATCATCACAGTTATATAGGTGCGTCTGATAGTGAACCATCAACAATATTTTGTTAACACCAACACATTTGCCACATACAAAAAATTAAGGCTATGTGGCTATATTGCCTATTAAAAAAAAAATCAAAATTTTGACCAATGGTGGTTTTACATTGACCACTAGACAGCTTCATGAAAATGTTGGCGTTCTTATTATAACCAATTACCAAATAAGGATAAAATCTGTGGATAATATCTTCAAGATATTAAATTAACAAGGTACGTCACATATTGTACAAAAGCCCTATTTATAGCTTTAGCCACTATAGATATATGAATATTTTTCCCTGAAATAAGAATATTATATGGAACATATTATTATGTATATAAAAGCGTAAATAATGATGGCAATAATAACAATAATAGAAATAATTCTAAAAAATTTACTTTATATTATAGAGAGGTACATAGTACATAGAACTTACAAGTTATGTTAACCATGTTAACAACTTTGTTTATTACAATACATTATACAACTTATATAAATTGTCTATAATATAACAAGTATTAAATATTAGGAATTTAGGCAGATTAAATATTAAACCTATTTAGTACTATCCCCTGTCACTATTATCCTTATATAGTCTATATACTCTATACATTAACTCAAATATTCGATACTCGTTCGAATTTTAATTTAGATAGGTACCTACATTAATTTTTTTTTTATGATTTGATTATCAATTGGCAGAAAAAATATTGCAGGTTCTATATTTGAAAAAATTATGTTTGTATTACGGTAGGATACTTCTTAAATTGCATAAAAAAAATTTAAGTTTCTGAAAATATGGTCCATCTGTATAATTAAAAGTTAAAATTCAAAAAACCATATTTCACGGAAATAGGCTCGGCCGCAATACTTTGACAAAAAACAAAACTACAATCAAGTTATTAACTTGTGTAAGCTCATAACGTATTTTTAGTAAAAAATGTTATGCAAGTAAATTTATAATTTTTCAACTATACATAATCGTAAAACCAACTTTGTTCCAATTACAACAACATTAATATTAAAACTCACTTAATTTGAACTGTTGAAATGCATACTGTATTCGCCTTCTTTGCGCACGCACATCCGCATTACGCTCCACGAAAGCTTCGTTATCTGCAAACATTTCAACGGTATTTGTTTTCGTTTGAACACGAAGAGTAATGCGTATAAATTATTACATAAAAAAAAAGTAAGTACCTATATTCAACAGAACATTACAAAAAGTAAAAACCGTACAATAGCGGGATTCGGAGTGATGGCTTCATAATAAGTAGTAATAATATCATTATAATAATATAGGTAGGTACGCGACGATCAAAAGCGGTGGGTATAATAACAATACATTATGTTCGATACACTGTATATAGTGGTAACAAACCAATCTTATACGGTCCCGAAACGTTTTAACAAGGATTAAATAAAATTAATCTGTGGTTTTAATGTCAGTCGAAGACTTGGTGACATTCTCAAACGCCAAAACCGGGTGAACACTTTTCCGGGAACGGGCTGTTTATTTTTTGTCCGTCCTGACGATGATATTTATATTATATTTTTATCATTACGTTATAAACTATTGCCAGTCCTTGGTATGGATGCGATTAGCGAGACTATATTATATACAGACCACAGAATAAAATAATCTATAATACGCCCAATCTGACCACCGTCATTAATTCGTTATAATAATAATAATATTATTATATACACGAGCATGATATGAACAAATAACGTACAATAATCATGCAGTACAGTAGTTATACTACGTATATACGTAGTTTAACGCTGCTACTGTGGTTATGTTTGACGAAGCTCACAGTTCGTTGTGCTCTATATACACATTTTCTAGACGTCTGTAGTATTTTAAATTAAAAATAAATAAATTATATTTTATTGCTCCCGAGTTGATGTTTTATCATCTCCGTCAGTCAATAACCATTAAAAGTTCAAAAAATACATAGCTGGTATTCCTGAAACGAAACCCTTACGAAACCTTTACAAAATATGCAACACTGAACGTTTTTTTTATTCAGTCCATGAATATACACAGTCTTGAACTGGTAGTAAACATGATTATCGTTCATGTTAAACACGAAAGAGTAAAACGGAAAAGAAAACCGCATGTTTTAAACCTTTGATATATATTCAACCGTATCATTTTACTAATTTAAAATTCAAATATTCGCTAGGTACGCCATTATATTATATAAGTATTATATCTACGTTTTCTTAAGTATATTTAAAATACTTTTAGGCAAATACATTATTATTATCAGGTACACATTTCTTATGGAAATATTATTTTTACACTAACGTTGTTATTATTTCCGTAACTTCGTTTCCAACTGAATTCTCGTATTTTGTTATTTCCGAGATAAACATCGCAGTTGTACTTTAAAATTGAAATGAGTATTATAATAATTGTTCGTGAATGTTGAAATCGTTTCCGATATTGTATTTTCCCAAATCACCACTCTTAAATGGTTACGTCTTAAAATTCTCATAAAGACCTAAAAATATCTACCCTTAATCAATAAGCCAAATTATATTAGGTACTTTAAATTTCATACCAATTCAAACTCTCACAGTAACCTATTAACCAAACAATTATCCTCCATCTCACTTCCCGGCAATATACTTAGAAGACTCAAAATACAGTGACCTAGAGACCTACTAAGATTAAACAAAAAACACACAATAGTACTTACAAAAAGTTCCGAATCGGGTGGAACTGCAGAGTGCGGAGTGCTTACTCATAAATTCTAACCTCCTGTCTCCTATCCGGTACTAATAAAGATCAAATTTACTTATGAAACTTGTAAATGTATAGATTGTTAATCGTTTTAACAAATATAAAAAAATAAATAATAAATACAGCTTATGAGTTCTGACACAGTTTGATTAATTGTTTTCATGGCTTTTCCATTTACCTATATTACACACATATTTATTTTATTAAAATAGTAAGTTTACAATAAAAGATAACTTATTTAGTACCTACCTATGCGAGATATCGTGGGTTTTTTTTATTCTTGTTCAACACTTGGTACTAGATATCTTACTGGATGAATTCTATGTTATTTCCTTAATGAAAAATAATATTTTTAAAGTAAAAATATAATAAATAATAATAAACGAATTATGAATTTAAATTTCCTAAGACCTCTAATAATATTGTATTATTATCTGATAGTTTCTTAGTGTACGAGTATAATACTATAATGTACAATTTTAGATATATAAAATAGACCATCATACCTACTATTAAATTCATAATCACATTTCAAAGTATTCTAGATAGTAAACAAATTATAATAATATTCAATCATATGAATATCATAATACCTACAAATATTTCCTGTCAAAAAAACTAATATGATCTAGATATTTTAGTTTTCATTATGACAAATCGTTCTTTAAGATTAAAACAAGAAACATTATTTTGAGTTTTATTAATATTTTAAACGTACTGCAAATACTTTTTTTATGACATACGATAGTACAATAAACGAAGTACGATATACGTAAGACAGATATTGTATATAATATACTAATTACTATAATAATAATATAATATAATATCCATCCAATTTAGAAAATATTATATACCTATGTGTAACATATTATATAAAAAGAAAATTAAACAGATTTTTATGTTTAACCTCTATATTTTAATGTAAGTACCTAAATCAATTTTTTCTTTTACGCACAAACGTAATATTACCTATATTGTACATTATAAAAACCGTTATTTATCACTATATAGTATATATATAACAATTACACACGTTCTCAATTGCGATATTGTAAAACAGTTGAAGGCATTCATTCTGTGAGTAATTTCCTATGTGTTTGTTGCATGAACTTACAACTTCACCACCCATAATTATTGCTGTTTTTGTCAGTGGTCAGGGCGTATCCAAAAATGACCGTTTGTTTTGTATATAGGTATGCGTGCGTGTAACAGCCCTTTTTATTATTTTTTTGTTTTCGCTGACCATGGTAGCACATTATATATAATATTCTCGAAGAGTTCTCTCTTCATTATATACTCGGATATATGGGTAGGGGTACTGTATACCTAACTACTACACGCCCTACAGTCACTGTGTAAGGCACACATGGTTGGTTTGCCGTGTTATATTATTTCGTTACGTTAAAATCACGCGATAAAATTAATTACCTTTATATCTGGTACCCACACACCAGAGAAAGGAAATAATACAAATCAAAGGATGTGCGGTTTATGTGGTCATGGTCTATGCCTACGCCAAAAGAAAAATGCCGAGTACCTACTTGTCTATACTGCTGTAGGAATCTAATGTTCAAATATGTACATTTATGGTAATTTATAGGTATTCATTAATAATGTAAGTATAGGTATGCAACCCCTAACATAATATTAAAAAAACTAACCAAATCAGTTAATTGTGTAATATTTAGAATTGTAACTTTTGTTATGATATATCACGTGTGTAGATTATAAAACAGTTTTTTTATTCGGTTTTATTATACGCATATAGTATCCCCAATTTCAAATAACAGACGAACTTAAATCCAAAAACTTACTAGGACGATTGTTGAATACATATCACTTACAACGACCTTAATCGAAGTAGGGAATGAACACACTTATCTTTAATTTTTCTATTTTTAAAATTTTTTTTTATCAAAAATAGGCTTTACATGACAAAATGTTTGTTTTTTATGAAATATTAAAAGAGCTTGGATAGCTATTACAGTTAAATTTCATTCTTTCGAACCTAGGATTTATTTTTATAAATTAAGTACCCATGAACCATGTGTGCTTTATTTACTTTGATCGCAGTTATTATTCTATATAAAATAAATATTCGTTATGTTGTGTAGACATTTTTTTTTTTTTTTTTTCGTGGTACCGAGGACCGAAGGGGGGACCGCGTTAGCATTACTTCCCCTCAAAGCATTACTTCCCCTTGTGTAGACATTTTAAAACGTCGCTGTCGATCGTCTCAAATCGTCTAATAAATCAACAACTAATGATATTTTATCTTCGTATATATACCTAAGTAAGTAGTAAATACGTTCTTGTAAAAATGCTTTTGTTACTCTTTACTTCATTAACAACTTCGAAAATCGGTAATTTATTAGTACGAATGGCCAAAGAAAATTTCTAGCATAGTAGTATAGATTAAAAATAAGAACCTCAAATAAAATAACTGAATGCTATTATAAGCGATATGCCCCTGCGAAAAACGGTCCGGTAGATGGCGTCTATGCACGCAGTCTTCTTACTATATAGATAGTCTAAAATCCCCAAAACCTATAGTACATAAAACAATATACAACGTATAGAGAGAAGTGTAAAGACCTTATCTGTATCATATAATATCATAAACGTGTGTAGAAATGGAGAGCGTTTCATTTCATTTAGACGTTTAGTTGTTTATGCCACACTTTGTTTCAATAATATTCGTCATACAACCAATAAGCAGCGTTTTATGGAATGGAAAATATCCTGTTTTACAGAATTATTAAGATCTTTTAAAAAATTAAATACCAAGTTATTAGTAATTTATAATTGTCGTATGGTTCTTTTTATAATATGTATACCTACATATATGATATATATTATACATTATAGTTTGTACTAAGTGTAAAATAATCATCTGACAAATTAAATAACTTTTGCTCTAATCAATATATTTTTAATATAATTTATAAAAGCTGCAAGTTTTATTTTTTAATGCTGAAAATAATTAAATTTAAATTTAATGATAATTTTTTTTTGGAAAAATGTTGATGGCAAAAAATATAATTAATGCAATTACGTTGTTTACTTTTTACAACTATTTAAGATATCAATATTCTTTTGAAGTCAACTAATTCGTTTTGACTTTTTTCAAATATTATTTTTGGGAATTTTCTGACATCTTAAATTATTTATCATTCATATCATTTTCATCGGTTTTTTTATACGTTTAACTTCTATAAGTGTTCTGTTTTATTTATCAGGTCTTACCGTTAGGTACATCATGTTGACAATTTTAAGTGCATGGCAGCACGGGGCATATATTTAAATAACGTTTAATACGAAAGGTAGGTACTTAAAATGTTAAAGAAATATTCTTAAACCTTTTTTCTTGATATCTTCGAACGAGGAAATTTGATAATAATAAGCTGTCAAAAAATGTTTATAAAAATTTTAGTCTACGGGTGGTTTTCAATCCAAAACAGTGTTAGCGACCACGGACAACTTTACTAATCTATATCTATACATTTCCACGTTACACTCAGGGTCATCTCAACAGCCTTTACAATGTTATATTAATGTAAAATAATATAAATCCGCGTAATAAAAGTATCGCGTTTGTGCGCGAGTTTTCGCGGAGTACAGTAAAGTTGTCGTGACAATGCACGTACCTGACACGCAGGGGCAGGAACCACGATGCCGTGGACACCTTAATGACGGAGAGACGATGACATGCAAAGTGAAATCGACAATAATAACAATAATAATAGTAATACGCGCGCACGGTTGAATTTTATTTGTTGTTTAGTTTTTTTACCGTCTTCGCACGCCATACACCGGATAACCAATCATATATATTAGACAATAGCCCCGACGATGATCGGGTATACCCCTCAGCCGACCGCCGCGGCCGACGAACACGCGAAATTGCCGGTTGTTTTGTGTCACAACACAATGAAAGACAATAATAACGCTGGGCTGTTATTTATTATTATTGTTATTAGGTTATTACGTACACGTCGTGTACTATAATATAGGTAAATGCAGCGCACAGGTACTCCTCGTGATGATACATATATAGGTACGATATTATAATGTCGTATGTGTAATAATACGTATAATAATAATATGTGAAATTGTGTGTGGTGTGTGTGGCCCACTGCAGTGGGCTATTCTTTTTTCATATTTTTTTTTTTTTTTACGTTTTGTTTTCATTATGTTGGGATGTTTCCGATACAACCTATTTCCCGTGACGGTGATGCCATTTACGCGGGTTGACCTACACAACGGTCACTTGTGAGTGTTAGTGTGTGTGTAAACCGTAATAATAATAACACAATAATAATAATTATTGTCACGCTAATATAATATTGCACGAAAGGGCCGGTGGTCGGGTTGGCTATAGCGTCGTCACTCGTCGTTCAATATTCAATAAAAACAACATTAAAACGGACACAATTTTACGTATCTTACTATTTTACTGTTTAATTATAGTGCATTTGTGTATATTATAATATTTTATTATAATATTATACCTGCTACAGTCTACAACGGCTCTGAATTTATCACCTTAAAGTGGTGTACGCGAGGGGGGATCTAACGGCCTGATTCCCCCCACATTGCCCTTATTAGTATTACTTAAAAAAAATATTTATCAAGTTTCAACTGTCGTCAATTAGTAAACAAGACGTAAATTAATATAGGTACCTCTTACCAGAATGAATTCATTTTTGCAAAAATATTATATTTGCATACCAATTTTTCTAAAAAGATAAGTTGTTTTTTAATTAAAGTATGAACTGTTTGTACTTTGTATGAAAGACCTTGTATTGAATTTTCAAGCCTTAGCTATACAATTTTTATATTTTATACATTTTAATCTACAAATTAATAATTGTGGTTTTTGTCAAAATTCGAACTATAAATGATTATAAAAAATAATCTAGCCTTTATACTATTATTATTTTTAGATAGCTATAAAAAAACCTTATATTACATTTTTAAGCTTTTTGACAGAATGAATAATTTTTTATTGCCATTTTTAGAAAAAATACTTAAATTGATCAAATACAATATCAAAAAATACCAGCGAAGGCGGTAAAGAAGGTTACCAAACAATTTTTCATTAATTTTTGTTTTTCCCTATTTTAAAAAATACTGAGAATTTTCAATTTTTACCTCCCCAAAATTCCAACAAGATCCAATTTGCATCCAAAAACCTCTATCGAAGTTTATTATTAGAGCATTTTCAAACACCTCACCTTAACATCTAAAATTATTAGACTGGACAAAATTAAAATAAAATAGTAATCTATATTGTATCTTATGGTGTAAAGAGAGTACAGTATATACAAAGCCTTATTAGTTACCTCAACTATAAGTTAATAGTTAAAAGTTGTAAGTTATAATGTGTAAACTGAATATAGTTATACTGCAGTAGAGCACACCGTCGATGTTAGTATTTTAAATCCATTGTATTGGCCACAGGACATCATTACGACAACTGCTGTTTAAGACTGTATATAAATATTAAATGAACATAATGAACTGGTCATTTCAAAGTTTTACTTGAGTAAAAAAATGTTCATTGTCAATACAAGCGAATTATTGAACGTTTCAATACGAACCATAATATATGTATAATAAATAACAATAAATGCATAGCTATAACTTATAATAGCTGGTACCTACCTCATACTTGTATACTTGGAAAATATTGGAATTTTTGTCATTATTTTTCGGTGTGAAACGATAGTCAAAGATATACGACTTCTTGTAAACCTGTTTTCAAGGTATTGTCCGAATGTCCGATTCACATTTTCTGAATGTCTCCGTAGGAATTTAATAAACAAGAAAAATCGAAAAACGTACAAGAGCAGAATATAATAATGAAAAAAAAAAATACAAACAAAAACCTTACGGCAGTCCTTCTACTCATTCTACCCCCTTCTTCGTAGGCACTATGTTGTATAGAGAAATAACCGCGATGTTACATATATATATATGTATATGTGTGTTGGAACACGGCGTGCCGTTAAGATTAAGAGTTTTCGGTTTTTACAACGTATTTAATTATTATTTTGTTTTCGTTGCAGACAATTTTTTTTAACCACTTCCTAGAAACTAAAGACTCCCGCGAAAGACTCTTAGTTCGTAACCATCCCCGTATACTACCTATACATTGCAGTAATATAAATAATTAATTTTGTAAGAAAATTTTATTTAAACAATATTGAACAACATTTTTAAAAATAAGGTGAAATAGATTAGTTGAAATTAAATATTTTCTGTATATTAAGTGTGAAAATAAATACTATAAGATTATATTAAATAATTAAATGACATGGAAATCGTTATATTATATTTTAGGATTAGTTATTTCTTGTTAAGCTTAGATGAGAAACTAAACAAAGGAAGAAAAATATCTAAGGATTATTAAGGCGTTTTTAAAATAGAATTCTTCAACAATATTAATTAAATTATTTGTTGTTTCGTAAAATGTGAACGCTATTGCAGTTTTGTCCACGTTTAGCGTTCTTAATGTCAAGACTCAAGGACGATAGATTACATCGTAGTATCGTACAGCCAACTCATTTAAAGGGTTGTAATTTGTAAAATGCCATACGGAGAAACAGTTTTTGTAACTTCTCAAGCATATCGGACAATCCAACTTGAGTGGATTCCACAGTATATATAGCGCAATATATTCGGCCATATTGCCGACTAAACCAAAGAGCCATAAAGGACTTTTGGATAAACTGTGTAGTGTGTACCCAAAATCCTAATAGTTTGTTTCAAAACTTTTTAGTGCTTTTCGTATAATTTTGATCAAAAATCATTGGTCCCTGTGACACCAGTATATATTTTCAGAAGATAAAAAATTATCGATTCAGCAACATTAATACAGATATTAATACTTAAAAAATATATATATATATATATGTATAATATGTATACAGACAACCGTGTAGGAAGTATACAATGTTTCATATACCTATATCCGGGCTTTGCAAATATGTAAAGATTATATTAAATAGTTATAGTTTAGTAGTTAACTATGGTGTTTTAATCTTATGTAGGGCCGAAATACATAAACAGGGTATAATAAAATAACTAACTTAAATTATAACATGTATATATGAGTATATTATGATTTATGACAAGTTGATCACTTACGTTATAGTATAAATACATCTCTGCAAATAATTTTAAACCATAATTTATTTTTATATATTCTTATACAAAAGTATTTATAACGTATCACAATATTATATTTATTAATTGATAATATGTATAATATCTAAGTCCGTGTTTGATAATTAAAATCTATGAAGTCAATTTAAATAAAGTCACTTTCACGTCCGATATTTGGGATTAAATTGGCGACGTTATAAGATATTATGTATACCTACGTAGAACCTAATTTTGAAAAAATTAAAATTAAAATGAAGACCATCAATGAAATGATTAAAATTATCTTTGAGTATTATTACATTTGTTTAAGAATGTTGCATTGGTCAATGACTTATGTACGCAATAAATGCATTTATTTCGGAAAATATTATAATAATATATTTATTATTTTTAACATCCGTACATTTAAAAAGAGTATAGAAAAAAAAATCGTTTTAATGTAATAGAGTCGTGTAATAGTAGAATTCTTTTATTAAAATAAAAGTTGTTATATTTTTTTTTCAAAGGAATTTGCCGAATTTACATATTGTTTGTACAATTGTACGAGTATACGATGTGCAGACTGTACACGCGGCGCGACGGCGGTGACGTATAGAAATCGGCGTGCTTTTGGTATAGAGAGGAGAGCCAACAAAGCGAGGTATAAAGAAATTATTTTAATAGGTTTTTTTTACATTCTTCAAAAAACCCCTTTCCGACAACGACGCTGCTGCTGCTGCTGCATTAGGTACAGCTTCTATAATATATAATATATGTATAGGTATATATATATATATTCATAAATTATATACTCGTCTCTCGGACATCCGCAAGGCGCGGTGTGACGGTGGCGGCGGTGGCGGCGGTACAATGGCCGCAGAAAATAAGTAGTAGGAGAGTGTGCGGGGGCTGCGGTGGTGAAAAAACCGGGAGTCCATCTGTCGGCTACTTGAATTACGTCTCCGGTCAACAGGCGTAAAGAATTTTATTGTGCGTTTTGCGAAAAAAAAAGGGATTCTCTCTTCTGCATGGGCTAAAAACGATTCGTTTTTCGATAAAAATCTCTGGACGTCTCTCTAGCTTTATTATTATTATTATTATTATTATTGTTATATTCGCGTCCGTTTTTCTGTCTGTCTCACTTGCTCGCCAATTCTATTATACGCGGCCCCGCATGTGTCAAAGCGGCCGCCACCGCCTCCTTGAAAGGGGGCGCTAGTATTCAAAAAATTAAGAGAAATAATAGCCCGAGTACGATTCGATGTTGCGTGAGACCGGAATCCGCAACGATGGAACCGATTCGTTTATTGTGCGTTTCGAAATGAAAGGTTTTTTTTCCTCAATGTGTTTACGTGCATGTGTGTGTGTGTGTGTGTGTGTGTTTGCAAACGCGTAAAAAAGAAACGAACCTCACAAAAGAATATAGTGCATATAAATATATTTTATATTATATTTACGTAAACAACTGTCCCTGAGGGCGTGCCGGTATACAGTTTAGGGCCTTATATTCGCACATATATATATATTTATAATATACATTATACACACACATGTACCTTCTGTATAAAATTGATGATGTTAGTGAAATGAACCGGACACTTGAACGACGTCGGTGATATTATTTGCACTGCAACGTTCCAGTCGGCCCCAACAATAAAATAATAATAATAATATGTTCTTATATATTATTATTATTATTATTGTTATAATTTTTATTTATTTTTTTTTTACATTCCCGATTCTATGCTCTCGAGGATTTATGATATTTTTGCAGGACGTTTGATCGAGTTTCTATGAGCAATTATCAATACGTTGCACACATGAAATAATAATAATGTTCTTACGATCCTCGTATTCAGTTTATAAAAAAACAGGTGCTCGCTCCTGCAGAGTAGCTGCAGCAATATAATATGTTTTATTTTCAACAAATATATATAATTTATTCAAATTTGACACTAGTTTTAGTGTTTATTCTGCCAAACCGAAGTAATATACAATGTATTGTAGTTTAAATAAAAAATATTTAGTATTGTAATTGAACTTACCTAACTAAACTACCTAGCCTATATTAAATTATATTACACAAATTAAACGAAAATTGATTTTCATTAAATTCAATATTAGTAATTATAAATATAATATATTATATTATAATATATTTTATAATATAAATTAAACTTATAGATTTTGAAATTGGTTAACGTTAATTGACTTATATAAGACGCAAGTCCAATAAAAAATATTTCATTACAGTAATATTGAACACTGAACACTATAACGTATTTACAGATTATGCCCCTGTACAAATTTCCCCTCGTGCTTAATTCTGTGCGTCTATATATCAATAAAAAAATACACCATCTATTACTGACAGATTTAATGTTCGAATAATGAAGTCAAACGACGCGATTGAAAGAAAAATGTTCATCGAAACCCTTTTGGTTTTTGATAAATCAAATTATTGCGAATTGTAAATCTGATGACACCGCGTGCGTTTAATACATCATATATATATAACAATGTACTGTGGAGTGCGGACACAACAACCCTTGCGGTCGTAGTTCACGTATTTTAAATTGGATAAGAACGCCATGCGACGAACCCCGCTGATCAATGACATCACCATCACTGAAATCAGGAACCCGGGACAATACATATTTTCAAATTCATTAATCGGAAGTAATCGTATATAATAATAATAATTTATAACCGAACAAATTAAATAACAATTATTAAATAAATATATCATGTACGAACCGCGAGTAATGTTACGTCCCGAATTCCCAACCATGATATTCTATTAATAATAGGTAATAACCAAAAACTAGAGAGAACTAAACGGTAATAATAATACAATGTAAAATACTATACACAATACAGTCAGTACCTATTGCTTCTATCAAATTAAAATATATATAAAATATAAATTTTTTATAATTGATTGGTTTTGTTTAAAAGTAAGATATCCCATAATGTAAGATAAAAGATAGGAGAATTTTAAAACGACAAAACAATAGTTGAGGGTGTTTCGAGATTATGTTTTCTAGATGTAGATGGTTTGTAAAAAAATTTGGGCGTGGTTTCGATTTAAAAAGAAACAAGACAAAATAAATAATATGCATTTAATGGAGCATCTAAAGAAAAGGGAGAATATGTATTGTTTTATTTAGGAATTCAATCTATGCATGTAAAAGCGTGTTACAGCAGAAAAACGTTTTTTATTTTTTTTCATCAATAAAATAATTAAGGAGAAGATTGCTTGGTGTGGCTTCAGTCACTGATGTGCTCCGAGTGCCAGCACCAGCCGATGCCACTAGTTCCTGGATAGACGACCATCCGGGTTCTTATTGGAAAATTCTTGCTACGCATACACGTATTCCGAACCAACTGTTTCAACCTTACCAACCCCAACGATCGAAAATGGCCATGGTTGCCGGGCTCAAGATTAATAAAAATTTTTAAAAAAAAAAGGTGACTATAATTATATAATTTAGAAAATATCTATAATTAAAACAATACTCCAAGAATAAACCATCGGTAATTGCAATTGAAATAATTTATCGATTTCTATAAAGTATACTTCTCGACAAAAGTCCTGATGTGCATATATTTACACGAATATAATATTCGTTGTGAACTTTACGGTGAACATTAAGTTTTTGGTACACCTACCTATCTACCAACGATAATCCATTCGTCATAATACACGGGTGGCGGTATAAATATATCATATAGCCATATAGGTACCGATCAATTCCGAGACCGGAATGGTCGACGATTGGAATATGCGTGTACCTACAAACAATCGTATAGTAATATTATGTAGCTTGGATTATATCACAGGGGTACAATATAAAACAGTAATATATTTTATGATGATCCTGCCAATAGTTTCATAATATAGTGGAATTCTTACAACTGAAATGTGTAACGGCATCGAACGGCAATGGTCGTTCGGCCGCGCGTTACAATTATTATAATAATATTCGCAATGCGCACAAACACACACACACACACACAAGCCAAACCTATAGGTAAATATAATATGTATACAGAATGCACGTATATTACCGGTGTACGTCGTCGTCGTCGTATTATTATTGTACGAGAGACACGAGAGGCAGGGCCGTGTAGGACAGCGTATTTTCCGCGTACGCAGACACGAACGGATATAATACATATTATACACATATACACAGTGTATACCTCCTATGGCTGTGTTATTGGTACACATAGAATATTATGTATGTATAGATTGTGTAAGGTTGTAGTACATCGTCGGCCGATATTATATTGTTCTCGCGTGCATTTTCCCAGCCGGCGCCGCCGTTAGCATTGCAAATCGCCGAGTGCACCGCGGCTATCGTGTACCTACCATCACCAATAATAATATATAATATTATTATTATATTATATATTATAAGACCGGTCTCGGCGACACGACTGCAGCCCGATCGGGAACACTGGGCACACGGCGTAGAGGCATATAATATTATTATGGGCAATAGCCAATAATAATAATAATAATAATATATAACGTTATAGGTACCTACGTTGGAAAAATGTTGCATTTTCTTTTGCCCTGCACTGCGAGCGTAACATTATTAATAATCGTCGTCGTCGTCGTTTCGTTATATTTATTATATGATAAATACACGTATGTCATTTCAATAATAAGATAAAATGTAGGTAGGTAGGACAGGTATAGTTACTATATTATTGTTAGTTAAGACATATGTATTTCGGATGGTCTATCACACGCGGGGCGAATACGCGTCGCGGAGACCTGCAACAAACAAATCGGAATACAATTTAAACTTTCGATTTCAGAACGGTTTACCGGGAAAATAACACATTATTGTTATAATAAAATACCGGACGATTGATATAATCCACACATTTTATTGGTATAAACCACGCGACTAGAGAGAGTAGAGACGAACTATATAATATGACATACGTGCATATAAACGTATACGACTCATCGGCATCGTCGTCGTCATCGTAGGCGCCAAAGTATCATAATATCACATGTTAACTGTAATGTCTTCCAACCTGCTCTGTTTATTAGCGACGCTATATGAATTTTTTTTTAAACTAGAAATGTTTTAATCCGATATGAGATCAAAAATATGTAAACGGTCTTTTTACAACACACAAACACACACACACACACAAAATAAAAACACGTTTTATCGTGTTTTCCGATAAATCATCTATATACGTATGATGAAGTATTTTTGGTAGGTCATTAAATTCCATTAAAACCACATTTAGGTATTCCGGTAGACGTGGGAAGAACTAACAGCTCAGCGGTGGTTTTCATTCTAACCGATTCTCTTGTTTTACAAAAAAAAAACTCACAATGAATTCATCGTAATTGTACATTTTTATAAATCATTAATGATCCGGAAATTATACAAAATTAAATCATTTTTATTCGTAACAATGCGACAATATGTAATTACAACTAGTAATATTATACATATATAATATATAATATTTTGAACTATCTAATTGGTGTCATATAATATTAAGCACTTAGTCGTTTTAAAGATATAACTCAGCGATAATAAAATCACAATATGCTGTTTAAAAATGAGTAAAAAACAAACTAGGTACCTAATAGAATTACGTGGCATCACTACACTTTTTCCGTTGTATTGTGTACCCAAAATCAAACATAAAACGCGATAAATGTAATATGCATACAAATTACAAAACAGATTACTAAAATATAATATCTTCAATAATAATGTAATTGAATGAGAAGTGTACCTATGGTACTTTTTAAAGTAAAATAAATCAATATAAATTAAAAACAACAATAAAGAAATACACTTACAATGCTTCATTTTTTTAGGGGACTTAACCCTTAAGACCATCTTCCAATGAATGCCCGCTTATGCACAGTGATTTAAATAGCATACGGTGGCTCCTATTACATAATAACCGGATGCGGTAAGTTAATAAACGTATTCAATTTTAGGTTTTAACTGATTATTGTATGATAACTATAATAAAAATCATTCTAAATAGATATCAAGTGGCCATGAAAGTTTCAAGAGGAGTACAAATAGTTGATACGCACAAATTAAATATAATATAATATCTTTCATGTTGTAAATAATTGTAATATTTATTTTATTAATGTTAATTGTTAGGACCAACGCAAATATATTAATATAACAACATTATATATTAAAAGATTTACAAACTATTTTATTTTGTTTTCATGAGTACTGGGGCACTATTTCAGAGGGTTGTATTCCAAGTAGTTATACTTACATATTTAGTTTTATTATAAAAATAAAATAAAACATTTGATAGGTCATGTGTCATATTACACTCAAATCTTGGTATAGTAGGTTAAGAACCAAGTCCAATAAAATATTTGCAATTTTATTTTAAAAACCAGTTTTATTATAGCAAAAAGAGAATCGATAAACCTCACTGAGTTATCAAATGAAATAAATCATCAAATTACATTTTATTTTTAACACGTGCCAAAGTCCCATACTTCAAAAAATATATTTATTTTAAACATAAAACAATAATAATATTATAATCTCGCATGCACATATTATTATTGCCATGTATTTAGGTTATATATACGTACAGTATAATAATATAGTGTATACATTCATAAATACCCAATAATATTATATACTTTTATTTGTCCTGCTAATACTATATATATATATATATATTATATTATATTATTATATATATGTATTATATAGTGACGGTTATTTGACAACTCACGCTATTGATATGGTGTGCAGGTTATCGTTAAGACTTTTAGCTCCCAAATTCCGAAACTGAGTATAGTTTAGATATAGATGTGGGAAATATTCTGAACTATTCAGAACAATATTTCCATGAAATGGTATTCATGCACGATTCACAATTTTAATAGTCTCGTCGTTTTTAACAATTCCCGTACTAGAAGATTTGCTCGCAACAATTACATTCGACCGAAACAAATGCCTATAAAGTATAAACATAGATTTTCATGTAAATATAAAAGAAGCCACAAAATTAACTAAATAACAGAGGACATAGCTCAACAGCGTGTCTATACGAATCATTAAGGCATCATAATAATGAAAACTATATTTTACAATTAGGAATGAATGATAAAAATTGTACACATAATTTTTCTATTTAGCTATTCATATAGATCATAGATAAGAACTGTATTATGTTGTACATTTGTACCTATATTATATTTTGTTTCTAGGCATTTAATGTTTGTTTTATATACTTAGCATAACTATGTGTATAACTATTTGATATTTAAAAATCGAAATTAAATCTTATTATGCACAATATAATATGCTTTCCACCAAAGCAGATCCGCTTTGGTTATACAATTATTATCAAATATGAAGTTTGTTGGTATAATGTATATAATATACTGTATACACATTTTATTACACAGTATAAGAATTGAGTAGATTATTATAGATGTTTATTGTTATGAGTAACATTTTAAGTAGTCCTATAAACATAAAATTAACACTACAGTTAACTGGACTCCAACCAAAACCGTATTTTCGAAGACGATGATTTATCAACATTGCGTTCAAATGTATTCAATAATACACTACCCACGCAATGTATCATAACGAATAGTGGAGATATTAAGCTCTAATAGTCTAATACCCGCGGTGTCGGTTTCCTGTAGGAATTTTTTTCGATTACTTCACAAACCGCGCGTATCAGCCCATACTCACTACTCGTGGTAATAAAATATCTCAAATTATTATAATATCCACCTAATATTATAATAATTCATACTATAATACTATACCATACGCTTCCTTTGTGGCCGAAAGCCTCTCGTGTTTTCGCCGATTCGACGTGCAATCGTGTCACGGTGACTATAGTCGCTCCCATCGACGCCCACCAACGGACACGATAGGCATTCCGTGCGTCAAATGGCCCATCATTAGCCCAGGTTCGTTTATAACGACGCATTGTTGTATATTGTTGTATCCGTTCCAAGGTATACGACTTCGTGGCACAAACGAATGCCGGACACGAAGGGCAGAATAGGCGAAGGCAATCGCATCATGAAAACGCACTCGGGATACGATTCTTGACTTCTCGCAACAGACGCCAACAGTCATAAGTCATAACATACCATTGTCCTAATATTATATTGTATTTAGTCATTTAGGTTTCAACTGTTTTTCGGCCAAATGTATTTAATATTATGTGTATTAAATATGCTAAATAAATATAAACAACAATAAAAGATTATACGATTTTTGTACTACTACGTAAAAATATACACGATATTTGGCGGTAACAATGTAGACCATGTGTTCGTTTTTCAGTACAATTGCCACCTACGCTAAAAAATATAAAATAGCTTCGTATTTATACATTTCATCACTGCAATACCAGGAAAATTGTTCAAAGTTTTTAAAAAAATAGTGTATATCCTGTAATCTGAATAATAATAAAAAACAATATTGTAATATTTTAATTCGATTATGATTTTTGCTTAGTATGTATATATTTACTTTTATGATATGGATACACGTTGAGAATTTCAACGAAATTTATGCACCTAATCAAATTAGATAATAAAAAACTAAAAACATGCATACTATATTCATATATTTAGCTAAATACTGAGCTAAACCTCTGCAATCTACATAGATATGCTTTATAGATACTCACATTATAAGATCCTAATCTTATATGAAATAACGATACAATTTATTCGCGTTAGACACAAACAATTTAAATTTTAGAACCGCGTGCAAGTCCAACATAAAATTAATGAGCCACAAACCCGCTGCAAACGGGTTAAATTAAATTTGGGTTTCAAAATATGTTTGCATAGAAATAATTATAATTTTCAAGGTTATATCATATATTTTTTTTAATGGCCATGACGGTTTAGACTTACTTATTAACGGACTAATTAGTAATTAATAATGTGATATACATATTATATGGTCACTAAAAGTTAAGATAAATGGCGTCGACAATGTATAATCCCTATATATAATATAAATTATTATTTCATGGGTGTGAAAAAGCAGCTGAACTGTATTATAACACTCGAAAAATATTTTGTTATATCCATTGATTATTTAAGTTCTCACACTTAAATTAAATAAAGGCACATATTTTATATAGCATTTATTTATATTATTTTTGTAATTTATACGCGCTAGGTTACCTACCCTTTTAAACGGAATTTAGATTAATTTTAAGATTATATCACGTTTAAATCAAATTAAATTATATATTACAATATATTTGATATAATACCGACAAAATGCATATATTATTATATGAACCTATATAGAAATATACGATTGCGTGGACCACAGATTTATATCCACCGACCTATAGCTATACAAAACTGAAAGTCTTATACTATGATCGTTCAACATTTTCCCCTGATGACAGTTTTTTTATGTGTTTTTGGCTAGATGCTATATATTACAATTAATAACGATGACCAATAAGCGCAATAATTTAATTTGAGTTGTATAATAGACATTATAATGTATATATTTTTATGTACAATTGAATTTATTTTGATTATACGTTTGTATATTTAAGAGCACTAATAGTTGAAATATGCACAAAAATGTATACAAACAAAATTTACAATATGTGGTTGTTATAAATTTACTAACAGTTTACACATAAAATGAATTTATTTTGAAAACCTTTGTTTATTTACACAACATTTTCAGTTGAAATTTACACAGAAATGTGTGTGAACATTATATACCTAAATATTCATGACAAAATTACTTACTTTTCCATGAAAAGTTAATTAGCATACATATTCTGTGTAAATTTACATTGAGTCGTTAATTGAAATTTAGCAACATTTTTTACAGTGTATTTAGGTACAATAAAATATAATACCTTATCAGTTACATCGTGATAGTGTACGCGTATTATGACGATACACAAACATATAGTACTGCAGCCTGCAATATTACGAGAGACGTGTCCGGAGCACGCGAGGTTTGAGAGATAAATTCGCCAACCCCGTTTTCGATCCGGTTAGCAATCGCATCACGTCGGCGGTCCCGTCTGTCCGTTTTGTTTGCCTCTAGTTAGCGCACAAAACCCACAGGCCGCCGCCGTAATGGACTCCATCATTGACAAACACGTCCCTTATTATTCTTTTCGACGGCGGGATTTAATAATTGAAATCGAACCCACGGATCACAACAACTATGTATACATATATTGATATATATATATATATGTACGCATCTGGAATCCGTTTTCTTCCGGTCGCGCGCACACCAGCATTGATATGCTTTTTGCAGTCTGCTAATGTCCCGTGCACTGCAGTTGTACAGATACACACGCACAAAGCCTGTCAGGTCCCCCGCAAAACGATGACCACTGCGGTTCCGCACTTAACGCACATACGCACGCACGATACAATATTATTATATGATATAGAAAAGATCTTCAAAAGTCAATTCGAGTATTATAGGTACATCATATAATATAATAATATGATGCTTTACACATACTGCAGCTTTATAGTAGCACTGCATCGATAATATTTTACTAAATACGTATTTACAGAAACAAAACATCTGATATCAAAATATATTTTGCATCCGAACAATATTATACCTATATATTGTATGATAATCATTTAAGCTTTATGGTTTTTAACAAATTATATTTCATTTTAAACTATTTACAGTCGCATCACATTAAATTAAATAGTGAGTCGCGATACTCATGTACAGTGGCGTATTTTCAAATTTTTTGTGTGGGGTCAAATATTAAGTACCTACAGGCTACAAGTTTATAATATAAAAAAAACACATACGAGTAATGATGTAATAATTATATTATTTATATTATATTATGTATATTTCACTACTATTATGATTTATTAATACAAATTAATAGTTTTTAGACAAAAATAACCAAAAGTTAAACCCAAGTTATTTAATATTTATACAAATATTGTATATTTTTTTTTATAATAGAAACATTAAAAACCCATAATATAAAATTAATTTTCTCTTTCTCGGTACCTACGTACCAAGTTATTTATGACTTTTTAAATTTTTTTCTGGGGGGTCGACCTGGACCCCCCGTAAATACGCCAATGCTCATGTAGACCCGTAAATAACGCAACAAAGGAGAAAATACACATTTGAGGTGCATGATATCAGCTGAATACCATAACCCGCACAAAATATATTATTTCAGAAAAAAAATATTCGAATAAAAATTGTATAAAACAAAATTTGTTTTTATTTAATCATTTTGTTGAGACATTATTGTAGCACAACGAGAGACACTATACCTCATTTAATAAATACATTCAAATGGAAATGGACAATATAATATAAATTATGGTTATGTTCAAACAACAACTAAAATAATAATATTTTTGTTGTTTTTTTAGACGAAATAGTGTGATTTATATTTTTCATGAAGAGGTAATTGATATATTATGATATAACGCATACCTACTCAAGCAATCAAATCCATCATAATCATTAAAATAAACTGAATATAATAATATGATGAGTCTATTTAAAAAAAAATAACTGTGATTGTACAACAAACGACAGTCAAGTACAGAAATAGCTGCATGTGTTCAATTTAAAAAAAATAAAACAGAGCAAATTTCGTACGCACATCACCGTCGTATCGATTGCACAAGGAAAATAAAAAGCATTATTACCCGTCGAACCGACATAAGCCACGATGAAGTTGTATTCGCGGCTATTGTGTTTCAATCTAATTACGATTGATTTAACTATATATATAAAGAAACAAACTCGGGGGTTGATACATGTCGGCGACAGATAGGGTTTAAACCACACGATATTCTGATCCCTCAATTTGTTACTGGAAAGTAAAATAATAATAATAAAAAACCAACCCCTATCGTGTACATCAATTTTCATTATGCAAACCCTCTATATATAGTATGTGTATGTATAATGCATATATCTGCGTGCGTGGGGGTGTGTGTGTATCCTGTGTGTGTCTTAGGCTGCGAGTATATTTAGTGATCAGTAAGAGAAAACGATCTAAACCAATTGGACTTTTCCTTGTACACCGACACCTTAATCGCCTGTCATCCTCTTATACGGAATAGGGGAAGAACACGCTCGTATATATATCTAGCACTTGTGTTATACAATACCTTTAGTCTATATAGGGTGTGCTCGCTTATTTGGTGAATACCAATGTAATTTTTAATAATATTCTGTTTAAAACAGGTACTTACCTAAGTCTAAAATATATGTAATACATAAATATTAAATACACTACATACATACATAAACTAATACAATTTTCAAAACTGTTGAACTTAATCATTTTTAGTATTTTAAAACGTATAGGTAATGTATTCACCAGAAACACTTATACCTATTTAATATTTAAATTGATGATAAGTGGTGTTATATCATCATATGATGACTGAGCATTTTACAAAAGAATAAAATTGAAATTATGAATTTGTCTTGTCATAAATTGTTGAGTTAGATACATAGCCAAACTAAAGTGATTTAAATACTTTTAACAACATAATAATCTATTCTATATCAAATATATTTTTTTACGAGTTAAATATCACACATTATATTATTCACATGTATTTTCTACAGATAGGTAGGTAATGTTATGGTATAACGCACATCGAACAATAATAGAAGTAGAGCCACCGGCTTAAAACTTTAAAATAATTATTACGAGGAAGTGAGGAACCCAAGCACAATAATGTACACCTAGCTAGGCTAATAGGAACACGTATATACTTAATAAACAAACCAAATATTTTTTTAAAAATCTGATGTGTTACAACTTTATTGTTTATAAATTATAATATACGGGTAATGTACTGTATATACCTCTATATGCAGGGTGTGTTAGGTGCGACCGACTGCGACTACGATTCACCCGGTATTGGATATAAAGATCGTGCGTCGTGTCGACTAATAGAGACTTCTGTGCACAAAGGTTGTTTCACGTTTTACCTTACAACAGCGCCGCTGCCTGACGGGGTGCAATTTGCGATAATTGATTACGATACGGACACCGATCAATTATTCACCAAGCCCTTTTGATTGACCCCCGCAAGAACCGATAAGAAGAAGTATATTATAGACTATCCTTTAGGGACAATGACGTTCTAAGCCGCGTTGTGCTCGACGATAACATCTCCGCATTACATCTATATATTGTATATAAATGTATACAGATATCCTTACTGGAGTGTATAGTTACCCCTATTCGGTTTCAAACATAGTGTTTTATGTGTATAGGTACTTATATATATACCGATGTGTATACTCGTAGGAAATGACCGTTTGCCATTGAAAATCGTGCCCCATATCCTATTGAGGCGTACCGTGCCGAATCGGTACAATATATTACGTTATATATATACAATATAATATAGTTTATAAAGTATATATGAGCCGATTTTAATAAACGAGACACTTTAAATTTAGAACGATAATATATTGATATACTATTATATTTTATAATTCTGAACTTGTCACTCGACTGTTTAATACTTTAATGCATATTATACTATCTATAACATAATTCCTATATCTGTATGTACTTTGTCTATAGTCCGACACGAACGTTCAGATACCTGCATAATCCGTTATAAATCATGAATTCATGAATGTATTTAATTCAAGTGTACAAATTTCAAACAAATACATTATACATTAGTCCGAGTATTCTAATTTATTATACTTTTTCGCAGCTTTAATAATAATGAGTATTCACCATTCAGTAATTAATGTAATATTGACCTGAATCATTTTTTATAAACTATATATTTTAAGTTGTTTACCAATCGAACCTACACTTTAAATACTATATTAAAAATATTTCATAAACTATTTGTCAAAATTAGATTTTTATACAATGAGATAGGTATGAAACACCTACTCGGGGTACCTCGAACCATTTAGAACAAGGAATTAAATATGTATATTGTTTAAAAAAGGGTAAACATCTGGAAAAAAAATTATGACGATAAAAATATTGAAAATATAACCTTTTCAGAAATGTCGTCTTGCAATAACTTAAAAGTGGGTAAAAAAGTATATTTTTTAAATCATAAACAGTTTTTAAAATAATGATACCGATCTTGCAATTATATGACACGTAGGTACCTATAATATATCAGTATAACAACATAAATTGAAGTTCAAAAATCTATCGGATCACAATATTAATCATAATCTCTGTATAATATTCTATGATTATGCACGGATCTACATATCATTATTCTTATTATTAACACCTCAATATAATTATATACATATAAAAAAAAAAAGCGTGCGTTCGAAAAGAAATTAAAACCGTCCTAGGGAACGTCATGGCATAATAATTGTTATTATACACACGCAGACGCGCATCGCAGTATTATACAGCGTTGTATAGTTTTGCCCTGAATATTCTCGTCACACTCTCCTCATCCGATCGTGTGCACACTTTCCTCACGCATCGGAAGTCCGGCGGCGGCGGTTGCGGTGGCGAACGAATATATATCAGTCGCACCCGTTAACGACGACGACGACGAGTGGGGTTGGCGGGCGGGTGGGCCGGCGGCGGTGCGGTAACGGTAAGGGGGAAGGGTCGGTCGCGTGCGTGCGTGCGCTGCTGTCGCGACGGCCGGCGTGGCGGCGGCGGCGGTGGCGACGTCTTTCGAAAATCACAGACCGTGTCACCCGAACCTCCGCCGCTGTTTGTTTTTATTATATGCGTGCGCTAAGCCCCGCCGCGACACACACACGCGAATAATTGCGCGTGGCTTCCCTTCTCTCGCGCGGGCCACGTAAATTATTGATGACTGCGCTTCGCGTCCGACCGTGAACGCCACTGCCGCCGCTACTGTTCGCGACCTGCAACGTTATTATAATATTATTATATTGTGCGCAGACCGGTGTTGTCGTTTCCCCGACCCTTCCGGCGCAGGGCCGATTTTGGGCCACCGACGATTGTCGCCGCTCAAACGAGTTATACTATATATACGTGATGTACGGCCGCGTAATCGTCTTGCAGGCGATTATTGTTGAAACTTCAATTAATGTTCTTTGTCGGTTGATAGGTACATCGGATGTGGGCGCATGCGACGTTTCCAGAAGAACGTAGAACTGGTTGAAATCACCGTAAAAATAATACAATATATAGGTATACAATACGGGTACTGTGGAGGTGTGGCAAGAGGAGAGCCGCCGGCTTTACACTCCAAGAGTCGGTTTAAACCAACTTTTGAAGACGTATAATAGGTCGTTATATGAAAAGCGGTAATAGCCTGCGCTTGCCTCAGTCTTGGGGCTAATATTCCAAATAAAGTATTTCCAAAAGTATTAATAAATAACTATTAAAAGTATTTTATTCCTATGAAAAATTACTTTTTATTTACAACGATTTTCTTGACGATTTTGTAATATTATACACATTTTAATATTAAAATTTTAAACCAACAACTTAAATTATTTTATATTTAGAATTTCTAAATTATATATGTTGGCTATAATTTAAAATTTTTGAAGAAAAGTATCATTGGCTTAATATTTAAAACAAAAACTGGAAAGTATTTTTAAAGTATTCGAATATTTATTTTGAATACTATTTTTCATAAGGCATTCCAAATATTTTTTAAATTTAACCCAATTCTGGCTTGCGTTAGTAAAAGTTTCTTAAGTCGAATGCGTAAAAAAAGTTCTTTAGTGGTGTTGATTTTTTTTTATGTAATGATAGAGGTGTGGCAGTTCGATAGGTGTTAATTTAGTTTTGTGCAAAGCAGTGGCAGGGCAGTAAATTACTAAATATATTATTGGAGGGTACGGTTAAGCAGTCGAGTATATTGTATATAATATAAAACATTTTTATGATGTTATATAATATCTTTACAATTGTATCGTACTCAGCATCTATTGTGTATATTTTAAGTTGCATATCTTATGTACAAGAATATAAAAGACCAAACAATGAAGATAATTAAATTCTTAAGTAACACTGACATTGTTAACAAATAGAAAATTTAAAAATTTAAAACTCTATATAATTTAACAATAACAATTATTTTTATTGTTTTTATATATCATATTTAAATGTAGAACAATGTAAAACCATTTGATGGGCTGATAACATTATTTTGCTGTTTAAGTCTTTTCTTTAAATAATATATTATAATAATTATTGGGTGAAAACTATGCGATTATGCAAGACGGTCACCTACGGGTTACAGGTCGAGCAGACTGTTATTGTTATAGAAGTAATAATAATATAAATATAGTGTGCATCGTTCGTATCGTCGAAGCGCCGCGCCGCCGTGGCCATGTCATCGTTGCATTCGTACGATTTCTACACCGCGTCAACCCATAGGTGCAGTATACAATATCGGGTTAGGTTGATTTCTTATTTTTTTTTTTTTTACACCACCGCAAGTATCACATTTTCTTCGTATAGGATTATGTACACACAGACGCACCAATCACACGCCTTGTTTCATATGTACATCGTAGCGATATAATATATTATACTTTAAGTCATAACAACGCGCTTATAATATGTAAATACCCACGTTATGACGAGCACAGACGCGGTTGTTGTGCTCTACGTACACGAGTGGAAACGAGTCAAGTGACAGAATTTTACTTTTTAAGACTTGCCTTTATCAAAACACACAATATATCAATATACCTATGGTTTGTTTAATATGCTGTTTAGATTTGTGCGCGTCGTTTTTACTATATCCATTTTACACGAGAGAAGAAGAATTGCACGTGGAACCTGCATTATACAATTAAGTCTATACACTATAATAACTATTAATAATTGTATATAATAAATTCGATACAATTTTGATGATTTACATTGTATACTGATGTAAAAATGTATTATAATTTCGTAATACATCAAACGAAAATACTTTTATACATTTCTAACGACATTATGGCCGTGTAAATATTATATAGGTAATATTTATTTAAATTATATTTTAGACAAAAAATAAATACTTTCATAAACAAGATAATTTCACCAAAATGTTGATATAACATTTTTTATAACTCTGCAATGTGAAGAAAAATATTTTAAGACACGATATAATTTCAAATTTTCATTAGTGCATAATATATTTTACTATGATTACTCTATTTAATACACAGCTAGTATTTATAATTTTTCTTCAGTCCTTGCTATACTATATCACGTAATCATCATATTCATTAATAGTCTCATATGACCAATAACCATAATATAGATTGGTGATTATCACAGCGTAAAATTGAAAAGTAATATAAAAAGTATATGTACACGAGCAGTATATATACAATTATAAATTGGTCCTATATACAAGCACTATGTTTATAAGATATGCTCATATACTTCTTAATTCTACCACCTATACATAAGTTCATGAAGAGCTAATAAAATTAATAGTAAATATTCCGTTGATCAGATACTTCACGCGACACGAATATTAAAATATATATTATGTAAATTCAAGAGTGCCTCTAGTGTTCAACACTTTACTTCAAAATACATAAAAAGATGCTTCATAAGCATCAATCAAATATTTTTGTTGCACTTTTCAAAATTACATACCTAGCTATGAAATTATTTTCAGTTATTCACCCTTTTTTTTACTTTTAAATATCAACACTTTAAGTGACCATCACTAATATAGATACTTAAAAAAATCATAAATTAAAAAAATTAAGTATAAGTTCCTATATTATAGAATATAGATAATATCTTTCTTGAACATTTATAATGGGTAAATAAGTATAATATTAAGTATTCTGATTTAAAATAAATTGTCAATTTAATAATACTCATATCATATACCTTAGAAACACATTATATATAAACTCTAATAAAAAATGTTTTAATAAATGTTGTAAACGCAAATAACTATTGACGTTGAAGCGTTTTGTTCAAAAAAAAAAAAATAATAATAATAAAATTATTATCATTATATTTAGGTATATAATCCATATCTTTTTTATTTTACTAAATAGTTTTCATTATAATATAGAGGGCGTGTACGCACTACGCAGATGGCTACTTTATTATAATTAATATTAAACAATTTGGTCTTCTCCGTACTAATAAAAATTTAATTAAAGATAATTGATTTAGATACACTGCAGTAAACAATTGTAGTTAATTTCCAATTATTTAGTAAAATATGTATTCATTTTTAAGTTTTAACTCATAAAATAACTTGATACTTGTTTAAGTATGCATAATAGTATGTATAATATACATTATAAATATCGAGGGGTCAAATAACAATACTCAATTATTAATTAATAATCTTCATTTATTTAGTATTATAATACCTATTATAATATTTAAAAGGTATCGGACCTATCTGGACTACCTACAGCTATTATTTTTAAAACTGTAATATTATATCTCTATGTTTTTGACCTTTGTCAAAAAATAAATATATGTCATTGTTTAAAAATTAAATCCATTAACATTAACATTATAGGTAGGTACTACCTTAAAACTGTTTTTTTTCTAAATTGGATTAATCTCGTGTATATATCTCTGTTGTACATAAATCACATCATAAACTACATAGGCAATTTAAGAAAATACAACAAAAATACTTGTTGAAATAATAGAAGGTAATATATAAAACTGGTCCTACCGAAACTGATATTGTGTTTAAGAACAACGTTTTAAAGTGATTTTCGAGATAATAGGAGGGACATTATTTAAATACTTTCTCTGTGAGTTAATATTTCGATCTGATATGAAAAAAAACAACAACCGAATGTAATAACATTTTATTTGTCTCTAAAATATTCACATAATTATAAAACACGTCAAGTTGAAATAATAATAATAATAAACATTATAATAATACTGTGTATCGAGCAAACGACCAAAGTAGCCGCGGGTATGGTTTAATTGACATAGCCACATATAGGTACGATGGCATATACACGGGGAACCATAAACGGTAAGATTTTACGATCGTTTCGACTGGCGGGTAATAGACATGTTTTCGTGCTGCTCGCACATGATGATGATGATGATGTATAAAATACGTGTATAGTGTAAGGTATCGTTATCAATTTGGGAGGTATACTATTATACCGTATTTGATGTGAGGAAGCATCCAAATACACACACACACGTATAATATATGTATATAAGTGTGTGTGTGTGTGTGTGTATGCTTTAGGTAGCACATAATATTGGAAGGATCAGCCGGAATAAGTGCGTGCTTATAAGCGTACCTATATTTATAATATAGCCATTAGTGTTTCGGCCTTAAAACGATTTTTGGTGGCCGTGCTTAAACATTTTTTAATTCATACTAGCAACTAGTCGCGCACTCGTGCCAATCACGAGAATTGTTGATACCCGATCGAGCTTATAATATATGTAATAATATTATAGTACGTAAGTATACGGAGTCGTACTCTTACACCAACACCATATAATCAAATTCAGATTTCATTAAAAGTAGATATTATGTATATTATAATATAAAGATTTGCATAGGTAACGGGAAATGATTTTTCACGAATCATCACTCAACTATAATATAACTATAATAATATAGGAATTTAGATGATTTTTTTAAAACTTAAATATAGTATTATACATATAGAAATATAGTATGGTAGGAATAGGTACTTGACGACTGACGAGACATGAAGTAGATATATATTCTGCAAACGTAATATGATATATATTATAGATTTGATATACTACATGTCTATATATCACGTTATTACATTCGTGATATCTATCCATTTGAGACGGTTCCTAAATGTTTATATGAAAGCAACTATTTAAAACAATGTATTATTTACATTTTAAAATAGACATTCAAGAATTATTAATTGCGCACATAATACCTACCTACCTCTATATTGAGCAATCCTACCTGATATGCTATTGAACGTTGCCCGCAATCCGACGTGGTTGAACCTTAATCCATTTTCACTTGAGGTGACTGACTTCCTAGACACTCAACCACGGTTTTCAACTTTACACTTTTTTACATCCGACAAAACACCAGACAGAGGCATAATGCGTACCATATCTAGCCCGTTCTGGTATCCACTTACGCCGATATAATGACTGATAGCTAGGCATTCGATTACATAGACCTATCGACTTTACACTTTCTTTACATACAAAAAAGCAGACAAGTTAAATATAATTCAAACTACATTGTCTCCAAGATCGGTACTCATGGTACCACTCTTTGACACGAACAACGCGGTGCGGGACATAGTACATTATGTAATATAATTGTACAATATACTACCATTCATACAATATATGTTTACATGCATACTCCATGCAACAACAATGATCAATATTAAATATACTTGATTTATAAATGTCCATCTAGGTATTATAAATTATAATAAATTAAATTCTAATTCGTGCAAAACAATATATACCTATATACACTATATTATATTATAATAAGTTAAGTGGCTAGTAAGCTATAAACCGTATATAAAAACCAAAGGATCCGAAAAATTTACCGACCCAAAAGTTCCAAAAAAGAGGGGGAGGGTTTGGACACTCCGGCGACCGGAAATCCCTAAACCCCGGGCACAACACAATTATAATATGGTTAAGTGTGTATGGAGCCAAGCTCTTGTTCCACAATCCGTATCAACAAGCAAAACGTAGGTACCTATACGTAAAATACTATGGTGCAGTGCACTTGCTGAGGACCGTCGCGGTTACCATACAATAATAATAATAATAATAATAACAACAACAGTATAATACCCATCGACGGCTATCGTATGATACGTTATAACATACGCTATTTTATTTTTTCAGCCAAACACGGTCAAAATGGCCGCCAACTCTCGCGCGGCACACGGATCGTTGCACACACACACACACTCACACTTGTACCGCCGTCGTTGTAAAAACGTGGGCCGCAGCCGACAACAATCGCGCGCGGTACGCGTATATAGGTACACGTAAACGCCGTCGTCGTCGCAATGGTCTCTCGGCGGCCGCCGTCTCCTTTTCGGTGAGAGAGGCTGTGTGTGTGTGTGACGAGAAGGTTAAAACGATGTATGCTATATAAATATAATATTATACATATTATATATATGTATACGATATGTTCACAGTACACACGGTGAGCGTATATATTATATTATATTGTGGCGGCAATGCGCGCAGAGTATAGTGGTACGCGCCGCCGCCGTCGTCGTCGTCGCGGTGACCGCCGGTACTCGGGCCCGTGGTGGCGCCGCAGTCCGGCCGCCGACCACCCGCCAAGCCTGTCGGCACAGATCCGTTCGCCAGATATTATTATGTACGCGCGCGCGCGTTTACACACACACACACGCACAGTCGAGCCCGAGCGGTGTACCCGACAACGACTGCACCGTTGATGGCTCCCGATTTATGTGTGCACGTATTATTATTGTATATGTATATAATATTATAACATAATATTATATTGTTGTAGGAACCTATACGATACGCATACTTATAATATTATTATCATATACGTTCGTTACGATATCTTAAAATACTATATTATAGTGTGTGTGTGTGTGTGTGTGTGTGTGTGTGTGTGTGTGTGTGTGTGTACCCTTATAATAATAAAATATCATATACTACCAGACTACCTGCAGCAGTATATATAGCGTATTGTATATAGGTAATAACCAAAAGGTATATATAATATAATACAGCATTAATACCAGCCAAACACAATACGGTAAAGGGTTCGTATTCAGTGCTTGTACATCGATAAACTCTCGGTGCAAAAAAAAAAAACCGCCGGTCATCGTTTGCACGTCGTCTGTTTACCTGTGCCCTTTGCGCATCACCATATTATTATCGAACAATAGAAGGGTATAAAAACTATTGAAAAGTACATAAATTGTAGGTACCTATATATCACATCATATTAAAAGAACTTTTAATACCAAATTCATTCAGTTTGAACTTTGAAAGTTCAACGATATTGTTATAATTCGCATAATATAATAAAATAAGTAGGTACCCACCATTTCTACGTTGCTTACCGTCGCAAATATCTTTGATTATTGTTAATAATACCAGATAGGTATGACAAAAACAAAAAAAGTTTAACTCCTTAGGTTAGGTTAGGTCGATCACGTAGACATCCTGAAATATTACGCTTGTCTGGTCAAAATAAACGAAATTTAAATCTAATTCATAGCAAATTTTCACGGAACAATTTAAGGAAATCTCACAGGCCATAAAACTATCCAAGACGGTCTGCGGGTTGGCCAAACCTGAGCTAGAGAGTCAAATAGGGGTCTAATAAATAAAGTAAGTTTATGACCCAGCTTTTTATGCTGTCAGGGTGATATTGAACTATGGTAATTAATTACAAATTATATACCTAACTTAAACCTAGAACAATATAAAATTATAAATAATTATGTTTACATAAAAATAAAATTTATATTATTTACTTAGCATCCTAAAGTATTAAATATTTATGAATAAAAAGTAGTGCAATAATAGCTGATAGGTACGGTTTATTTTTTTTTTGGTTTGTGAAATTGAAAGTTATTTAATAAAACATTCTTAAATAAACCGTACATTTGATCATATAATATTATTAATATAATTCACGTTTTTTTATATTCACATATGTAATTTACGTTTTTAATTATTAAGCTATTATTTGGCTCTACCGATTATAATATTATATTTTTATGTACTATAGGTATATATTATAAAGATCCACGAAATATTTATGTGCCTATACAGAATTTAAAATTATAATATAATATTCATAGCATAACGGTTATCTTTAAATAATTGTAGAAAAAAAATTGTATTTTTTTATTAAACATGTGTTACCTAGTATAATATTACCTAATATGTGCATAAATATATCATTATAGTTGTTCTAATAGGTAAACACATTTCAAGAAGAATATATAGTGAACGAGATGTCACATGTATTTTAAGCATGATGCAATTTGTTTTATTAGGAAAAACATAAAAAAAAAATAAATAAAAATACAGTATAATATATAGTTTTTAAATAATAAGACAGGATATTATAATTTTGATAAGACAATAGAAATACACGTGTTTTTTTTTCTAAATGTTCATATAAGCATTAAGGTGAACATGGAACATTGTTTGTGTATGATTAAGATCGAATTTTAAGTTAACACTATTAGTGCCTACTGACTATATGCGTACCACACTACCACTGTTGCATGTACCACCTTTTTTTTGTAGTATAAATTAACATATATTTTTATACGCATGCAGCCGAAAAACATGATATCGGATTACGGGAGCCAACAAGGTGGAAACGTTTCAGTAAAAAATGAATTGGTGTTTGGTTTTTATTTTTAAATCATACCTGTGTCTACTAGTATAATCGAATTAGGCGGCGATTAAAAGGATAACCTTAAATTGTCTTAAAACATTAGTTCAGAAACGTGTGCCCTATAAAGCATACGTACCGCCTTAAAAACATATAAGAATCTAGGTAATATTAATTATTTTGCCTTTTTGACTTTTTGAAACGAATACGCTTTAAATTTAAAGAAACGCCTATCTGGTAGTTAACTCGAAAAATGATCGTTAGTGGAGCTATTAATTATAAAATTTGCATTTTTTTTTATTTTAAGTAAAAAATCTGTTCCAGTAATTTGGCGCTCTTATATTATTTCCGAAAACGCAATTTAAATATTTTATTTACCTATTTAAACGAAATGTAGAAATGTAAAAATCACTCAAATGAGAAAAGCCAAACAAACGTTACAAAAACATTACATGACGTTCCTAAACATGTAACCATTTAACTATAGGTACCTAATCAATAATACCTTGATAATTTAGTTCTTTTAATTAGTTCTAAATGTATACATATATAATATTGCTAAGTGCCGCAATAGTATGGTTATTGCAAATGTATAATTTTAAACTAGATAAAATATGTATATCAGTATATCTATGATAAAGCTCAGTAACAACCTTCATATTTTATTTTTTTTATCTGTGCCACTGGCCAACTGCAGTTGTAGAAACCTATTTTCATTCGTCACTTTATCACTAATCACAATCACACTTAAATATTTTACTCAAATGCAAAAACTATTTTTAACTCTTCTTGTATTTCATCGGTTTGTGATGTTCTTCTAAAAATTCTCCGCATTCAATCAATTTGCATAGTGTTATTTTCATTAATTCTAACATATTGTCTCAATACATATAGTATAAGGTATACACGCGTTTATAAGCATAAAGGCGATATAGGCATAACAAACAAAATAAGTGTATTGTTCAAACAATCGTTATGAATATAATAGCAATCAATAATAGTTGTAATTAAAAATTATAAAAATATTACCGAATACAATAATTTATCAGACAAACAATGTTTATATAAACCACTCGGAATGTTTGAAACACCGAATATTATATAAATTAAGCATGTTTTGAGTAAGTATGGTTGTATACTTGTATAGTCTTTGTACCGAATTATAATACTTGTTCAAACGCCAAGATTTGTCGGGAAATATACAGCATGCACTGTCACGGATGCTCTCACACACATATCTACATTCTACATATTATGTAAACGAAATAAACCGTTTACCTATCATCTCAAGCGCATCTCGAAGAGTCGTAAAATATGTCCGACGGTAGTTTAAAAACAGACATAAAAAGTGATAGATGTCATAACGAAACCGATGGAATCTAGTATATATATATCAGATACCTACTGTATACATATATAATATTATATGCGTGTATGCGCTTTCATTGCTTTCACGTGACGTCGGCGCACGATCGTTTGTAAATCACAGATAGGGTGACTGTATTACAGTGTCCGAAATTTACCGTTGCAAGTGGATGGGAACGAATAATAATATATGTATAATGTATGCGACAAATTACCAATTACACATGAAAGTAACGGCAGCTGTCCATCCATATAGCAGCTTGGGTATAGGTAGTGTCGGGGGATTGGGGGAAGGTCGATCATTGCGAGTGACATCACTACATCATATAATTTTATATGCATTCGAATACTATGTCCTTCGTCCTTTACAGGTGACACAAACCCTTCTACGGTGTATTTAATCTCGCGGGCGATATTCTCCGGCTAAGAACGTGTTCACCGGGTACGAATGAAATATAACGCAAAAGTCATTAAAACGGTTTCGTGCAATCAATAAATCTAACGTGTAACGTGATATATATGCTACATAATATGTAGTCATAAGTACTGAGTAGTACCTATAAAATATAAACTGTATTTTCCTCGGTAGTTCCTAACTTAGGTATATATATTATTATAAACATAAATAACACCATTCCACCTCGTTTATAAGCATAAAAAACATTTTTTTTTAACATGTACATAGTGGGTACATACGTCAATACAATATGATATTATGTATTACTTTAATTAATATGGTTTATATTATATCATTGTCTTTGACTATGCGTTATATATTATGAAACTCTAAACCGTCTTGAATTAATTTTTTTCAGTGACGATCCCGGGATACATATTTAAAAAAAAAATTTAATAATACTGATTAATATAGATTATAATTTTGAAATTATTGTCTTTTGATTTCTTGATTTCAAGTGTCTCTAACTATATTAGTTTTATACGATATTGGAGATTTTTTTTAATAATGGACCATCATTTTGTGAGAAAAAAATATTGCCACTAGAATTATCACTAAATTATTTAAATATTTAATGTGGATTTGAACTTTGAAATAAAACGAATTGTGTTATACTAGAATAATATTTACGAGGTTTTTGTATAGCAACTTAGAGTGGCACATTTTGAAAACATAACTATGCGTACCTATAATTATATACCTAACGTTTTTATTTGTTTAAAAAGTAAAAACCGTTTATAAACTCAACACCATGCATATAGTGGATAAGTGGCCGAGTAAATTATTAATATTGCGTGTAAAAAATAAGTAGTTCTTTACACAGGTAATTTAAATTAAATATTAATTGTCTCAACGTATTAAAATGGAACTGAATTATTTAAAACAATACTTAATTATAAATTCAATAAAAAAAAACACCAGAATAACCTCAATTGTCTGCAAAAGTCTATCCTTTACATACACACGCTTATACGATTGAAACTTTTAAAATAATTATGTAGGTATTATAATAAAGTTATGAAATGATTATTGGTTTGTGGTGATAGGATGTAATAAAGAGGGTGGGGGGGGCATAGCCCCCAAACTTTTATTAAATATATCAATTAGCTAAGAGACGCAAACATTCACTCATCAGAGTACCAAATGTCTTTACTATTTATTTTCCATGTCAAACACTGTATAGCAGTACCAGATATATAGAATAGGTACCTAAGAAATATCGGGTACTATATAATATAAAATCTGTGTGTGTGTGTGTGCAGTGCGCGCTTGTATGATATTATGATATTCGCACTCAAAGGACACGGTATAGTGGCCGAAACGATGATGGCGGAGAGGAAAAACGAGCCGGGGGCGATGGCGTGTATAGTACTGGACGAGGGTATGGACAAAAGAACCTAGTATAAAAACGCAATATTTATTTTAAAAAAGAACGTCGTCCGTTGCGGTCCCGAGACAGAAAAACGTAATATATACCGACGGTCGCACATTCTGACAAACGGTCTTTCGTGCTTGGGATAATATATCGTCGTCGGACGTTAGATTATTATTACTATTTGTACACGCGCGCGTCTATGGCATGTAGTTTAATGTGGTGTACGACAACGACCGGAGGAAATCGCATATTTTCAGGAAATTCTTCTTGCGTCAACCCCAAAAATTGTTAACATGTTTTTTATTATATATATGTGGTGTTTGTGTGTGTGTGTGTGTGTGTGTGTGTGTGTGTGTGTGTGTGTGTGTGTGTGTGTGTGTGATAGTATTGGGTAGTTAGGTTATATGTAAGTAATACGTACATACTCCGGTGAGGCTCTGTAGTAGTTTATAAGAATACGTATAATTTATGTGAAAACGGTTTAAGTATATTCCACTTGTTTCTGCATATTATATTTAACCTACGTCTACCTCCATAGCGTTCTTTTATTTGGAATATTTCTTTCTAATTGTTTCAAACCATATACCACGCATATAAATTGTAATTTATATGCAAACCGGGATGAAAATTCTTTATATAGGTACGAAGGTAATACAAATAAATATAGGCATACATGTAGGATATAATATGTATACGCTTAGAAACGAAATGCGTGGTCAACCAAGTGTCATAAGTCATAACCGCACATACAATACGATGCTTGCTTTTTAATAGTTGTATATTATGAACCTATAATATTATACGAAATACACAATCAATGCGCTTTAGAACAGGTAATATTATAATAGCTAGGTATTTAACTACATTATACGAAAAATAATAAATGCTACTGTTTAATACTTTGAAAATATATCAAAATCATTAGTAAAATATAATATTGCATTTGTTACTGTCAATAGTGCATTGCACATTATACATATATTATCTGCGTTTATTTATTCATACTCGAAGGCAATATTATTTTTTGAAATTATACAATTTTTATTTTGAATAGATATTATATTTATGACTTAAATCTATTAGTTCGTTATCTATTATATACAAAGTGAATATGGCACTATTACAGGGTTTCTTTACAACACGTACGTGAAAACAATATAATATGCATTGTATATTTGATTGGTTTTTAACGACTCTGTATCTATATATAATAAATAAATATATGGACTGTCCAACAAAACATTTCCCACGCAATGTCCACTATCATACATTATATACACTGAGGTAATGAAAGCCATATACATATATTGATGTGTTATACGCGAGAAAACAAGTTTAGTTGTACGTTGTGACTTGCGTTAGTTATATACCAACTTCTATTCTAATGGTATACGATTTTACGACTACCTAGCAAGAAATCAAACGACTTTTAACACTAAATGTAGAGGCGCTTCGATAATTCATTAACGTCTTGATAATAATTGACTCGTTTTACGCACAGAACAACATATATATTGATATATTAAAACATGGACCGACCGCTATCAACGAGTGGACTATTTTTTTTCTAATAAACTCGTATTTGTTTGGCGAGACAACTATTATCGATCATTAATTTTCGTTGAAATTATAAATTCAAATTATTAACAAATAAATTATACCCAAACATTTGCTATAATTTTAAATTACAGAAGATGGAAAGAGAGTCGGTAAGGTGTGACGTCCTGAAAGCCTATACTTGTAAGAATATTTTAATAGGTATATAATATATATATAACTTTATCGTTATTGCTAATTTATACTTCTATAGTTCTATTATTAGCTTAAAGGTTAGGTTATGTCATCGTGTATAATAAATAATAATACTTACCTGTATATAATAATATATTTTGAAGTATAACGAAATAACCCGTTTTGTTACGTTAGTGTGTACGCTCCTTTAGCAAGTGTAAAGTAGAAATAAAGATAATAAAAATAATAATATACAAAATTACAAAATATAGATGGTATATACTCTATGTATATACTTATTGTTATACTTTGTAGATTGAACTCTAAATGGTTAAGACACGCTCTTCATTGGAGACCAGACTATGCTTCAAACAAAGCTTTGACCTTCAATTTCAAGAGAGACTTAGATACTGTTAGAAAATTTGGTTAGTAAGTACTTTAGGAGATCAAAAGTAAAAAAAATTTTACGGAATTTCCTTAACCATCGGGAAAAAATGAAGAAAAAAAACAGGAATATTTAATATTTATGAAACATCAAAATTGGTCAAAATCAATTTTGTTATTTTATTTTAATTCAAAAACAAATATAGGTATCTGTAGATTCTCGTCATTTTCATCAAATATTAATACTAGGTAGCATTTTCTAGCTATATTATAGTTTTAAAAATATTTTGGATCTTTTTAAGCTATTTATATAGACATTTGAAATCGTGCACTTTGTTAAAACTTTTTTCGATAGATCTAGAACATTTAATACACTAAGGTTCCACATGATTTTTTTTATAGTGATTTAAAAATATCGAATGTAAGTAAGCAGTTTTATTTTATGGACATAATTTTTTTTATTGACATAATCACGAAATTGGATAATCTAAAGTATTTAACTTGCTTTTTGAATTATTACAATTGTGATTATCACTGTACCTACTATTATTATTGAAATTTCAAATTTGTTTATGTATTGTTAATACCTAATAAAAGACTATGGTCCATTTTATTACAATAGGGTTTTATAATCTGAAGTATTTGAGACATTTTATTTTGTTTTCAATATATTTTAATATAGATAATAAGTATTAAAAATAAATAAATTAAAACTAAACGTTGCATAAATCACAAAGGTTATTGCTTATTTTACTGAATATTGAATACTACTGTATCATGTTAAACTAGACTACTAAAGTGTCTTGTCCTGTTTTACATTATAGTTAATACTAATCACAATATAATAACACTTTACATGTTTTCATTTTTTATTTTTATTTATTCTTCAAGAAGATAATGGGTCTCAATGAACATACTCGTATAGGGTGCATTTAAATTATATTTTGAGGTGCATAAATTGATTTGAAACAAATTTTTTGAAATTTTTGTAGCAGGGGGATTAATTTCGTATACCAGGAAATTCCCCAAAACATACCCTTGGTCAGATCTGTGAAATTGTTCTTAGCGCTCTTAAGTATACTCTTATAGTCCTAACGTATATACGAACGCTAAATATTTACTGACTTAGCTACAAACCTTATAAACAAAATCACTTAAAAATACAATAAGACTTTTGTATACTTTATATGAATATGGATGCAAACATTGCAAACAGAACAGTAGCTATAGCTGCAGTGTAAAAGTTTCTTGAATTCGTAACGTACTATTAACATTTCTTGCAAACAACATTTAAATTTTCTCCCGTGCGAATTAAAAGACACAAAACGAAGTAGGGGTAGGATAAGTAATACGAATAATATAAAGTATTCATGACAGTTTTGGGTTAGACAACTACGGAATGTTTTTCTGCGAAATATGTTCAAAAGTTTAAATTTCCTTTTTGGATTCCCACCGTGACAGTGTGGTTTCTCCGGGTTTTTGTTGTTTGCACGAGTTTTATGGTAAACAATTTTGCACAATGCGCATACGTGTATACAATTTTACCTCCGCAATAATATATTATACTCTCGCCAACAAGGTCTTAACTTGCTGTTAATGTATATACTTGCGAATCTGTAGTTCGTACTCCCTATATGTTTGTTGATTGAGCTGCTAACGTTATACACAATTATAGCAGGTAATATAGACAATAATATAGTTGTCTGTACATAATAATAATAATACAATCCAATGCGTGACCAATTAAATCGGTACAAATATACATTTGAAAATATCATAAATCATTACACGATTTTTATAAATCTTTTTGAATTCACGAACCCAATTATTTTGGATATTAGTTTTGCTGGTAAAATATAATAATACAATTTTATCAACCGTCAAATATAGTAGAAAATTATATGTTAGCCAAACGACATCAAGTTTTTAAAATAATACCTTATTGTACAACTGCATGTACGATGTAGGTACTGCAGTCAGCAAGGATTAGTCGTTCATACTCTTCTCAGCATCTCAACTATATAGTAGTATTAAGTTCTTCCTATCATATTTTTTAAATATTATTTTTGGAAAAATGATCTGTTTACGGTAGTTCTTCAAAAATATTGTAGAAAGTAAATTATATATATATATAATATAATATTTAGTTGTCGATGTGTTAAATGTGTAAATTGTTTATATTTTATAAACCTGCAAGTAAAAATGAATAATTTTGAATATTTTACTCTACAACTTTAATATACAATAGTACCATTTTGGTATCACATTAAATGACAAATGACTGATGACTAAATTTGAATTTTGACTAAAGTTTAATTATTCTCATGATCGATATACGTTTCGTTGTCGCAAAATATTGATTAGATAAGAAGACGTTCAGCGTAGATATCTGATAAAATGAAAGGTATCTTGTGATCCTTGTTTTCACATTAGGTAACATCGTTCTTAAGCATATTTGTATGAACTTTAACTATCAACTCTAATATTAACACGTACCAGGTACTACATAAATCATTTTAATCACACATTGTAAATGATATATATTAAAAAACAATGTTCAATAAACAAAGGAGTTTTTGGGTAGCAAAAATTTGATGGTTGGTAAACTTGGCTCTGACTTTTACATAAGGCGTGCTTTTTTTGTGAACAATTTAAATTAATTTTCCTTAAGAAACCATGAATATTAATTACCAAACATTTCGTTATTTTTCTTCGTTTTCATTTTACTCGAATGAATGAATGAATTATTTTTTTTGAAAAACTTGATTAGTCATTAGTCAGTATAATAGTTATAATAAATATATAAATTTAAATCTGGGTAGACAATTATACCTATGCTGGAACTTAATCTTAACAAATCTAAACATTAATTTCCGTATAACAAACGCTACCTCACTTTGCCTCAATCAATTTGCCTCACTACACCATTAATAATTCATAGATACTAAAAGTATAATAATATATAACATTTAAAAAGTGTTTACTAAATGATGACCATCTTTGCACAGGCATTCATAATATAAAAGTAATTAAAGAGGTAACTAGGAATTATAGTTGATGAAAAGTCTAAGGGGTCTAAGCTATTTACGTTCAACATATTTAAACATCAATTCGGAAGTTATTTTATATTTTTGAGATACATAGATGCTAAGCTCACAAAGTTTAAAAATTGTGTATTTCTCTTTGGCTCAATCTATAATTAGTTATGGACTTATGGTATAGCATTCTAGGACGGAACGTATAATTACATAAATTTGTCCAACTTGAAGGTTACAGAACGCACATTAATTAAAATATTACTTAAGAAGCCAGCTATGTTTTACCCAACAAACGATATACACGGGGTATAATGTTATTAATTTAAAATATAAAAATGTTATTTTACATAATATGTTAAAATTAAATGTCAATTTATTTATGCCACAGCATGAATATAACAAGCGTTTGATAAATCTTGGTAATTTAAATGTTTTAAAATTTAACAAACAATTTGGAAAAAAATAAATACAATACATATAGGTTAGGCTTTTTAGAAAATTAAATATTGATTTAAACAAATTTAAAAAAAAAAATGTTAGTAGATTATATTAAAAATAAAATTATAGTATATTGTAAAATATGCAGAATATCCTAACCATAGTCCATAACCCAATATCAATTTGTGTTAAGCGTAACTTTATAATATCATATTTCAGGAAACTTTAATAAACATACTAACTTTTTACATAACCTTTGTACCTATTTGAACTCACCTAATCCAAACATTTTAAAATAGTAAACAAAACATGTAGGACGTAGGTGTTCTTATGTTTTCATTAATATTGATATATATATTTATATTATGGAGGCGTAATTTATAATCATTTTTTTTCTCGTTTTTGAGTTATGATATTTCAATTGGTTTAGTAAAATTGTTTATTTACTGTGAGTTTCTGTTTGTGTTTCTATGTAATTTTTTGATGATGGAATACATTCGGATAAGTTGATTATATTATAATGCGTGTATTTGCAGTGCATTGATTCTGGAAAGCCTTAGTAAAATTATCAAAGCTGAGTTTATAATTTAAATTTTTGTTACCGGCAATTTCCAGAAGCCGAATTTACATTATTTTCACTTAAAATAACATAACATAGGTACCTATATTGTACACATGACGTCACATTATATTTAATTGAACTCATCACTGAAGTTCTACCTATATAATTAACATTTTGACATAGAATATATGAAGTATATATACATATATCACGCTTGTTGATAATACTTGACTATATTTTACTATACGTATATTATATATAACGAGATCCTATTTATAGATTTGTATGGATTTGTAAAAGCACAGTAAGTTGGCCTATAGAATTATATATAAAGGATTTAAAATATCGTAAATTATGAAGTCCCTTTATATAAATATATCAGAAATCAGAATGTATGCACCAATCTATTGTAACATAAACACTAGTACCTATACTGTACTATGTATGCATTCGATGAAGAGCTAGTGGTAAACCTATGAATTGCGAACGCTAAACCGAACTGGCATATTATTTGGAAATATTTTTCACTTCCACGTTCCATTATACTAATGTGTTGTTTATATTATGTGAACTTTATTTTTCATATGTTAAATTATCGAAATATACCTAATTGTCCTATAACTTAGATCAATACATGGCACCACCGTCAATAATTCCATCGATATAAGTACACCACAGTGTATATAATATTATACCACTTGTAACCGGAACCAGAAACGCGGTATAGAACGTATATTGTAATATAAATCACGTGCACAATATACATAAACGATGACGCGACGATTGTCACCGAAATCGTTGTGGTCACACTCCGGTGATTGTCACGGGGAGAGAACTCAAAAGTCATCAAAACTCAAAAGATCTCAGTATAGCCAGTGCAGACGCGTCGAACTTTTAACGGTTTGCGTAGTACGCGATACATCCGTTACTATTATTATAGTGCCCTATTAGACGCGTGCCACCGTCTCCGTCTATATATTATAAAAGTATAATATGATAATATATTACATAATATTATTATTATTATATTGTATACGTGCGCATACACGGAGACAAAAAAAAAAAGGAACTGGTTTCCGGCGTCGGCAGGGGTCCTCCCTTGACCTTTTTCGCTTTTCTTTCTTTTATCGTTGTTTTTTTGCCCTCGTCCAAAACGTCCATAAAATAAAAAAAAAATGAGAAGGGAAAAAAAATATATATTTTGTATGTAATATATATATATATATATGTGCGCACAGAAGGAATCGTCGAACGACGTGGGACACGCGTCGGAAGGATATGGAAATTTGTACGTACACCGAAAATTTGTCGCGCAAGGTCATTAATAATATTATTATTGTCCCTTCAACAATGGGACCGTCGTCACGGGAGGGAATCCGAATTTATTGCTTTTATTAATATCGCAACGCGATCACGGGTGTGGATATATAGTATACACACATATATATATATAGTCCCACAGTACACGAAAATGTTAGATGATCATCATATTATATAATACATTCAATATATATATAAAGCATTATAAATTATACATTTATGTGTATAATACCTCCTCTACTCGTGCAGTCCCATTATAAGCCGGTGTCACCATATATAATATATTATATTAAAATACCTTTACGTACAGTTCCAAACAGTTGAAAATAATACCTATCTATCATGTGTTATTTCTGACGGCCACTGAACATTTACTTTTTAGTTTTTAGCTATACATTTGCTCGAAGTTGTGACAATAGCACCAGTTAGAAAAAATTTCGAACATTTGAATCACTTATCTTGGTCAGAGAATCCCTGACAGAGATTCTCAAACAGTAGGTTGCGACTTGATTATATACTATAGTGGGTCGCGGAGAGTTTTGAAATGTACATTTATTTTTTAAGATACAATTTAATATTAGACCACTATATAGAGTATAATATAATACATGAAAAATAATGTATATATTATTTTATGTATGAGATACGACTATATGATTCCGTATTTTCGGTGTAACTCTATATTGCACCAACATTTATTAATTCGGTATGAATTCAGTTGAGTTCCCGTGTGATTATTGAATTGTTGTATCATTATCCGCAAGAGGATTACGAGTGTATATGCTCAGTGACGGAGTGATGAGTCACCACAAAGCTGCAGCCGTACTAAAATGTATCTCAATAAGATACCGATCATCATATGAAACAACAACAAAAACGGCCAAATTAAATGAAAATTCAAACTTTAAATGCCCATAAAAAAAGCCTAATTTATGCATTTTTGATATTTTAAAATTGCTCTGAGAACAACCTTAAGGATTTCGTCTAAATTCACTAACCTATATAAAAAAAGTATTAACTATGACATAGGGTCCCTGGTGTTTTTTACAGCTCACGCACGCACGCCACGAATAATGTAATCACGTGTAATCATTAAATGTTATCACTCAATTATCAACTGTTTTAATCATGTGTTGCGCTAAAGTCAAAATTAAAATTAAATTGTTAAATAGTCATTTACGATCTCATTTATAATAACATGCCTCTACCACACCACCAAGTATAGGTACCATTAGGACAAATTAAAAAAATTATAATAATGTCGAACTCCGTCGTACCCATTTTTCCCACTCCACCCAATCCAAATTAAAACCAAATCTGATATAGCTACTGAACGAATAATAAAAATAATATTTAATCACGTTAGGTATGTGAATAAAATATTATATTCTAGGTTGGAATATACATTTTTATGTTTTAAATAAATTGCTCGACCCACTAGCCATTGTAGGTAATTGTCAGAGTGATACATGACGTTTAAAGATTATTATAAATTAAAATGTCATTAGCCCTTGATGTCATGTCTTTAATTCTAATTGCAGTCGAGTGTGATTTTAATCAGAATTCTTTTTGGTCATTAATCGATAGTAGCCTAGTTTTGGAAATTATATTAGCATTTAGTTCGTTTTTACTTGGGTTTTTTCACTTTGTCCTTATAATCATATGTTATATTTATCTCTTGTTAAAATTTGCAGTTATATTCTGCGCGATTAGCAGAAATAAAGCAATAAGCCTTACGAGTTAAAGATAAACTGTACACAAACTGTAAAATATATCATTTACATACCTACCAAGTACCAACATTAATATTAACTTTTTTAGGGTACCCAACTATGTGGAATCAAGTAATTAAATCAGTCAAATTAATTTTAACAAAATAATTGTAATATTGCAAACGTATAGAAATGTTAGTAAAACACAGTTAAAATAATAATAATATATTATATATAATACCTAATATCATTTCAAAAAATAAGCCACCTGCGATTAATGAGTAATGAGTGACTAATCGAATGGCTTACATCAGGCACCGGCAACCTGCGGCCCTCGTGACTTTTTTCTGCGGCCCTCCAAATATGGTATTTAAAATTTTAATTTTATATCTTAAATTGTTATAAATAAAATTGAATCATGACTATTATATAACAATGTGAGATAAGCTATGAGCTAAAGAATTAATTAATAATTATTTTTAAACTTTTAAATTTTTAAATTGTCTCTACTTATATTGTATTTAATTTATAATTAGCTAATAATGACTACCACAATATGAAGCTCATAATATGATTGTTGCTACCCGTAAATACATTAGTATTATATATTAAAATTATATTTTATAGGTAGTATTTTAATTTTGTATGCGGCCCTCAATGAAAAACTGAAAAAAATTATTGCCTGTGTAGGTTAGAAGGTTGCCGACCTCTAGCTTACATTAACGCAAATCATTAATCGACATTTATTATACTCTATAAATTACAATAGATGGTGTTTATTCTTATATCCAACTCGTATGACTTATTATATAATATTTTATTAAAATTTGCCAAGTATTGATTTTTGATTTTAATTTCGTTGCGTGAATTGGGGGTAATGTGTACGGCAAAGGTCGTCATCATACCAGGTATTACAATGTTATTATTTTTTTAATATTTTATAAATGGTACCTATATACTGGGACACTGGGTGGTACAACTGTAGAAGGATATTACATATTATGAATATTTTTAATTATATAATTTTATTTTTATTTAACTTGATCAGTCGATGCATGATTAAATAATAATTTTTTTTTTTGATATGCACTATTATTAATTTTAAATTATAATTATTCATTTATAATTAACAATATAAAAAGTTAATTCAATTTAAATTTTTAAATTTGCTCACCATTACTTCAAGACTTCGTGGCGCAACGGTAGCGCGTCTGACTCCAGATCAGAAGGTTGCGTGTTCAAATCACGTCGAGGTCAGTTTTTTTTATCAATAAAATTTAAAAGTTTTTTATTTCCAATTTCTTTATATCCTGTATAAATATTAAAAAATTGTAAATTGAACTCTTATCTCGCTTTAAAATTATAATATATTATAATAAAACACTAATTATGAGATGTCCTAGATAATAACCTTACCTTAAAATTTTATAAGAAGTCGTTTCACTTTAATTTGAGAAATTAATATGATTATTGATTATACTCATTATTGCAGTGAACGTAAAATGTTCTACGTTTCGCGTGGATCAGAGAGAGACAACAAAATAGACTGCACTGACATCATCAACAGTTATCTGCAGAATTTCTACGAAGACCAAAGTGGCTGCAAAGCTGGCGGTAGGTACTCTCATTGCTCACTTATATAAGTTATTACACTCAAAGTTCTCACTTTCCGTTCGTCGACTTCGTGGCGCAACGGTAGCGCGTCTGACTCCAGATCAGAAGGTTGCGTGTTCAAATCACGTCGAGGTCAATTGCGTCGTACACTTTTGTTTTTACTGTACACGAATATAAATTACTTTTGCCACTTCTAACGATACACAACAATTGTTGTGAGCAACACGACTAATTTATGAACGCACTTGATGTGTTTTTAGTTTTGAAAATGTCAATAGTGATAAGTACCTACTCTTTAGATGTAGGTACCAAATGACTCGTGTTTTTTTTTTTGTCTCCTACAATTAAACCTATCTCAAATTGATAATCTAAATAACATATTCTAGATTTTATAAAATTAACTAAAAGTTAGAGCAGAAGAATAAGTACTAGAATCAATCAAAATCGAAAATTTTGAGTCGTGTTGCTATTCTTTCAGTAGTGCGATAATATGTTAGTCACATACACTATTAACACACACAAAAATTAAAAATATAAAACTTCATAACTATTTTGTCCAACAGTGTCAAAGTGACCGCATCAAGCGATCACACCTCAAAGGACCCACATTTGTCTAGTCCTATTACTTAATACTTGTATATTATCGCCAACCTAGTTTCTATAGAAACATATATGTCAATATGTCACTACATTTGCTAAAACTTACTGACTAAAACCAACGACCTATCGTTACACATTACATACAACTGTCAACTATACAAGTTTACTTCACCTAGTTAATCGTTTGAATATTAATAATGTTTATATTATATTATGCATTTTTGCATGATACAATTGTATGTCTCACAATTAATCTAAATAATTTGAAAATTTCGAAAATTTCATCGTGTAGGTATAATATATTTTATATTATAGCACTATATAAACCTAGTGAATAAGAATAATATAAATATTACATATCATAGCGAAGCGTTTCAATTTCTTATAAATTATATTTTAGCATTTTAGCATTTTAGCATTTTTGAACAAATTTTAAGTTAAAAAAAATTATCATAAAAATGTTTGGAAATATGAAATTATCAGCCTTGGGGGCAAACAATTTTTTCGCCTTCAAAAGCTCAGTTTTCAAATTTATTATAAGATACGGTATTCCACTACAAGGTGTATTTTTGGAGACTGCCGCGGCATAGGTACTCGTCTAAAATCTACGTACAACAATGCCAATAATATTGGTATACTAATACAATATAAATATTAAATAATGTATAATGTTATATTTTAAGTCCATATATTTATTTTCAATTGTGCCATATTTTGTGCCTATATAAATGAATTTAGGACATAAATATATACACTATAATAGCCAACCATGACAACATCGATGCGAATGTTCAGTGTTTATCCTCTATAGTCAGTCAGATAGTCCATAGTTAGGTTCCATTTGGCTGAACTTAAAATTGATCTTATTAATACTCTGAAAAAATTAAATAATTTATTCATTAAGATAAAATGTACCTATTTAAATTTATTAAATATTTAATAAGTTGTTCTCTTACAGATAACCCGTATGGACATAATTGTAGTCAACAAATACTCCTACACCTACCATTTCTTATTGGTTTGAATTAAAATTATTAATCATATTTTATTTATTTAAATTAATAAATTATATACCTAAGTATCAATCGTTATTTATACGTTATAATAAATCAATTCATTTAAAGATCTTATATTTAATCTTGTATCTATAATGACTTCGTGGCGCAACGGTAGCGCGTCTGACTCCAGATCAGAAGGTTGCGTGTTCAAATCACGTCGAGGTCAATTTAAATTTTGCATTTTTTTTTTCTTTTTAATAAATCATTATTTATAAAATTAAAACTTTAAATGCAATTTTATTTTTTCCCGGTTATTAACGTATTACGTTGAAAATCATTTTAATATAAAATTTTTATTTCGAATTGTTATGATGTTACATAAATACTACAGAGGTTTCTATGCATTTTTAAAATTTTAGAACAAATAAGAGTGTAAAATTAGACTTCCAATTCAAGTAAATTAGTTTTTATTTACATTTATATTTTACGAAAAAGTTCTATTTTTACCATTTTATCTTGCCAAATCCAACCATTAATAATTAGGTGAAAAAAAAAACAATACTATAATGCGTCATAATATTATATCTTCTCTAAAAATATAAGTACCTAATACGTTAGACGTTTTTTGAGCTCGACTGATAGAGAATAAATCGATAGAACATCGGGTGCTGACATTCGGGTAAATGAGCACGACGGGATACTTGTAGAAATATATTATTCTAAGGCCAATATTCACTTAATATGCTATTCAGAACACTCCCATATTAATTATCTCGTGTCAACCCGCAGACCATCCCGAACTGTGTTTTTTAAATTTATCGATTCAAAAAAACATTAAATTTTTTTGTACAAAACGTACCTACCGATGAGATAGTGACCTACCTATTCATTTACTTTTAGTCTTGTAAGGTACAACTCAATTTAACGTCGCAGCTTTTCGACAACTATTTCATATTAATTGATGTTTATAATTATAAAACCAAATGTATCTATATAAGGTATTTTAAAACTAAACCTTATTTGTATTTTTTGGGATGTAATTGCTTTTTTTATTATTATTATTTAGATGCCTACTACTATTTTTGTTATTAATTTTATGTTTCAATTAAAAATAAAACACTTTAATGCAGGTGGTAAATATTTAATGGATTTATACCTACCGATTTAGTCCGTACCCAATTTAATGTTTAAAATAAGATATATAATATGATATTAAAAATCAATATAGGTGTATCTACCTACTTCGAATTTACTGTTTATAACTTCTTACAGCAAATAACACCTCAATTAACCTTAAAAAGGTAGCTAAAATGTTTTATAATTATATTTTATGTTAGCTCTACTGCATTAAATTTGTCCTTGAATTGGTTTTTCTGGTACTTGGTAGTAATAAACATTTATTTTATTCGAATAATACGAAAATTAACTGTCGATTTTACATTGCTCGTAACATAAACACATATAATATAATTTATTAATTCATCACTTAGGTACCTTTTTTTTTTTTTTTTTTTTTTCCGTGGTATCGACGACCAGAGGAGGGACCGCGTTAGCATTACTTCTCCTCAATAGCATTACTTCTCCTCAAAAGCATTACTTCTCCTCGTAGCATTACTTCTCCTCAAAGCATTACTTCTCCTCATAGCATTACTTCTCCTCATCACTTAGGTACCTACTTCTTTCAGTTTTAAAAAAAAAAATGATTTATCTTGAAAAATCATTATACATATAATTTATTCAGTTAAAAAAACTAGTATAGTATAATAGTATTAATTGTATTATTGTTATTAGTATTATTACTTGTACTTATTAGTATTTTGCGTATTAAATAGGATTGAGTAGAAACATTGTGAAGGATCCAATTACAGTTAGGTACCTAGGTATATTATGATTGTATGTTTTTTATTTGACCAATTCATATATTTAGATTAATTCAAATTAATTCAATATAGAATAGATTAAAATGCTTTATAAATACCTATATATAGTGTTGTTATTACATGGTAGTTATATTTTTGTTTTATTAACTTTTTACTAGTTAACGAAAATATACTGTAAATAATTATCATAATTCTGAAATATATACAGAGTATTAAACAAGTTTGGAAAAGGTCATTAGACTGATTAGGAGTTAGAATTGATGAATTATTATTTATACGACATACAATTAATGAAATGGTTAAACATTTTACCAAATAAATGTGCAGCAGTGTTATCTTATATATATACCGATAAAAATATAATATGCAAACAGTAATTAAAGCGTTTCAAATATTTTTAAGAATGCCTGAATGTACCTGAATTTTTTACCTGAATGTATAGACTATATAATATTAAAAGATTTAAAACGATTATTTGATATTATATTCAATAAAACTATTTTATGATTGAAATGTATATTTTACAAAGGTTCTCTAAGTTTTACAACGATATGTGTGAGTGTGTTAGTAGTTTTAAGTCATGTTTATGTCATCAAGTTTTGGAGTAGAACATTTTCTTCAATCTACAAAATGATTAATGGTGGTTTCAGGTAGCAAATTCCAAATTAGATCTAGTTGGTATAGGTACATTGGTCAAGTGTAGAAAATGTCGAGTACTTTTCATATTAATTGGGAAAAACAAACAAGAACAGAGATAAAATTGAGCTCTATTTTCGACGAGATCGATACGGTTCGTCGTTCTATTAAAAAAAAAAAAAAACGGGAATTTGGTCTGCTTTAATTAATAGTTCCATTGACCATTGAGTATAATACTGTATGTTACTAAAAACAAATCACATATTTTATGTTATAATATATAATCATTACTATAATATTAGTTCATATAATATTACCAGCTGTTATTAACTTATAAGTCAATTTATCGTCGTACCGTAACAATAGCAGTGTGCAATTTATTAAACTATAATATATTTTGACAATTTTCTGAATATTGCATTACATTTTTTTTAAGTTTCTACGAAAAACATTTTTTGAATAATACAAAAATCGAGAACTTTCTCGTACAATGCACTTAATAAATTATTATCTTTTTAAACCGCAGTATATAAATATGTTAAAATAATATCTAATTTAGTTAAGATTATTGTAATGTACAATCTAACTTTATTGATAATTTACTTACCAATAAAGAATTAACAATGTAACTATATATAAGGACACTATATAATTACAATAAATACAAAATATTTTACCCATGCGTATAGTTAATAACATATAATATGAATTCTTTTTATTCAATCATTATATATCAGTGTGTTCATTTAATTAATTATTAGTTATTTATTATCGTATATAACTACAAAAACCAAAGAAATCCCTCTGCTTTTGTATAGGTTTCGAGTACCTATACATTGAAAGTATAATTCTTTTTCTTTTTTTTATTCATATCTCTATTATAGTTGTAAGGTATATCTATAGGTTGAACTAGTTATTTCAAAAATCAAATTACATAATATATCAAATAATAACTATTATAATATTATAGTTTTTACTTTTGACCTTCCCCCTCCAACTATACCCAAGTTTCTACCGAAACCACCTTCAAAGTTGAAAATTAAATATTATTTCTGTACTAAAATAGTGATGACTGATGATATGCACAACAAAAAATACATCATAGTTATATTTTGTAAAAACAAATTTTTCAATTTTAATATCGAAGGCTTGAAAATGCAGTAAAAGTAAAGGTTCTCATACATTTCTGCTGCAGTCATTTAAAAATGTCTAAATTCTGGTTACAATTTTTCAATTAAAACGTACCTATTCAAAGTCTGAAGTGAAAATGTTGATAAAATTGGATATATGATAACAGTTTTAGTTATATTGTTGTAATTCAAAAATATTAATCGCAAATAGAACTTGAAACTTTTCGACATTATAATATAATATATAATTAAAAATAAAATAAAAAAATATATACATTTTTAACTATTTATAGGTATACAACGATCGTATTCACATCATTCAACCATTTAGGCCAATCTACTAAATAAATATACAATGTTTGTTTGTTATAATTAAAATACAGTTTAGCTGTTTTAACATAGGTACACTATATGCTTGGAAAAATGTTAAACTGTTTTAATTTGAATTACAAATATTTTTTACTTAAACGAGACATGAACTAAAAATTAATAAGGAAACTCATAATTTGTTTGTGTTAATAATATTATGATATCAATAAATTTCTTACCAGTGATTGCTGTAAGTTGTAACTTTATATTTACGAGTTGTACATTTGAAGTTAAAAGATTTGTCTATTTTCATTCAGCTTATAAATCTGTATCACAATATATACTTTTATGTCAAACAGTCAAACGTAGTCTAAAAATAATGTCTATATATCTATAGTTAAAATGTTTAAATTATTAAAAGTTGTAGGTATATGCACTCGATCACACTCGAAGAGTCACTGGGTGTTATTGTGCATTGTTTATTTCATATTTTGCCTTTTAAGATAAAAGAAAAACATAAAAATTAAAATTAAATTGTTTGGAAATCATAGACGGCACTCTATCACAGTCCACTGTAATATTATAGATGTAAGTAGGAAGTTATTATAGTTAGAAAAAGATACCCAATATCTGTGCATATTATTGGAGTATAGGATCAATGTCACGTCAAAATATCGCGGTAAAATTATAGTGGTAAAACGTTGCAGCAATTTTATCGCAAGTTAATGTTATCGCGTAAGAGTAACACTATTTGTTTTGTAATCATTTCATTATATTCAAATGTAATATATTAGTACCATCTACCTTATATTCGGCTTCAAAATAAAAATAATAATACACTTATAAGCGCGTATGTTTTTAGCATTTTAAACCTTACATCCACAACTCAACCCTAAATCGATTATGTTTGATTTTGAAAAAAGGTGCAATGAAATCAGTATATTTCCATCATTAATATTAAAGGTTGTTTTTTTCATATTATGTGCCAATAAGTAGTTGACGTCATATACAATCTAACGTACTTCAACAATGATATATTCAAATAGTTCAGAATTTTCTCCTAATTTAAGAAGATTTGCAGCACCAACCTATATTCTCGAGGATTATACATAAGTACTGCAGGCATTTGTAACATTACTAAAACCTGAATTTTACAGAGAAATGATGATATTTAATCCAACTTAATTAATTATTTTGGTGATACATAGATTGAAAGACCATGTTGTAGAATGTAGATCCTGCAGAAGAGCCCCTTTATTTTCAATCGATGTTTGTAATTGTTATTCAATGATCGAACACGACATTCTACGAACAAATAACTCTGTTGAAGGTTGACATAATTGTTTCGATTCTATGCTATAAGAGCTATTAGTCCTTCAATCTGGACATTTATAAACGTTTTAAAAAAAGAATAAAGTTTAAACTGTTTTAAAATCAAACATACAGCAGAATTTGAGCCACCCATGAAAAAAAAAATACAAATAAACTGCCGATAAAATAAAAACAATTCATTACACGAAGGTACGAAAGATATTCAATTGACGACTATTTACGTGAAATCCCTCATAATTTTTACTACCAACTTTGAATTTTTATTTATATTTATGGTATTTAATTATTGACGACTATATTTTAATTTTCAGTAAAATTTGTGAAAAAAATATTCATTTAGAGCAATTGACAAAAGAAAAATATTGTTAAGTGTAATAAAAAAGTTGACTAGAGCAGAATTACAAAATATGTTAAATTGGCCTTTTTTTTCTAATGAGACTACATATAGACAAATAAACAAATACACAAAACAATTGTGAAATAATGTATGTTGTGAAAAGTAAAAACCAATAGATAACTATACAATTTAAAAAATACATTAACCAAACTTGTTTTTGTTTTAAATATACTGAATTATAAAAACAAACCATAAATACCAATGTTAATACAGACAAATGATTTATATCTGAAAGGTAAAATACAAGATTCGTATTCACGAATGAATTTATTCTGCGTGATTCTGTTATAATGACACGAAGTAGATATTATCTAAATTATAAATATATTTTGAAGCGCACGTACGAGTATATAATAGTACAATAGTATGTATTTGTACTTGTTTAATTCCATATTTCTAACGACCTGAATCAGCTGAATGCAATCATCGTTAACCTAAGACCTAAGTAAGAATACTAGTATGACGGTTGGAAAATAAATAATAGACCAAAAAAATAGCTAGGGGCGGGACGGGTGTGATGTAGAAAAACGATGCCAAATAACTGGTGCGATTGATCAAAATCGGTAGTTGTACTATGAAGTCCTACTCGGTGTATTGTGTACGCATATTTTAACATATCGGTACGTGCAGTATACTATATACACCTATATTGTACGATACGCATCGATGCGAAGACTGCGCGAACGGTATAAATTATATTATAATATTAACTTTCTCCCACCTCCCCTGCAGTATACGCACGTGAAAAACAAAAAAACGAAAACACTATAACAACGCCGTCGACAAGTCTACAAACCGAAACTTTCGTATGCAAAATCACGTAAAGGGTGCAAAAAGCGCGTGGGCAGGACCGAAAAATTAACGTTTTAAAGCGAACACGGTTTTCGTGTGGCACTCGGACGAATAAATTAAACCCCCTCGCAGCCGGTCGTCGACACCCCCTCGACGGTGGCGGGGCACACCCCTCCACGCTGCGCTGGTGTGAATCGCTGTAGCACGCGCGGGGACGGTATCGCATATAATATATATATATATACATATGTGCATTATACGCGCGGTTAGTGTTTGCGATTCAACGGCGGCGGTACGCGCAGCTATGTTTAATTATTTCCTCGCGTCCTCGACCTCTCTCTGCACACACACTCTCTCCTCTCTCTCTCTCCCTCTCTCTCTCTCACACACAGACACGCACACTCGCATCTGTCTTTCTCCGTTTCTGTCGCACTATCCCTATGTATACCTTTCAGCGGGGTTTTCAGTCGTGATTTGCATACACTATTTGCCAACTACACGCACGCCCGCACCCACACACATGCGTTTATAGTGCGTATCTTACGTATAGACGTGTGCGTGACCATAGCAGCAGCAGCCGGCAATCACTGAACGCCCACTCGCGGGGGACTGGCGCGGGCGCGGTGTCGGCGGCGTTGGACTGTAGCGGGCGAGCTTATCGATTGCGCGCGTGGCGGACAAGGGTTGGTTGGCGCGCGGGCGGCGGCCGAGGCCTCTGGAACGGTTCCATCTGCCGACGACGCTGCGAGCGGACGAGTAGGAGCGGACGTCGTCGTCGTCGTCGTCCGTATATACCGACACCGCCTAGATTCGACCTGCTGCAGCTGCTGTAGGGTGTGTTCGCGAGCGTAGATAAAATAATAATCGTCTCAGGAGTCAGGTATATGTGTATACAGAGTGCGGATAATATGCCTGCTAGTATACATATCGTATGTTGTGTGCAACTTTATGACCGTAAACTCGCAAATGTATACATTATTATATATATAACGCTGTACATATAAACATAATGTATATAAATATTAAAATTGTACGACGTCTATAAGTGTTATACGCGTGCCGTACGTCAACGATGTAAGACGATAAGAGAGTATTGCGTCTTGAGGCCTGCAATGATTTAAATATTTCTAGATGAATTTTTTCCACTTTAAACTTTATATATGAAGACGTCCGTTACTCGCATATTATAATAATAATGTTTTACGACGTTATTCTATAGGTACCTTGTATTAGGTAGTTTACCCATAGCAGGTACTGCAGCTATGTATTTAAATCTTATAATAATATAATATTTGTTTTCATATCTCGGGGGATACGCATTTCGTAACATTTTTTTTCGTGTTGAAAATCGTTTAAACAAAAAAATTCCATTAGCTATTTGTTCATTATACAGTTCATTAAAAATGCATAAATCTGTTTGCATAAGTAAACGCCGTAAGACAAACTTTATTTTCATCCGATTACAATATATTATGTATATTGGATTTAAGACATGATATAGGGTAGGTATATACGTACTTTAGATTTTTCAATGATATATTTACTATAAATAATAATATTCACTTGTCTGTATTTTATTAATGAATTGAGTAATTTCTGTGTTTTAAGATTTTAATTTGATTTATCGGACTTTATTTAGTAATGAGAATATATTTATGTACTATTTGATATATTATGTTATTTAGGAATATTTAACGCCATCATCTCTCGAGCCTTTAAGTAACTGTATATAAAGTCGTCATTGTTGCTTTTATTAAAACTATAACAAATGGACATAAACGTTTAAAACATATATCAGAAAAAGATTAAAGGCAATACTTCATTAGTATAATTTCTCACTATAAATGAATATTGAATTTATGATAAATATAGAAATATTATACCTGATTAATTATAAATGGCTATTTATATATATATATATATGTATACATTTATTATAAAATATGTATAAATAATTATTATATTGACCACGCACCATTACCATAATTACTCGTATATTATTGTATTCATTATACTTCTATATAATTACTTGTTTTATTCATTTATCATTGATATTTGCAAAATATATTATTAACTTTATGATAAAGTACCATCGTAATTTATTACTTGTTACTACGATTCTAATCAATTATGAATTATGTGTTATAACAGAAATATCGTTGATATAATAATAAATGACACCATGTTTTAAATTTAAATTGTCTACTTTATTACTCAGCACATTTAAATAATATAATTTTAAGTTTAAATTTTTATTCCATTTTTTTGTATATAATTAATATTGAATAACAGTAAAATTAGTATACTTAAATAAATTACAATATATCTACGTTACCAGTACTGTAGTTATTCAATAAATTGGTCGTATATGTACTTGTCAGTTGTCACTCACCAAATATAACAATCCACACGCTATAATAGTACTATACAAATACTATTACAATACAAAATAGATTAACACAATTTGATGTATGAAATACACTATAAATTGTTAATAAACGTAACGCATTTATTGTTGCAGGAAACGTTGTCCGGTAATTAGGTTAAAGCCTTAAAGGAAGTTCGATAATTAATAACACATTAATTGTTTATAACCGTGTGAACATGTGTACGATTGTTAATTTCTCTTATTTCTCATTCATTGAAAACAATGATTATTTTGTTTTTGAACGGACTTCGGCTTATTTCCTTTGTACATGTTTTGTCTAGCAATATTTAGTCATATTTCCTCCAGGGGTCAAAGAAGATTTTGAGTTAAAATATTAGTATACACCAAAAGGGTTTACAATTAGGTTAAATACACTTAATAAATCATTTTTTTTTTTAAATTGTGGTATACAAAATATGTTAACATAGTATTATAGTAACTCATTTAGTTTAGATAATTACAACAATACAACGTAGTGTACAATTAATAAATACTTATATCTATAGTCTATAACAGTAATATCTATATGGCTGTACACATTTATTTTAATATGTTATACTTTCGAACTTTGTTAATAATTTATTTACCAATAAAATCAATAATTTAACTACTAGGGCACTAGATATTAAAGACAAATAATATTTTATTAATAAATCGTTGTGTACGATGAATAATACTTTGAGCGAAGATGGTCTCCCTGCAGCCTTCTAAGGATCTTTTATTAAATATTTATATTGCTATAAGTAATTTATTTTTATATTTGTAATAGGTATAGATACAGTAAAGATACATAAGTTTAAAATATAAATCGAAAAGAAGTAGTTCATTTGTCGCACTAAACCCTCACATGGACATTTTATGGGAAAGGCAGAACCGCCTTTATTCTAAAATGCAGTACAAATAATTGCACTCAACACCATAATCGTCCACTGTTTCAATTACACAGAAGTTAGAAATTAATTCAACATTCCGCACAATCTATACGAAACAATGATTGATCCATATTGGCTACCAAAAATATAATTTCCTATGTTCAACAAATCTATATAAAGTATAACTTATCAACGCCATGTAAATATGCTATTAATAGTAATAAGTATATATAATATAGATCGTATTATAATTAACTTAAAAGTTAAAACTAATCTAAATATTTTGAAAATTTCATTGTGTATAGGTACCTATATACTCTATAGTCAATGATAATAAACGTACAGGTGGAAAAGTACGGAAAATATAACAACCAAAGTACCAATTATAAAATCTAGTTACTAGATCCAATTTATTATCAGAAACAACCTCGAAGTAAAAACTGGAGCATTTTTTCTACTTTATATAATGACTATTCAGGCACACAAATACACAACAATAAAAAGAGCACACATAATTGAAAAATGTAATACATTAATCGCTAGAAAGTAGAAATAAGAACATAGTTTTAAAATTTCGAAAAAGTCTTATATTTTGAAAATTATTCTTTTGAATCTCAGATTATAACTTGGAACGACTTTTAGATTTGCCTCTATTAATAGTGTTGTAAAATATGTTTATATAGGCATGTAAAATGAATTATTGTTTTAAACGCTTCATCATTTCTTTCAACACGAATGAGTATAATGTTGAAAATTATAGTAATTTAAAGTTCCAACTATATTCCATATAATTCATAATATCATCAATTTTTTAGTAAATTTAAATTGTATGTAATAACTTACTGAAGACAACAATTATTAATTAAACAGTTTTTTTTTTAAATTAAATTTACACATACATAGATATAATATCATTACACACCAAAATGATATTATATATTTTTTATTTTCAATAAAACCATGTTCCAAACGTATAGGATGATGAAACGATACTATATGAGTAGATTTTAAACAATTGTCGACATGGCCGTCGAGATTGTTTTGAATTACATATCGATTATTATTATTATATGGCAAATGTGTGTACACTTAACTCATGCTATAATATGTATCTATTACGTTATGCATCATAATATATACTCGTATATGTATAGATGAATATATATATACTCTACATCGTTACTCGTATATGATAATAGAGACTTGACGATAATTTTTGCGCGAAAGTCATTTTTCCTATCACATTTACATCAAATTAAAATAGTGCGGCGTTGACATTTGCACTCATATACGTATACTAGCTGCCTTACATGGTACAATACGTTCACCGGAATATTGCAAGCACTCGGATCCCGAGACACACACGCGCACAATATAATATATAACATAATAATATATTATACATTATATTACTCGTTTATTCTCGGCGCGTTTTAACGATCCGAATTCCGAAATAATCGAATTTTTTTTTATGCCCGCATTGGGTCGAGAGTTTTTATCATATGGTATAGATGAATATTAAGACAAAGAGCATGGTTGTTATTAATATTATATTTTTTTCGTATATATATATGTGTATATAGGTACGCACACGGCGGCGCTTCCCGCGCAACCACCTTGGCCGTGCGTCGCCGCCGAGCGGCTGTGTGGCGCCCAACCCTGCGGCACTATACACACACACACACACACACACACACGAGTAGTCATGCGTGTATATTGTATAATGTATATTATACCTATATATATATATACACATTATACTTAGTTACTTAGACGCCAGAGGAGACTTGTCAAACGGGTAACGGCGCGGGCGTGGAGGCATATTTATACATATGAATGTACCTATATATGTATATGTGTATATGTGATATTCTGGAGCTCACAGACAGAGATCGAAACGGGGTGTATGTGTGTGTATATGTGTGTGTGTGTTGTGTGCGTTATTTATTAGTGTATTGGTTTGATTTACAACGGCGTTTAATAGACGCTACCGTCGTCGCCGTCGAGTCGGTGAGCTGGGGACACGTGGTGGAATGGGAAAAAAAAAAAGTTATTATTATTATTTGACCAAAACCAATACCGGATGACCAATAAATCGTTGTGAAATGTCCGTACAGTGCGTGCGACTTTGGCACACGCCGTATACTTTTATAATATATAATACATTATTTTATATGCATAATAATATAAATATACAATAATATACATTATACGGTATTATTAGTTGTTACTGTATAATATACATATGTGGCACAAATATACACACGTTATTATAATAACAATTCGACGTGAAATGAAACTCGTACGACTTTGTACCTTGTATAGATACCAATATGAAGATGTTGGAGGATAAGTGCACGTGGCAAACGTGAATAAAAGTATAATTTATGTACATAAAAATGAGAAACGACAACTTGAGTGCGTTAGAGTATTGATGAGATGTATATACTATAACGCAATTCCGTGGGGTCTAAATACGAGTGGCGAAGTATTATCGTATGTACATACGTCATACGCGTGTAATACAGAAATAAAATTAACTGATTTAATCAATATTAAATAATGTTTAGAGGTAGATACTTTAATTACAAAGTAGGCACATGAATAATAAATATTAATACACATTTTTAAACTCAATATACCTAATTATATTTAATAATACCTAACCTGAACAGTGTAAAATGTGCGGTTATGACGACCGCCGCTACAGTTAAACTGGTGAATATTCAAAATGTTTATTGTTAAAAGTGGAAAAACTTATGAGGAATCTTAAACTTAAGTTTCAAATCTTAGAATAGATATAAAAAAAAAAACGCGTTCTTTGCATGTCTAACTCAAAATAGTTTGCATATTGTTGTGATTTTGACAAATTTTGTCAAAATTCTTACTCGTAGCTCAGTATTTATGTTTATTGTTTAATGAATGCAACAACTAAATTAACTCTCCCATCAGAAAAGTTACCGAAGTTAAAAATGTAAGCATTATTTCAACTACTTACCTTATAAACTTTAAAAAAATATATAATAAAACGCACATCACTGTAAAGTTAATACATTGAATACTCCTCCACTCAGAATCTAAAATTGTATCATATAAAATGTATTATTACTTCTTAAGAGGCAGAACAATAATGATAAAACTATTTTTATAAGAAGAATATTACATGTACCTGCTTTCTTTTTAATTAAGTATAATTTTTTAAAGGGATGTATGTTTTTGGATAAAATAAGTGTGGTGGAATGGAAAATTAAAAACTTGTAGAAATACTATCCCCTTACATAATATGGAAGCATATTATGCTTCCCACTTTGACCACAGTCGTGGTATAGTATACGTACTGTCCATATATTTATAACCATGCACGTGCACTATATTCTTTGAGGCTCTAATAGATATAACTTAAATATTTTTTAACTTTATATCATAATATTATAATATATTATTTAATCACTACTACATGCATAAGATATAATATTATACGCGTATGTTGTGCAGTGGTTGTTTTAATTATTATTATAATATAATAGACCAAACTAAAGTTATGCAGCAAATAAAATATACAAAATATGTAATTCATCAGAGAAAATTATTAATAAAAGATAATATTATATTGTCGAGTTTATAAAATGCATAGTTTTTCAAATGCATTTCAAATAAAAACGGATAGTATTTTACTGACTAATTATTTGAGAAAAGCCCATTTTGTTGACACTTATAGTGACTTCATTAATTCTTTTTGTTTTGTAAGCCCGGAATATAAAATTCCAAACAACAAAAAATTACACCATTATCTTAAATTCATGAATGCAAAATAGCCACTTCGTAAAATGTTGCATAAAGTATTTAATAATTACTTTATAAATATTAATACAAATCCGTTCCATTATTCTTTTATAATTTTAATTATTTTCATAGCGCTTTTGGATTCTTTTCTCTTTTTTTTTCCTTTAATGCCATCCATTTCTCTAATTCCGACATAATTTACTAATATAAAAAGTGAAAAGAGTAACCAAATTATATAGTGTAGGTACTCATAAAAGTTCAAAATGGATAATTTTCATAAAACCGTTATACTAATATACAAATAAAAAAACAAATTAAATATTATACTTATATAGGTTCACACAATTCACTCTATGTTGCCTGTAGACAGTATTATAGACAGTATTATATTATGAATTTTTATTTTGTATTATCAAAAACCAAATTAAATATAGTGTACTTGTATAAGTTCAAAATAGATAATTTTCATAAAACTGTTGTAGCAATACAAATAAAAATAATGTCGCTCGTATATTATGTTATAATTATACCTATAGTATGCTACTAGATATTTTTTCTCTGCAAGGAAAATTGAAGAATCTTGTATTTATAAACATATATCTGTAAATATGGATATGTTTTTGGAAGCAGTGGAAAAATATAAATTTGCATCCTACGCTTTGTTAGGAGTTTAGTTTAATTTTTTTTTTTGTTGATTTGCGTAAACAATACGCATTATGAAAATCGATCTCGTGAAAATCAGTTAGGAAAAAAAACTTGTACCCAGCCTAAAAACATAACACTCTTAAAATAGGTTAAATATTACAATAATATACACACAAATAACTAAAGCTGCAGTTAAGAATATAATATTATGAATTTTTATTTTATATTATCAAAAACTAAATTGGATGCAATTATATACCTTTGAATTTTTAAAACGTAAAGATCGTTATGGAAACATCACTTTACTACGAAGCCATTAGTTTCCATCTTTCTGACTATATACCTACCTACCTATATTTCTTGTTATATAGATACTCATTGTGTATTTTATTATGACCCCGCAGTAAAAATCAATTGAAATCCTACGTCTTAATTGGTTATTTTTTAAGCCTGAAGTCTATTAAAGTTAATGTTTTACCGTGGATATTGTATTTTGTGCAATTACAATATGCTAATAGAATTCGCAAATCACACATTATTATGTATATCATATGTAAACTATATAGTACACAATATAATATTATACACCAAATTGTCCACATTTTTGTGAATAATTATTTTGTTCTTAACTATATAGTTTTGTTAAATATCTACTCTGGAACACAAATGTCTCGACTAATTTCATATCTGCAGGTTTATTCCTATTTACGAGAGCCTTTAATTACGTGATAGTCCGGATTCCGTGTATATATGTTGTAGTATAATTTTGTTAAGCGAATTATAATACTCGCAGTCTCGAATCACTAGAAGATCTTTTCATAATAACGAAGTTCCTAAATTAATTATTAATTATTACCTATATCTACAAATCGGATTCTGAAGCCTCATATCGATTGTCCAAAATACTGGTAAGTATTGTTATTTCATTTTGTTTATAATAGTATTTTACAATATTTTATTTAAAATTAAAAATCGAGCTCGGACGAGTACATTAAGTTATCATAAATAGGTGCTAAATATAATATGTAGTACACTAGTACAGACTACCGACTCTACGTATACTTCGATACCTGTTTTAATGGCGATTGACGAGTTTTTCAGTGTCTGAGTGCTCTGCACGTGTAAAACGGATATACATTAGACACACGTATGACGTATATTATATTGGTATACTTATTATTACTATACATTTATATATGACCGTAGTCCGTGTAGACTTTTCTACAACTTTATTAAACGCGAGTGTAATATAAGTTATAACGACAATAATAATAATTACGACTGTCCGGTTGACAGATACAAATTGTGCGCTCGTTTAAATCCGACTAATAAAAACAATCTGCTACAATCGACCGGTCGTAAATCGTAGTATCGTTGGTTCTCAGTTATCTTTTATTAGAGAACGGAGATTGGAGAAAATTAAATTTAAGTGACAAACCGGACATGGCGGTTCGTCGTGATCTTCGATGGCCACCAGTCGCCGTTTTATCGGTCGCCTGTAATAGTAATAATAATTATTATGATTATTATTAATATTATATTGATACCGATTACCGGTCGAGTCAGTAATTCGGTCGACTGTCACCATAAAACATACGTACACGTCATCACATTTTATATAGTATATTTTTTTTATCACAAAATACTGTCTCGGCTTCAAACCCACTTATCCACCTGGTAGCCACCTGTCACTACCAAGTATACCAGAATTAAAAATTGGACTTCTAATAAAGGTTATAGAACACATAATATAATATTTTAATTTAACTATAATAATAAAAATGAAATTTATTTTTAAACTTAACAATTCATACCATAAATGATTTTTTTTAATTTAAGCGATGCGTATAACATATTTATACTTTAATATATGTACGGTTATTAATATAAATATAAATTTCTACCATACATATCTATACAATTTGACTTATTTAAGTTATAATAAAGATTATTAGATTTTTAAAAAAATGGGATGAACGGACTAACCTTTTTCCCCGGTATCTAATTAACCGATAAAAGATAATATGGGACCCAATTTACCAATCCCGCATTTTGGATTATGATGTGCATAATATATTAATATGTATACTGCATAGTATAAGGTTTGACCTGAAAGAGAGGGAGGTGGTAATTTGAGTGGAGGTAATAATTTTGAGCAAAAAATTAATAGTCCGTTTGGGCGAGTGAAATTATTTTTACCTGAGTAAGATAAAAACCTGCAAGTAACTTTGATGCGAACGTTTATGAACAATAGGGTTATTAATTATTAATTATTGCAATTGTGTACATCGTATATGGCTTCGTTTTATTAAATGAAAAATATTTATTAATGTCGATTGTATTAGTATAATTTAAAGTTAAGAGTTAATTTCTAATTATTTATTTTGTGTTTTGTATGCGAATTTGTTTTTTAATTGCCAATGTACATTGCAATCCAATATTATAATATGAAAATTAATTTACCTATAAATTTATTTTCATGCCAGAATGGTATTTTTTGTGGAATAAACATTAGCCCAATCGGTATATAACTTACTATTCGCCCAAACAGACCACATTTTAAACCGATTTGTCCAAACGCTATACTTTCGACTTGTAATTTTATACAACAAGTTTTAATTTTGAACACGATATACCTTTTATGATCATTAAAAATGTATTACAAAATAGTTAGAACACAGGTATATACTACTCGCCTAACAAAAATGTTATGAATTTAATATTTCATCAGATGTAGGTACATGGAAAATGTAGAAACAATACAAATAAGCGTGTATTATACAATAATTTGACTGTACATTAAAAAAACAACGCAATTATATGGCCCTATACCTATATGATATTTGAAAATAAAATAATTTCGAACAAAATGATCAAGTATAATATATTACATGCTAATAAGTCTTAAACGTTAAAAGTAGATGTTTTGTTCGGGTTAACTTTAGTTTAAAAGTGTTGACATATTTTTAATTTACCAACTTATTTAAAACCCATTAACCTAATTATTGTGTTTGGCGGGAATTTGTTCAAGTAATCTAAACAATTTTTAGTTTTTGCGTCGACAGTTGTATATTATGTTGACCTTTATAACAATCTTCGAAGTAAAAACTGTCTATTGAAGTTTATAAAAAAATACTCGGTAAAATAAAAATGTTTAACATATACAAAACAACTATATATATGTACATAGTGAGTAAAAGTATTCTATAAAAACAGTTTATTGTTATCTTCTCCATTAGCAAATTGTAGTTATTATCCATGAAAACGATTTTAATAAACTATAAAAATAAATGAAAAATAAAAATATGTACATAAAGCGAGAAAGTATAGGCAACCGCTCTGCTGTAAAGTAGGTGCCAAATGTGATGGCTTTAAGTAAGTCACCGCAATATCATTTGTATTAAATTTGAATTCAATGATAAAGCATATTTTATGGTATACAAATATTGCACTATTAAAGTAATTTATTTTAACACAGGTTACAGTGCATCTAATACGGTAGGTTAAATAAGTTATTTTCGAAGACATTGCATTTATTATGTGATTAATATTTGGTTTAATATTTATGAGGAACCTTGAATTATATTTAATTCAACCTTAAGCTATCATTTTAAAAATGTTAACTGTAAAATAATTTGTGAATATTTGTAATCAAAAGGGCATTCCAAAGAAAACGAGTAAGGCGTATTTAGTTTTTTTTGCATTTTATATTTATGTCAGCCAACAATACTTTAATGCATAATAATAAACAGTAATTTTTAAGTCATATATTATTTTTAACGTGATCTGATTACATATTATTGCCATATTTTCGTAACATAAACGTTACACAGTTACATATAACCGCCTTACCTATATATAACCCGCGATATTCCTAATATACCTATAGTATTCTATTATAGTCTATATACTCTATAGGACATGGACCACAGCTGTAATCTTTCTTAATCATGCATCGCAAATTTGTTGCAACATCGTATGGATATGGTCTTGTGTCCTCGTGTTAATTCGTCTATGAAACGTAACCATAACTCATTCGTGACCAAAATTTTCCTATTAAACCTTAACATGAAAACATTTGAAATTTACGAGTCTGACAATAACTTTCAAGTCATAAAACAAAGATGACTTCAATCATTTCCATGCCATCTGACATCTGTATAGTGAATACAAGTACAGTAACATAATAATAATACATTTAGGTATAGCACCATTGTCCAGCATATTGGGGTCAATCGCTGTTAACGATATGGAATGTCTACACTGCAGAATATCATTGGGTTATAAAAACATAAAAAAATATGTTTTCTTAATGCTTGATGAACAACATAATTTAGAAGATATTGGACATAAAATGTTGTCCATTATGGAGAAATATTAGATTTAACTTCTGTGATGTATGACGACATTCCCATGTAATACATATAATATATATACATTATACATATACATATAATATATTGAACGCAAAAATTAAAGTATCTTCTATTTAGAATAGGTATTAAAATTTATAACACACAGCTGCCATTACGTTTTAAAAATGATTTGAAAATCATGTTCAGCATTCCAAGCAGTATTTTGTCAGTTATAACGATAGAAATATTTGATCCATAAATTTCAATTTATCGAAGCTGATTTTCATAATAAAATATAGTTTTCCATTATTCTATCTATTATATCGTAGTCGTTCATTCTCCAAAATGTATGTTAATAGTAAACCTATTAACGCGGAGGAAATGTGTTCGGTGTATATATATTATGACCATATTATGTATTGATATAATATGTAATATATTTATATTATGTTAAATTACATGTCGTATGATATACATTATAAACACTATAATAATATATAATGCGTACTATGTATCGTTAAGGACACGTTAAAGGGGTCTCTCGAAATTACCAAATAATATCGTGAGAAAATATTTCTGCAGTGTGCGAAACAAAAACAATAATGCTGAAACTCACTAGTCACTTCGTAAATACATATTGTCTGTTATCTGGACGTTTAACTATTTGGAAACAGTAACCACGGTAAAAAAAAGTGGAAAACGTTGTGGTTTTGAGCGTCTCAACAGACCGCCGTGAAATTCGTACGTATATTATTATGATTTCTGAAATTGTTATTTATATCCCACAACTCGTAATACGCGTCATGCACATTCGCTGTTACAAAGCCATGGTTGGTCGTAAATCATAATAAACAAATGCATTGTACCCATTTCGAGTTTGGTGCCATAATAACACTTTTTTAAAAAGAATGATTTTACACAGATATTGTTACATAATATAATATATATAATAATAGTTAGAAAATATCTTTAAATGATGATAGAAATGTATGTCCGTTAAAATATATTATAATACTTGTGATGCATTCATGTAAATTTCCGTCTGTAAAAAATACAGATATATGGCCGTCAGCCTTGTTTTCCATGATAAACTTGTAGAGTCTATATAGAGGGATTACTCCCCCAGCCCCTTGGGTAGACTCACATACCAATAATCTAAAAAATTTAAAATATACGGTAGCCGGTAAGTTGAATTAATATTATAAAATTACACTAAAATAACTAAAATCGTTATTCTTGGTTATTTAATATGTAATTTTGTCCAAATTTGATATAAAAAAAAACTGTGTGTTTATATTTTTGAGATTTTTTAGTTACAGAATAACCTAGTTACTTGGAATCTTGTTTGAAATGTTCAATCCTTAGCTATAAAAGTTGAAAATGTTGTCAAACATTGAACTTTAAATGCTTATAAAAAAATTTTTTAAACTTCTAATGTAACAATATATTAGGAGCTTTGTATTAAATTTTCAAGTTTTTTGACTCAACGAATAAAATTTCATTGACATTTATAGAAAAAAAAAAGAAAAAAAGAGCGGGTAAGTGGATGTCACTCTGCTGTACAGTAGGTTCCAAGTAGGTCACTGTTTAATGGATGGTATTAAATTTAAATTCAATGATAGAATATCATTGTATACGAAAAACGATTCTCAGCGGAGAGAAATAATTATAAAAAAAAACTGTATGTTTATATTTTTGAGATTTTTTGGTTACAGAATAACCCACTTATGTGGAACCTTGTTTTAAATTTTCAATCATTAGCTATTAAATTTGAACATTTTATCAATTTTTAACTACAAAGGCGTTTTAAAATTTAAAATTTGATAAATGTTATCGAAAATTGAACTTTAAATGCTTATAAAAAAAAATTGTGCCTATGTAATTTTAATACTTTTCAATTGCTATTGAAACCATATATCACGAGCCTTGTATTACATTTTCAAGATTTTCTACCCAACAAATAAATTTTATTGACATTCATAGAAAATAAAACTAAAAGAAATGTTAACAGAATATGTCTGTAAACAGCTCAAAATGAGTCAAAATATTTTGAAAATGTTATCAAGCATAGGAAATGATAAAATAAACATATGATATAAATTTCAAGTATCTACAGTTATTCGTTTTTGAAATACAGCAAAATAAGAAAATCGTTACTTAAGAAATCAACTGAATATCTAATCTCGGAAAAATTTGAACTTTAAACGTTCATAAAAATTTAATTTGACTTTCTTTTAGACATTTTTTCTGTGATAAAGGTAGATAAACATATAAACCTATTAGGAATCATTACATTTTAAAATCTTAGGTTTGAAAAGAAAAATTTTTATGAATTTCTAACTCAAAATAATTTCCATATTTTCGTGATTGTTACGTATTTTGCTAAAATTCGAACTTTAAATGCTTACAAAAAAAAAAATTGTGTAAAAATTAATATTTTTAAAAAGTCGTTGTAGCAATATATTAGGATCCTTGTATTAAATTTTCAAGTTTTTTTACCCAAGAAATAAAGTTTTATTAACTTTCCTAGAAAAAAAAAAAAAACATAAAAAAATAGGAAACCGAGTGTGTCCGTAAATAGTTCAAAACAAATATTTTGAAAATTTTATCGTGTATAGAAAATGCTAATATAAATAACCAGTGAAAATGTCATGAATATGCGGTCATTTGTTTTAGAGTTACAGCAAAAACCAAAATCACTCCGCTCAGAAATTAAAGTAGTTATAACTAATCTATTAATTCAAATCTGGTGATTTTTAACACTAAGAGTAGGTATGTACTCGTATAATGGTATATAATTGTAAAGAAAATATATTATACTCAATCGTAGTCACCCGGTCATTGAAAGGGTGGTTATAGTGTGATTTTTCGTATATATATGGTAATATAGATTCCCAATTCTGCGTGAAATCACTTATAATAATATCATACAATATACATTATACATATATATATATAAATATGCATTTATGGTTTTGACTATGGTTTAAAGGGCCGATTTGCTCTCACGGTTGCAATTATAATATATAATATATTTATGTTGGGCGACGAGCGTTCTCGCTGCAGGACATTTCTTCCGGTGACGTCGGCTCGAGCGCGCGCGCGGTAAAAGCCAAAAGGGACAGGACGGCAACAGCGTGTGTGTCGAAAGGACAAGATAATGTTTGGTAATTGTTATAGCGGTTGTGTGAGCGGACGGCGGGAGGAGAGCCGGAGAGACAGCGAAGACTGCACACACACACACACACGCACACACAAGCCGGGTGATTCATTAAACCGACAACAATGTCCTACATATACGAGTATAGATATATGTGTATATTTATGTGGGACAGGCGGTGGCACAGGATGTCACGCAGGGATTTATCGGCAGATTCGGATACACACACACCCGCACGCACGGTCGCCGCGGGTGTCCCTTTTTGCGACCCTCTCGTCGATGACAAATTTCTGGAAGGCCCCGGAAAGCGGTCGGCCAAAATTTATGGCCGCTTACGTATACAACGTATGTATATGTATATTGTATATTTGTGTGTATGTCATAATATATATATATATATATGTATATTACAGAGGGACACGCGCGCGCGTTACGTTTTTATTATCATATTGTGTAACAAAGTGCTAGTACATGATTGTTCGGTAAGCATTTTCTCTCCCTTATATTATATTCTTTTTACGACTCGAGTCATGTGAATCGCCCACGAACTATACAGCGTACGTCGTTGCTGGATATCATATATACCTATTTATATATTATTTTCCCCTATTATATATTCCATACACTGAAGTATTATATTTTATTATAATAGTATATTATTTTTCTGGAAGACGTTATCAGTCATCGAGACATTGATATTGTAGTACAATGTAAAGAATATAATATATACTGTAATCCGTATATATATATTATTTTATTTGTATTTAAACAGTAATATGTGATTATCTTAATAATAAACGTAACGTTTTCTTGTAAAGTATCAACATTTTTTTTTGAATTCAATACAAAACAACATTTTTAAACAATAAAATACTTTTTATCGTTATTATTTGTTTTTTTTTTTTTTTAATGACACCATACATTTTATTTCATATTTTGAAGCAGATTATATTTCTGGGAACTTTTATATATTCTACAAATTTTATTTCATACGAATAATTATTAAAAATTATACAACTTATATTATAAAAGTATTTAAGGATTGTTCTTTGTGTGGAGTACCTAGGTCCTAGGTACCTTACAAAATATATAATAATGATTAATTGTTTGTTCCTATCAATATTTCAAGGTTAAATTGTAATTTGCACCATTTGATTGATACCTGCGTGGATAATAACTTGTCTCTTTTGCTATACATATATGGATATAAAAATACTGTATATTCCCAATACATCACCATACACACGTGGAAGGGAGTAGATATTAGAAATCCCATCTAACACCTGGGTTTTTTTTAATATTATACAAAGAATTATAAATGTTTTTCTTTAATAAAAACCTCCGCTATTGAAAATTCCTTAATTCTCCGCTGTAGGAATTTGTGATAGGTAGATAATAATTTTTATTTATTAAATAAATTGATTTTCTCCGAAAAAACATTATAATTATGACATAAAATCAGACTAAAAGTCTAATAAAAATTCCCCTTGTCCCCTATATTATAACATATTGTTTTTACTGTTTACAACATATTATATGCCCGTGATCATGTTATGGGTATAAAATATAAATATACTATCATTGAGTAGATTATATTTTATACTCAAAGTATTACCTACTGTCGTATACGGTATACGCCAATCGCTTCCACACAATAATAAACATTAAACACACACAATAAAAATAGAAAACTTTATTACTCTTTTGTTCTAAAGTAATGTGCAATGACTGCTTAAGAATCAACCTTTGTCCACTCCTATATTTTATGTATTATATTATAATTTATAACTCAACCTAGTTTCTACATCTTGCAGCTAGTATTTGATATTACTGACTAAGACTTAACACTAAATTTTGTTACATTTTTAAACATAAATGTTTTCTTAACCTAGTTGATAGTTTTGATATCAATAATGTTAATCTATTTCAACAGATAACAACATATTTATATTATATTATTTATATACCCCGACTTCTTGTACAAAGTACATACCTTAATATAATATATAGATATGTATATATATATATTATATATACACAATTGAACCTCAGTAACTCGAACGTCTACAACTCAAATTTTTATTTTACCCCCGATCGATTTGAGTTATCGAGGTTTCATTGATATAAACTGTAAGTGCATGTGTAAATAAGCAACATTTGTACGCTCTTAAACCTTACACGGTTATATCACGGACCCGATATGAAGAAAATGTGTTTATACATAGCATTTTATAAGCTAGCATGCGGCATGCGGTAACTAAATACTTGCTGAGCTGGAGCAATAAACTATAAAATCACTGAATATAATATATTAGAGTTTTACATATTATGTATGACAAAAATGACTTTTAGAATATAAATATTATGTATAAATTATAAATTATAAATTAACAGGTTCGTTTTTTAGTGCTCTCTTCACCTACTCCATATGTTTGGTATTATCTCCATATTATCAGTGTCAATAGTATAGTCTGTGACTCTGTGTGCAAAACGATGCGAATCTCGTCCATTTTTGGACGCGAAAAAACGCGTTTCGACGACAACGATAGCAAAAGGGTGCGCTCTAGCAACCAACGCGTAGAACAACTTTCAATGGCGACTGCTCTATCAAAGGCGGCGGCGGCGGCATCGTCGACAATATCACAAAGAACCATTATAATATATTTTTATTATTATGTTATTACCACTATCGTTTGTGTGTGTTCCCCTAAAAAATAACTCGCGACACAACAGCACCAGTACCACCGGCAAAAGTATTAAGTATAAGTAATAGCACTGATAGCTATATGCTCGTATTATATTATATACACATATATATATAGTAGTGGGCGGCCCGCTGTGTGAACTGTGCCGAAGAAGAAAACCGGAGTAAAAAAGGGGAAAAGGAGACAGAGAAAGAGAGAGAGAGAGAGAGAGAGAGAGAGACGAGAGATAGAGAGCAAAGGGTTACCAAACGGCCACAAACAATGGTCGCTGTCTCTCGCCAAGTATACAGTGTGTGTCTCTCCGCATCTCTATACGTATACACCGTCGGCTCCTGAACATATATGTATAAACAGTCATATAAATATACGCAAGTCTATTATATACTATACAGGTATATTATGCTGTATATACGAGCCACCACCACCACATGTACATAGAGCTAGCTGCGGGTATAATTCTTATATTTTGCGCAAGACGTTCAGACGATCAACCGGTAGAACGGCGACGTCGGCAGAGACAAAAAAAAAATTCTTACAAAGAAAGGGTTAAACGAGTAGGAGACTTATGGAACGACGCGACGGCGTTGTGCGTGCACATAATTGTCGACTAAAATACTATGCCGACATATAGGACCATGTACCTATACATAAAATACGGTATATACATAACGCGATATAGATGTATAGTAATATTATATAGATTATGAAAGATGAGGAGACTGCGGTGGAAGCTGAAAAAAAATGAAACATACAAAATCGAATCATATGCACACAGACACAAGCGGGCAATCTATAAACGTATGATGGGTATACGTCCTTAACTTAATGATCAATTTTTTTTATATATATATTTTTTTTATAACATGTTTTTTTACCGAAAATCAACTGTTCGCCTGTTTAATTTCTTCTAAATATTTCTGGTCTTTCAATAACACATCAATCAATATTTCTAAGAATGTCGAACGATATTCCTATTAAATATATAGTTAATATTGCATCATATATATACATATTATAATGAATTCAGATATAATTAATATATTAAAACATTATATAAAACCAAGTAATGTAGTGAATCCTCTACGCCAACCAACTGCGTCATTGTTAGTCCTTAGAAATAAGGTATTTGCCGATTCGTATCAATTCCATAAACTAGATAGATAGTTAAATACTTGAATATTTCGATGATCTACTACTTTTCGTCGACTCATTGGGCTAACTATTCAGTTGTCTTCACAGTAGTCAACTAGTAGTTGTAAACTTGTAAAACGTTTTAATTATTAATTATGTGTAATATTGTGAATCTAGAGTTCTTCAAACCTAAACTTATAAATTTTTTGGGCCACATATGGAATGTTTTATATTTTCCACAAACATTCTAAATACTATTATCGTTCACTATAATTCTCCTTTGTTACATTTTTTTTCGATATTTTTAATTCGCTATTTTAGCCGGATACTACTATGATGCGCAACTATATTATTATATGTAGATGTGCTCAAGACTCCTGTGCTATTCTGCTGCAAAATGAAAATTCGAAAAAAAATGTTTAAAAATTAACAATATACTTCGTTTGACAACCTTTACAGCATAAATTGAATAGTGTAATTCTTTTATTTATTTTTTGAGATAAATATTTAGTACACAGTCTGCCACACAAATATTTCTAGTTCCTATCTATATATTATATCACCATCTTGAAGTCTAAAGCGTATTGTCTACCGATTATATATATATTGTAGCCACGCACCTTACTGAGATTGTTATACATATTGTAGTTATTACTTATCAATTATAGTAAAATAATATCACAAACGCGATATTGATTTAGACAATGATATTATTTTAAATATATTTGCTATAGCCAAAATGAAAATAAAATTGTAATTAATATGTTACTTTTTATGTTACTTTTTATGATGTAGATTATTTGTTTTATAAACTATATTAATACCTAGGTAGTAATTATGTACAGTAAAAGTATATTTTACGTGTAATTAAATTATTCACTATATATATTATACTGTGTGGTAACTGATACAGCAGGTGCGGCCCTCATGATTTTATTTTAATTCAATTTTTTCGAAGGGGGCTATCCTCTGTCATAGTCTGTTTAAAAAATTGATTCAGCTACGCCTATATCCGCATGGTGTTTGTTTTTCGTCGCCTTAGCCGACGCGTTCGTAAATTTATTTGATTTTTTTTTCTCTCTCTTTCCATAAGGCATCATCACGCGCCTGTATGCACTCGAAAATAGAACATTATAATATCTACATATTATACGCACGAAATAATAATAATTGCTTATGCTCTAATTTATACGAGCACGCCAATCAGTGTTAATCAAGAACGACGAGCGCGGTTCGTGTGTGGTCGCCGATGAAGCTATATTATATTATATGAGCGCGTCTGTTGTGTATGTCTGCGACAATCGTCAATCAACGAAACAGATTTTGACCTCGTCGATCCTCATTGTGAGTTGTGAGTTTGTGACTCTGGAAGAATAATGTACGCGAAGATCCACGATCACAGTGTCGATTAATATTACGTATACCAGATACCTAGTCGTATACCCGGTATACTATACCGTATATAATAGTGTACACTCGGTAGTCCGTGCAGTGGCCGAGGTGTATATCATACGATAATATATAGGTACGAGCAATATTTATTATTTATTTACTAGCGTAAACGCCAATGAGGGCTCAAATACTGAAGTAGGGTGATAGGTACGATCTCATCTCAAATTTAATACAATCGCTATTGGGATATATTAATACAGTCAACTATCTTTATGTCGAAACTCTGTAAGGGAAACGGAAAAAAGTTCAAGATACTGTATTTTGTTGTTATGATAATTATTTTAAGAGGATTTCAATTGCGAGTTTGAGATTACGAAAAATTCGAGATATATGTCGATGTTCGACATAGTAAGAATGTACTGTAGGTACCTATATATAATATAATCTATTATATACCTACACAATATAATAATGTACCTATATAGTCTATACGTATTTTTGATTTTATTTTATTTAAGTAATTTATACAACCGATTTTTATGATATCGCCATGTTATTATAATACCGCTGGGCCTTTAATACATTTTTTCCGTGTCTTGTACACGATTTATAGTTATTTGGATATAGCGTGTGACAGTGAATCCCAATAAAACTGTTTTACGGTCTCTTTATGATACCTTGTTGTATAATATTTCTGTGGGAAATCATTAAAATTATATAATTATATAATACCCGATAGTCAGATATTTTGTTATATTTTGTTTCAGACCCAATGTGTTCGCAAACAAAACGCCGCACGAAACATTTGTTGACTGGTCGTTTTACCAATACGTACACAGATTTTGACATGTAGAAAATGTATTGATTAAATTTGTTTAAATAGACACTATTTGCCGCATAGCTGAATATTAATTTCAAGTTGTATGCACTTAGATTTTTAACGGAGCATATAGAATTCGTACATGGCCTTACGAATTACGATACAATTATATAAACATTTGATTAAAATAATTGTAATCTTAAATAAGAATTAAGATAAGACATTTTTAAGTTTTAAGTAAAACAAATCTGAATATTTTAAATTTGTGATACTTAACTATTATATACATTATACATATAAATAACTGCAGATTTAAAATTTTACAAAATACTATGTTTGTACCCAATTTTAAAATCTATGATAATATTAAATCGATGTATTTATGAAACTTTTACTATCGACTATGTACACATCGCATAGTATAGGTAGGTACATCTCTCGTGTTTAAAGCCTTAAAGGTCGTGATTTCGGTGCTTTATTTCAAGATCGATTTGTTAACCGATATAGACTTTAAAGTTCAAATAGTCGTCCCATAAACTTTAAGAGTGATGAGTATGATGAAGGTATATATTGTATTATTGCTGGACACGTTTAATGTAATTTGTATTACCTACAAATTACAATACATAAGCGTTGCACAAAATGACTAAACGGGCTTATCTCTCTTTGGTACGAAAATCGAGTGGAATTCTTGGCGTCAAGTCATCGCGGCATTTTGTTACTCATTTTTTTGAAACCTATAAAAAAAATGATATAATGATTGGTAGATGTTTTCGAACGAATGGTAATACTGTACGCTTATTAGTTATTACTCTTTATATATACAACATACTACAACATATATTATGTGTTAATGGAAAAACATTTTGATATGACTCACATTAAATAACTACGTACCTATGTATGACGTATTATTTGGTATGATATACGTATGTTACTAAATTATATTTAGTAACGTATTTTTTGAGTACACCATCGATCATGGGTTTTATATAGTACCTAGTGAAAAAACAACTGTTTAAATGTATTACATTTTATCTCAAATTACACATAGATAACATACAATAAATATTTACAATTATATTTAACTATTTACAATATTATATGAGATACAAAACATTTAATTTAAGAACTGATGCGAATAATTATAAAATGTATTGATGATTTTGATTTTCATGAGAAAGTCTATGATTTTGTTGCAGACTTGCAGTTGTTTTCTTTTTTCTAATTTTTTGGTAACTTATATGGAATTTTAACCGACAAATTTTAATCTAAATAAGTTACTATATTTCTTAAGTATCTTAAATACATAACTAGTTAATTTTTTTTTAAATATAGGTACTAATTTCAACTAGTTAGAAATTATCGCCAACTTGCCCAGGCTTGGCCATTTATATAGATAAGTTAATTTTTATATTTTGATACTCTGTGATCAAATCATACTTGGATTATGCCATTTATGTGTTATAGTGATTATAAGTCGATTTAAAATGTATTACATTATCTAGGTGGAGGATCCTTGTTGATTTGATATGGTCGTAAGTCTGGGTTGAATGGGAATGTCTGATTCTGTCTCTTACTATGTTGTCTTCCTGTAATTTTTTGAAATTTTTGGGGATGTACCATTTATTCAATACTTTATTGATATATATATATATGTTTTTATGCTGGATACACATATTTTGACTTTTCACCAATTTTTTGTAAGATTTTCGTTGTCATGGTTACTATTATTGTCAAAAACATATATTACATGATTCAAACATTTTCCTTGGAATGAAAAATATCGAGTGGTTTCCCACGTATAACCGTCTGTCAGCCACTTTTAACCCTTAATCCTTAAAATTAATTGTATATATTATTTTTTTTTAATTCCTTAGCTCCTTGATGCCCTTTAATGGTGTACACATTTTAAGTAAACTAAAAAATCCAAAATCCAAATTTTGAATAAATGCGTAGTTACGGGATTCAAGGATAATAGAAAGGTGTAGTATGCTTGATTTACCATGTACCTATATTATATATTTTTAGTTTTTAAATAACTTTTTTGTACAAATATTTTCAATTCTTATAGAAATAATAAGTCATTTTTACTTTATTAGTTTTTCATAAAAATATACTTAAAAGGCTAGTTAAAAATATCTACTATAAGTTAATATCTACTACCGTTTTCTCATTCTTCAGTTAACCATGGAGGTGGTTGTACCGCGTTATAACGCAATCGAATTGTGTTTAAAATACACTATCATGTATCAGGTGACACATAACATTATAATATATTATATTAATATACCTAACGTCTATTTCTAGTTGTATAGGTCACACGTCCATAAATGCTCGCTTTTGTCTGAAATTTGATACCAGCTGGTATTAAGTCAACTTTGAAGCAGTACAACTTTATTGAAATCGTATATTATCCAAACGTTATATTTCAACTTAAAGAATTAATTGACACGAATTTGATTCATCGCAACTTAAAATACATATATGCCTAAATGTAATACATCCATACGGTATCTATATACGTTACTATTACATTACTACATTGCTAAAGTATATATTACTATTCAATTTTCACCATCAAGTACTTAAATAAAAAATTAACAACATATAGCTTTTTATAAAAAATATATTTAAATAACACAAAACTTACTAAATTTCCAAAACCCTAAGAATAGGTACTTACAAACCTAATTGTACGCTACGTGTTTATAAATGTAAATATTTTATTTTCGAATTCGTTTTATTGTCGATTTTAAACTAGGTAAGTATTTTAATTACAGATAACATACAAAAAATTGGAAAAATTATAAACTTCATAATATTAATTAGTAACGGAAAGTTTCAGTCTACATTTAAATATTGATGGGCATAAAGTTCTGAAACTGTATGCAAACATTCTTAATGTCTTGGATTATTATGTATATAGTTACATAAACCTACACATTATCATTAAATGATTGGTAGTAACTCGTATTGATTTTGAGTACTTAATAATTAATCATATGTGAATATAAAGTGAAAGTCAACTTTAGGTATTACAATAAAAAAAACTATTCAAGAACATATACCTACAATAGAATTTGAAATTTAAATTTGTTTATTATTTTTGGTTAACAGATTTTTTATTAATTATTGATTAAATTAATTGATAAGATACCTTCCTAATTTAAATTAATTATTACTCAATTTTTTTTTGTTTTATACAGATGCAACATAACAAATATCAACTTGTCACTTAATTACATTAATTTGATTTGAATATTAATTTAAGGTATTATATTTAAATTTGAGGTATTATGAATAATTTATTTTAATAACATTTGAATAAGCTTTTCTTATCAGAATAATCTTAGTGATAAATATGCAAATTCCGATGAGTTCCAATTTTTTAGTAATGTACTCAGGAGGTATAATAATATTATTAAGTGTGCGCTTCATAGTGCATATTTATAAAATAATGTCATAATCATAATCATAAAAACATAATGTGATGACAAAATATTACACTGTAGGTAGTACTTTTTTCATTTGTCAACGATTTGTGATCCTTCTTGACGTGAAGATTGTGTATTAAAAATTTTTAGCGAAATGTATTATAATATCAATCAACATACCTGTCATATGGACCAAAAAAGAATTTGCTAATCTTTATCTGATTTATAATTATAATTTTTAGGTCCATAATCTAATGGCATATGTAAACTGCAATATCGCCACATCGTGTATACAATGTTATATTACTAAAAACACTGAGTGCATAATATATGAGCTCCGACGGTAATATGGGGTTCAGAAAACAAATACTTAGTGTGTAACTTGCACTGATATTTATTACGTTTTAATTGGAAGTAAAAGGAACTTATGAAAAACTTCAAATTATAGAGGGTTTGAGTTGATGAGAGGTTTGAAACTTCGAGAGGGCAAAACAAAATTCGAATTACTGCAGATAGATATAAATTATCGAACGTTTGAACTATCGAGAACCGACTGTATTTTTATTTAGCTTGACAACTAGAGTAAATAAATATTCTGCTTGTAATCGATATGAACTAATTTAAAAAAATAAAATACGATTCAATAGTATGCATTTGATATATATTTAAAACTATAATAAATGTAATATTTTTAAGTTGGAATACAACATTTAATAATAATATAAATTGATGGAATGATGGAATTTACGAATATAGTTTAAATAAAAGTACTTGTATAATACATCCATGTTTTTAGCAAGTAACTTTTATTCCCTGGATAATTTCAGCTTAATTTCGTACTGAAGTATGTCTTGAAAGAAGCTAGCGGTAATCCTACATTTTTAGTTATGTTACGTTATATTATATTTATATACTGTATTATCATATAATATATGATAGTAAAGGTAATGGCTATAATGACTTAAATATATATGACATTAACTTAAAACAACTGATAATAGCATAATGCTTGTCACTTGCTATAATGATATATGATAGAAAGCTCGGTAAGTGTTAAATTAATCTTTAGTCCGTATATTATAGCATGTTATAAGAAATAGTATATATCTAAATATCTGATCGTTATTATCGTTACTATATTCCTATTATAATTGATAATTTCCAAAACTTTCTATATACATAAATAATTTGATTAAACGTTAAAAACCGTACTAAAACTAATTCAACTTTGTCTAATTTATGTTTATACAACACCGCAACAGCCTCGGGAACTCTATTATATTAGGTATATAAAGCTGTTTATGGAACTAAAAAAAAACTTGAAGCGTGACATTATATTATATTATAGAAACGATGAGGAACTATCGAGGGACACGTCCTCACGCATATATAATATACGTAAGGAACCTAAACAATATTCGACGTATACAAGTCGAAACGTAGGTAGGTACCTATATATTGCTTGGATGTATTATTTTTTTATTAATTCCGTGAAAAAACACTACACGCATCACAACACCCCTCTCACATTCACATTTTTTATATGTATATATCGTATACAAAACCGTGTTGTTCAATACACACACTTAATATATATGTATAGGTAGGTTTATAATATTATATATAGTATGCACGCGTATTACTAGATATATGACAAACACATATAAGTACATACATTTAATACACATGTCTATGCATATGTATGTAGGTGCATGTATGGGTGTGTGTGTGTATAACGTGTATATACTGAATACGGAAAGGGCCACGTCCCCGAGAAATTTCCTCGAAGGGTAAAACTTTTATTGATCTGCTGCGGTCTCTCTCATTCTGTCTTTCTCACTCTATCTATATCTATCCCTCTCTCGCACACCCACACGTACACACTTCCTCTCTCTACGTCTTTCCGCTTCTCCACACTCTTTCTCTCTCATTCTCTCTGCACGCTCGTGTCCCCGAGTGTCTAGCATTTTCATACACACACGACACACTGGAGGTCCTTTTACTATTATCCCTCTCACTCCCCGTCAAATAACGCTCCGACCGTTCACAAACCATCGCTACATGCCGAACCCCATAGCACAACTATATATATGTATACACCCCAAGCTTTTCCGTTGCCGGATCTTCCACCGCGTTGGCCAGTTTCCATTTTCAGGATTAAATCCTACCCCCTCCGCAGCCACCCGATTGCTAGACTGCTGCACGCTCCTCCGCTGCAGCGATCGTCTTTATCCTGTACACACACCGCGTGTATATATATATTTGGCCGAAAAGTCTTTAGAATTTTCAGACGTCACGACAAAGAGACATCTCTCTGAATGTCCGGATGTGCCTAACCTATGTGTAGATACGCGAATTTTCACGTATGCACACATGTCGAGTACAATGCACACAGCGCGGCGTAGGTATACATACATGTAAAAAATGTGTAATTAAACGAGATGCGAGTGAAAAATAAAACGTTCGACTGAAGGTTGTGCAAAAGTTTAGTCTTTGTAATGAAGCATAATATATATCATTATAGTATTATAAATTTAATCGTTCCGACCTATGAGAGGTGTTTGGTCGCGCGCCGCGAGTGGAGGGGCGGAGTCCCCTCATATTTATACCAGCGGTATATGCCAAAAACACGACCCTTTTTTTCGAGCACGCAAAACGTACGTATAATATGATATACATTATACACGTATAGTACATGTGCAGTCATCGCGCCCCGCGGTCCCGTGGAGGGGCTCGATAGGGGGACGCGCTGCAATCCCCCGTAATGGCCGTGTGAAAAACATTGTCGTGCCCGACGACAAAAGGCCGAGCGGTGACGGTTTTTGCGAAACACGGAAATTTCCTCAGGATTTCCTAATCCTCTTATAATACACCTCTTTCGCCGCACATTCGTGTTGATTGTCGCGTCGAGCGTTCAACGCGCTATAATTAATAATGGCCCGCTGGCGCTGTGCATATATACTTACGATTTAAAAGCACCTTGGTGACGTGTATATACATGGATAATGCACACATACTCACTGCATGTATTTAGTATGCACGTATGGATTGCAGGTAGGTTGTACAGTTATATATATATATTAAGTACCAAGCACTACACAGGACGTATTTACCCGTGAAACATTAAATAATTAATATATATATTACATTATTCACATCCACTATGAAAACGATCCAAACGCATACACAAATACGTATATAAGTTATAACGATACATTGGCGTGTAATATACTAGGTATATATATAAATATATAATATGTAACTTGTATAATATTACATAAAGTCATTCGGAAAATGAGGAACAGTGCAGAGTACACGTGACGTATTCGTGATTAAGTAGAAACTACGCGAGTACAATATTATAAAAGACAATCTACATAATATATAAATATTATAGTGGATATAGTTTTATGAAATTGTAATTGGATCCCTGATTAGATTTTACTTTAGATAATACTACGACGAAACTCGTTTTTGTTTACGATATTGTCGTAAAAATACCTCATAACATCGATCTCGTATGTGTAAGACACGAATCAAACTACAACAAAATATCAATGTATAATCATGTGGATATCACAATACAGACGAATAACCCCGTCTGTCGAATTGGTTTTTTTACTTTATGGAGACAAACAAGAATATTTTTGTATTTTTTGTCACATTTTAAAGTCTTGTTGTCGTGTAGGCATATGACACGAATTAAGAGTATAATAATTTTGTTTATTTATTTATCTTTTTTTTTTTTGACAAGTGTTTTCGGAGGAGATGTTATTACTTTTTTTTTTAATACGTTTTTAAAGACACCTCAACATATTTAGTTTTTAATAAATTAAATTGTGCTCTTAATTTATGTAGAATGAATTGGCATATTAACATATTGAAAGGTAGGAATAATAAGCCAGACCACACGCTTATAGGCATTTTTGATATTTTAGTTTTGAAACAATTTATGAAACTTTTACTTTTTTACAATAAATGTATAGTTTTAAGAATATTCAGTACTCTCATTAAGTTGCTTTAAATTTAAGCACAAAGGGAAAATCTACAAAATAATACTCTACCTTAAAATGTTTTGAAAGATAAATCTGCTCTAATATTAAAAATAACAGAGTTATATGTAAAATTTGTTGTGAGGTTGTAAAATAGGTGTTATGATAAGTAGGTGATATGTGGTATAACGTCTTCTTAATCATTTCATATCAGTATAATGTAATTTTATTACATACACGTTTCAATTTTAAATAACTACCTATGCAAATCTATTCATTCAAACCTATTATAATTTCTACTTTTTTGCATAATAAAGACTTTAACTGTGTATTTGAGTACCTATTTCCATTGTTATATTCAGGTATTAAATTAGTTAAAAATATTGCACTGCCGCAAAAAATGTTATGCTAGGTACGAAGATATTTCACGAAGATATTTCTTCTGTTAGTTAGCATTTCACAAATATTTTAGGATTTTAAGGTTTTCTTGTATTCTGCCGTTGATTTCTTGCAACCTAGGGTAAGGTGTGTATTTGGTTTTGGGGTTCAAGGATATTTATAATTGACTGAGATACCATTAGAATGAGGAATGGGGTATTCTACAACGGTGATAATGATTTATTAATTACATTATCTTTTCTGAAATATATTTTTTCTAAATAGAGTTTAAAATATGAATATGAAATTATTGAGATTATACTTTTCATTTTATACAAAATAATCTCATTTCTTTTTTTATTCTGACAATTTTAGAAGGAAACCCGTCGAAAATATTGTGAATGTAAAAAAATGCCTCCCTCTACGTCTGCCACCGCAAAGACGATGTACGAATAAACCTAAAAAAGTTGATTATGAATGATCACCGAGATTGATTTTAATTTATAAAATAAGAGAACGTATAAAATATATTTCATCTCGAACAGAAGATATCGACGTGTGTGTATACTCGTGTCGGCAGGGTGCGGCGGACAATGATACGGTTAATTTGCTAATGCACAACAGCAACGACCGTAATATACGACGGCATTACGTGACAGCGACATAAATAATATACAATTCGTTACTATAACAATAATAATAAAATATATAATATGATGCTATATTACACACCGGAGGGGTGAAGAGAGCCGCAATAACAAGAAGTCTATACACACATATATTATTTAAGTAGTATATTTAATCTATACGGTATGTATATATACATATTGTGATATTATTATTATTATTATTATTATTGCTCTCGTATCGATATTGTGGGTTATGTATATACGTAATAATAATAATAATAATAATAATAATAATAAAAACAACAATATCTGCGTGTCAAAGAGATCAAAGAAAATATCGTGGTTTAACGTCGGTTGGTTGTCAGGAGAGGAGGATGGGAGAGGCCGGCTTCCTATAATATGTGTAGTACGAGCGTTTAATAATAATAATATATGTATTATAAAAGGACACTCGAACCGCGATTTAAATATTATAATACCCACGTGTGTATAGAGGTATACCTATATGTACATATTATATATTTAAGCACAGGGCGGCGAATGAAAAAAAAAATGACGGAAAACTCGATCCTGTTTGCTGTAGTATATACCTAGGTATATACCGCCGCCACATAATAATAATGTGTATAAACGGTCGCCGTTTACCTTATGCTATTGCCGCGGCGAATTCAATATAAACGACGCACACACACGCGCGCGCGCCCGTTCATAATAATAATATTATATTGCAATCGCCAAAGAATGAATGAAGAAAAAAACGGACAACGACCAAAAAACAGAAAGAAAGGGTACCTTGTGTGTATGTATAATAATTAATATTCCGTTATACTATTCTGTGTGTGTGTGTTTGTGTGTGTATGTGTGTGTGTGAGTGAGTGTGTGGCTGTAGCCGGTTGTCGGTGTACGCAATATAATATATAATATTAAATTAGGTAGGTATACATTATATATTATTATTATTATTAAATATATATATAAAATATGTAATAAAAGAGTTGTAAAGAGGTCTTTTGAGAGTATAGAAAACACAAAACATAATAAAAGAGGATGTGTTCGGACAGCAGCATGTGGTACGTGATGTTTTATTGGCTGTTTGGGTGTTGTTTTACACAAACGGACGGAACTAAACCGCAGGGATCCATTGTGTGGTGTACGGCCCGCGACGGGTTCGGAAGAAAACGGAAAACTTCTCCCTCGTCTCTTAGTCTCTGTACCGTTTCCGCCGCCTCCGTCTCATCTCGTTTCTATACCTATACGTATATTATTATTATGTTTGGCTGCGGATTAAGGACTTGCGGTATAGCGCTGTGCCCGCTGGCGGTAGATGAAATAGTCATCACAATTATGTATAGTATATATTGAAGCGCACTTTTTATGTGACAGTCAGACTCTAAATAGGACAGGGTGACAACAACAGCTTAAGGACAGACAATTCCCTCGTAGTTCGTACAGTCGTAGGTATTGTATTACAGAATATGGACGAACTATAAGGTATATTATATATAATTGTAAAAAATCGTAAAGTAACAAAAAGAACTACTGTTCTCGATAACTGTTCATGTCTGTAAAACATAATATTTGTGGAAGTAATCATTGCTCGAGCAAGAATAGGTCACACCCACCTAACTCACGCCTATCTCATCAATATACTATTATAAAGAATCAGCACCAGTATGTGATATATATGTGCATCAGTGTAACGCTAACAATAGAACACATTATAGTAATCATCTGCCACAAATACGTCGAAGCTCAGGGCAAAAGTTCTGAACAATCTACATTCACTACATCAAGCTTTCGATAAAGAGAATACTGTATCAACCTTGTACATGTTTCCATAAGATAAATCTAATCCAAAAATCGTGAAATTGTGTTATATAAATTCTAACCATTATTGTTACTTTATTTTTATATGTTGGTATAATACTTACACTTAGGAAGTTGATGAAGACTAAAAATCGTTATTTTTGAAGTTTTATCTAAGCTAATAAATAAATGTATGCTTGATGTGGTTCAAGTTATTTGAACTATATATAACTATATAAGGAATATTTAATAATCTTATTAAGTTGTTATTACAAAAATATATCTCAAATAAAATGTGTGACATTTAAGGAACTTTGGAAAACTCTAATTTTTTCACGCATAATTATGAAATAAGTTAGTTATTTACTATGCTACTGTTAGTCGTAAACATTTATTATTTACTTTTTTTCAAAAGTTTTGTAACGGTATGATCATAGCGTACTACAACGGACGGACACCCCACGGTGGCCGGGCGATAACCAACAAGTACCAAGTTATATTTTGCAGAGTGTGCCTATATAATATTATCGTTATTATTGTAAAATTAAGCAAGATAAATGATGTACGATAAGACAAAAATTATATTATAATATACAGCGTTGTTATATTAAACGCAACCGCTACAGGTGGCGTAAATGATACGTCGTGAAGTTGCTTATACACATTGGCGGCGTAATTTTAATAAACATATGGCGGAGAAAATCTGCTGCAGCAAACGGTCGTCCGTCGTCGTCTGCAGCGGTGGACAATATGAATAACATATGATGGTAATATGTGAGCTTTTGCGCAAAGTCTGCAGCGGATGGTCGAAAACATATTATTATTATTATTATTATTATATTGTATCACGACGTCTGCGGATAGTCCGGCGACCGTCCCGTCATCCGTTCACTCTATATACCTACGTGCGTGATGGAGTCGGTGTCGGTAGACGCGTAGTGCGGCAGCTATATAATACGAGTATGTACTGCACACATTATATGATTATTTGCGCGAAGTAAAAAAAAAAAAAAAATAGAAGCCGTTGACGACTAGAATTCCGAGAAATCGTCCGTATGATGTGTGCCGAAAACAGGAATGACATACGTAGTCGCCAAACGAGTAGTCGGTCGTCGGTCGTCGCGTACATAATATACACGCCGCTGGAGCAGCAGCAGGAGACGGCGCAGAAAAAATACGAAGTAAAAAAACTCGAGAGTCGTAAGAATTATAACGACGGCGTTTTCGGTGGCGCCCATTTTGGAATTCTTCGCCGATATAATGTTATACGGCGTTTACGTACCGAGAAAAGGTGAATACTGTTTTTTTATTATGATTTTTTTTATCTCCAAATTCCAAAGCTCACGTTCGTACATACGCACGCGCCTACACAACATAATATTATACTTAGGCGTATGGTAGGTAACCTACTTCATAATGGGTTGGTATGGGAAATTGGAAACAATAAGCATCATTGCAGTGTTACCGAACATACCTGTCGCAATCTATATAATATATTACTATTATATGCTTAAAAGCCATCTCATCGTATGTGTATGTTTGTATATTATAATTTATAACATTATATTATGGTAAACGTCACTTGATCCTGAATCCGGGCGTGTATAGTAATGACGTCGACAGAAATTAAACTTTCGAACATATTGTTATGCTATTTACACACCTTTCTGAAAACCATATTGTCCCCCTCCACTCCGATTCACCCTTTCGGACCGTATAATTTGGAAAACAGAGAACGGTTGCGTGCATATACTATAAACACACTCTGCCTCTCTCTCACACACACAGCACACACACACACACAATATATATATATATGCGAACATTGTCCACCGTCTTTAAAGCTCGTGGCACGCGATTTGCGTTTTTAGGTTAGACGGTTTTTCGTACATTATATATGTATACAGTATCGCATTATATTGTAAAGGGGCTATACGGGCAAGACGTCACGCACCGGTCGCATAATAATAAATGTATAACGCGCGCGCCGCGTGGTGGCGGCACCGCCCAAGTTCAACCGGCGATTATTCAACAGTATAATATAATATGTATACGAGAGAGTACCTATATATATATATATATGTATAAAATAATACTATTTCGGCAGTGGCGGTCGTGTAGTATAATAATAATAATAATAATATGATATCGCATATGATATATACTTATTATACGCGTATGCGGTACAGTATTATAAGGTTGGACGTACACGGTGAGAGCGTATCGTTACATGTGTATGCACTCCGCAGCACTCATATATATAATATATAACCTATTATTATATTAGTATGAGTATGTGAAATATATACATTATGTCATATATTTATATTATTATCGGGTGTGTGCTCGTATATATAACATACACACTATTTTATCGCCCAAATGTCGGCCGGGAGAAGTCCTATCCTGCAAACCCCGTCACGCATTTCCTTTCGATACGAAATTGTGTTTGGGGTATTTTTCCTTCTTTTCCTCCGGAAAAATCGAATTGTATACGAACGAAAATCCGTATTACATAACACAGTAAGCGAAGAAAAAAATCTATATATTTATAATATACGTTAGATACGCGCGATAAAAGGCAAGGATATAAAAAAAAACGTCCGAATAATATAACGATGAGCAGCGGCACTATATTATATCCTTCCATTCAATTTGCTTACCCGTTATAATACGGTTTTATAGTCGACGGGATTCGTACATATTATTATATAGCCTCGACAAATATATTAGGTAACTATATTTTTTTTATTTGCAGCGTTTTCAACCATATAATTTAATTTTGTAGAAATTATCAAAGGAAATCATTAAATCGTTGTACCTACTTTTTATTTTATATTTTCATTTTAATCGGATAACAATATAACTATACAACCATTATAATTTATAACGATATAAATAATACATTTTATTATGACATTATATTATCAAAAATTAATCAAATTAATAATCAGGAAAGCAATACTTTAATAATATATAAAATATAAATTATAATCGTATGTTATCAGTTTTACCTGCAAATAAATATTGTTCATACATCAGTGTAAATATTCATACATTTACTATACCTAGGTTACAACTCACAATATTGTTTTATGTTTATGTAAATTGTAAGTTAAAACTTAAAATTAATGAAACATAAATATAATATACCTACTACATATTTATTTATAAACACCTATGGCTATAATATATTATGTTCTATAGTATTAATAACAAGTGTTATTTTTTTACATTAATTATTATATGATTAAGTATATTATTATATTACAATTACGTAAAAAAAGAAATATAATCCTTCAAAATCGTTCAAAATATAAGGTAAACAATTAAAATACTTTTATAAATTCGGAACTAATTAAATTATTTTCTTAAAGTATAATCTGTGTTAAATTTCTAATCTGAAAAAAAATGTTTTGGCGACTCTTAAAACTCTCGAACACTTAAGTTTGAATTGCCCTAAAGAGGTTATATCCAAAGAAAAATAGCCATATCGTAAAAGCATAATAGTTTCCACTTATTTTTTAAAATAATACCTATAATAAGTAATAAATAATCATGCATTTGTAGGCTATATTATGTGCAAGATAAAAAATAGGTACCCAAGCACTAATTTTATTTTTCAGATGTAAAATAACATTTATATTTAAGTTTACAATTATTATTAGCGTATTTACAATAAAACAAAAAGACATAAAAATATTTGTATATAATTTCGAGTTATATCCTTCAATGTTTGAATTTTAGAGATCCCCCCGCATCCACATAATATATAGCGGTTACTATATTTAATATACGTATACATAATACATATATGAATATTACTCATAGGGTGTACGTCAAAAATGTGTGTACCTTAGATATATACATTATACATATTACATATACGTTGACACGTATGTCCATATACAGCTATTATTACAGTATTAGGTATACCACCATGATTGGGTTAAATTACACTCACGCCACTCGGGGCGTTAAAGTCTTATTACGATATTAGTAAGTACATGCAACACGTGTGACAGTGTGTGTAAAATACATTTAATGTATTAAATTATTTAGTTGAATAAAATACTATGTACCTATATTATATTATTTACTATAAGTTTTCTGTAATTTGAAATGTGTATAGTTACTGCAGTATATACTGCAGATTATGTGACAGACTTTGTAATATGCAATGTACGTAAACGCGAAAATATAAGTTGTATTTGTCCTTGCAAATTGCATGCAAATAAAATATTAATATTCCAACGACGGACATGATATTCACCGCAACCACACTGAGGTGAATTACAGGTACGTCACGGAGCTGAAAAGCAAACGGTTTTTTTTATTGCACTTGATATCATGATAAAAACTATTTCACGGAAGCCTAAATTATCTACTACACTGCAGCACATATATAGGTATGTATTGTATCAAATTCAAGTACCAAGTACCACAGTGATTATACAGCGTAGGTATACGTTCGATATTTAGAGACTCTACCACAAGTATAATATTATATATATTTATTATTTATACCGCGGTTAAAGAAACAATTTAAAATTAAATTAACGACGTATTAAATCAAATTCTAGTTTCATGTTATATCTGTGCACAGCATGTTGTGGACATAAAAATCAACTGCCATCACGGCCCGGACTCAGTAATTTGCGTAGTGCACGACCGTAAAAATATAATATGAAGTACACAACATTATTATTTATTATGTATACACCATATACGTACCTACATAGGAAAAGTCAAATCGCGCGCAGGTCTATGATGATGATAATAATAATAATTATAATAGTATAAAAATAACGAATAATGTAGGTATAGTTGAAGATAATACATAACAAAAAGACTATATTTTCGAAATATCATCATTTTGATCGTTGCAATGTTCCCACGGCCAATTTTTCGATACGATGTGCAGTGTACACTATCATATTTCTATATTATATTTACGTTATTTATAATAATTCGTTCCATAACGACTGAATTGCATATTTAATCACATGTATAACCGTACCACGCGCACAAATCCATACAAATAAAATTACAAAAAAATATCGTACTGAAACGGATGTGAACAATAATAGTATACCATTGATTAATACTATATAATATTCACTATTATACCTATTAAAATATTCCTACCTAGCTTATAATTAAAAGCCACTTTAGACGTGAAGGTGTGTAGAATATGTCATATCAAAATATAGGTACTTATATGCGTGTTTGTCAGAATATTATAATGTTATTATATTCAGTTATAACCTGAATGGGCTTCTGATGTTGAAATAACAATATATAATATATATATATAACTATAATTCCTCTGATATATCTCAATCACCAAGTAAGTATAATAGTAAGTAATATAATTGTAATATATTTTTTTTTTGAAATTGATCTAAAAGTACATTGACAACTTGGCATTAGGATATATAAACTACATATTTTGTGTTGTTTAAATCATATTTTTTTTATACTGTAGTTATATATCTACCAAAATCGTAATATATTATTCTGGTATAGTAGTATTCTGTTTGTATAATATATTCTATTTTTATAGTAAATATACTTATAAATGATCGTCTACTATAGACATTTTTATGTTTACTAACACATCATTCTAAAAATAATATGTAAAACAGATTCTGTATGTAATAAAAGAACAAAACGTTACCTATTTATATATGTTTGTACAATATCATTTCATACTTCGAGTGACTCTATAGGAACATATATTATAAGCAAAGAATTTTAACTGTTATTGGTTATATTTTATTCTCAACTCAGATGAAGTATAGACATTACGAGAACATTGTTTTAATATGTGCTTTACATCATTTGCTCCTGTTGAAAACGCAACTTAAAATATTATAAGCTGATTATTATATAGATTATTATTATTATTAATAGTTTATAGACATATCATATAGGTATACAAAATAGTAATAGTACATTTACTAGTAATACTTCTACTACATTTAGTAGTGTTATAGTAATCTAGTATTAAATAACGTGGCAAGAAGAAATGTATTATTTTAATTTTTTACATATTATACACGATGTATACTTGTTCACTTACTTATTCCACTTTTTAACTTTATCTTTGAGTTTGGAGGGGTTGATTTTTAAAAAAACACCGTCACCTATTACAAGGTTATAGACGTTAGTGATAACTTCTGAATAAATATAACTATTGATTATAAATACTAATATAATCTATGGTATAACAAACCTATACATATAATTACAACAGGGTTAATAACAAACTTTGGATACATAGGTACCTGCCTATATTTATTATATTATGTAATTGTGTATATAATATTTTGTTGACATGTAACAATCGCGTTATTAAATAGGCACTTATGTCTGTGAACCAACTGAATGTCATATCGAAATCGTATTTAAAACTGAATGTTTAAATTAATATAAAAATACCTCAACAGTACTTTCAAATTTTACTTAAATCTAAAAAAATAATTGAAAACATTTTTTTTTGTACTATAACCAAAACAACCTCGTCCTGAATTCATAATCTGTAAATTATATTTTGCAATACCTACCTTTAAAAAAAAAAGTAAAAAAAATATTAATAATTAAATATAATATGTAGGTAGTGATACACATTTTTTCATAGACATATCAAATATATTATAATAAATTGTGTAAATTATAGAAATAACAAAAGCAGATTATCATTTATTTTATAATTTTTATGAATATTTTAATAATTAGCAGTATATAAAAAATATATATTTCCTTTATTATTGTTCCCTAATTTATGTTTGTATTATTGTGTGTTCGCTTTCTCTGCTTTGTTTTCTACTTAATTAGATATATTTCTAAAACTCATTGTAAAATGAATTAATATATTATATTAAAAAATAAAAATAAATATAAGATAAATATAATATTATATTCTCTTCCTTTTTGAAAAATCTGAAATTAATTTTCAACTAATCATTTAAAGCTGTTTTGAAACTACTTATTAGTATTTTAGTAGGGTTTTAGTAATAACTAATAGAAAGATGGCGAAAAGATATTAAAAAACTTAGCTTGTTGTATTTTTGTCCAACGTCTACAATTGTATTCATAAAAATGTATATTTTTACAATTTTAAACAGTTTAAGAAAAATAAATGCGTTTGCGAATTATTCATACATAAATAATTTTTTAAGGCCTTGATTATATAATGTAATTGTTTACATGGTAAAATTTAAATTATTTAATACTTGCATTCATCCTTAATTACACTAGCACAGGCATTTTACTTTAAAATTATAAGAGTTATTGCTAAACCCCCCCCCCCACACAACCCTTGTGTCAAAATAGAAATACAAAAGACATTTTTTTTTTTGATTTTATACAGGTATAGTAACTAGTAATACATTTCGTTGAAAAATACAGCCATTTTTGTTTTGTTTCTTCATTTATTTTTTTTATTACCTAATTGTTATCCTATTATCACAATATAAGTGATTTTAGCGATTATTATTAATATGATTGTTATAAGCTAATAATAAAAGTTTTTATTTTTAACTGATTTAGGTACTTGATAATATTCAAATAAGCACGTGCTTTAGATAATTGTACAACAAAAACTATAAGAATATAATATTATAATCAATTATTTTAAACTATCAATGTATTATGTTTTTATAAGGTTAAAAAAAAAATTAAATGTAAGAAACTCCAGCCCCTCTCCGACCAAATTAAAATTTTTAAATTGGATTTGATTTTGAAAATTATGCAACACTCGTTACATACCCGAAAAAAACTCTCTTAAAAATCTAAAAAAATATGTATAAATAATATTTAATATGCATAATTTATATTATTATATACACTACAATTGACACAAATCAGGTAAATTAATTAGTCTAAGAAATGTCATTACCTGGTATAAAATTGGTTACACATAATTTCCATTGATTGAGTCGAAAATAATTTTTGAACGTTCGAAAACCATATGGGTTTGGGTTTCCAAAATACATATAATTGATTTAAAGTACTACCTGTATCACAATTATATCGTTAGTGTTGTGCTGTAAGTCCATTTGTTGAATCGCAAATATTTTTTTTATTTCCGAAAAGCACGCAAACTTAAAAAAAATATTTTCTAATCCACAAGGGTATGGGTTTTTCTGGCAAACCAAATGTTTAACGACTATATAGACCATATAGAGTACCATATAGTAAAAATGATTATATCGACAGTTATCATCAGATTCGCAAGACAAAGTAATTTTTTTACAAGAGGAAATAGCTGGGAGTACATTTTTGTCCACAACTTTCAAAGCTGTATATCTCAGGAAAGGATTGAGCACAGACAACGGCCGGATTAAAAGCACAAACGAATGGCAAAGTTTGGTTTTGAAATTCGGTGGTGGGCGGGCCGCAGACATAGCTGACAATGAGAAAATGATATGTCAGTAACCAGCGCACTTATGATTTCTCTCTCTAACCTATTAAAAAAAATATTATCGATGGTTTAATCTAAAATTATAACCAGATATTTACTTTAAATTAAATATCCATTTAACTTTACTAAACATTTTTATTTTTAATGTGCCTACCTAAAATATAAAGTCAAAATTTAAAATACTGAATAAAATACGAATGCGGTGATTAAACCTACAAAAATATTATTTAGTATTGACGAATTTACTCTAAGATTATTCAAGTAGGTACTTAATATAAAAACAATCCTGCGTGAATGATCTTTGTCTGTGTTGCGTGTGGGTCAGAAAGAGAGAGAGAGAGAGAGAGAGAAAACATAGTTCGCTTACATCCTTTTAAAATAAATGATTGCATTTTTTAGGCATACATAGATTATCCTTAAAAATTAATCCTACAAATCAGCATTCTTCGTCGATTGAAATATTAACACCCTATCGCTAGGGTAAACACCTATTTATATATTAAACAAATGTTTAAGTGGTATTATTTTATGTTCCTGGTGACACTTTTTTGGCAGTATAAATGCTGTAAAAATGTTAAGTAAGCATATCCTTAGACTTTGGTGAAGCCATTTATACATTTTTTATTAATTTTAGTTTAAACTTGTCGATATTATCTGATTTAAAATAAATAAATCATAATTAAAAACAAATCAAACACATTATTGGAGTGAAATTATATTCTCGTGCGCCTATACAGATGAAATACTTATAGGTAGGTAATTATACCTACTAGGTAGATATATATAGAGCAATTTTTTATACGCCTGTCGCCTACAATTATATCAAATCAACTCCTGAAAACCTAATAATACATGCAAATTGATATTTAATTACATATATAATTACATATACCTACGATATAGACTGTATGGACATATGAACAATAAATATTAATGTTCACACAATTTGTGTGCAGTCATTCGACTTGAAAATTAAATTTACTATAAATACTAATAATAAATAGGTGTGTTTCTATTCTAACTTACAATAGTGCAGGCTTATAAAGTTGTAAATATTGTACATACTATACATATATATGTATTACATTGTGCATTATATAATATAGGAGTTATGTAAAATTATATATTTATATATATATGAAATATGTAGCTTTATATATATATATACATATAACTAATAATTATAAGTTCCTTTAAATTATATAAACTTCTCAAGTATTCAATTGATATTAATTCAAACAATCGTGATAACTATTGTCCCTTGATGACATATTATTGGCTTCGTCTACAGAATTGAGAAACTCTAGAAATAATCTAATCTCTGCGTTGCACGTATACAAGCATAAACGGATATATAGACGCGTAGGTATTATATTAAATTAACGTTAAACAAATTGATAATCCGATAAACCGTTAGAATAAAAAAAAAGATCACGAAGGTTCGTTCTTAACGGTACAATCATTAGTCATTATGTAATAGCTATCTAAAAATCAGTGGCTGGTGTCCTGCTTATAGCCCATATTATAGGGTATATAGACCAATAAATTATTAGGGATGGTGGAGTCAATAAAATATATTTACAGCATATACGTGTGTATCTACGATTAGTATCATTTATATTTCGAGAGATAAGATGGAAATAATAAATAGATACTGATAACCATCATTATTGGCATATTTACGTATAAGTGCACTCGTCTACATTAGACATTAGGCGTGTATTAAATGGCAGCCAAATGTGAATAATTTTATTTCTACTATGATAAAGGTATCTATAAAAATGTACATTTTGTGTACGACCGTTGTTCAGAGAGAAAACATTTGTTATAATCAATCTATTTTATAAATTATTAATACCTGAATGAGAGTGAAGACATATAAACTTTGTACGTACCTATACGATGACTAAAAACGAAAATAGTTTTGTAAAAATATCCTCTTACATATAGTATATATTATACATATTACAAGTTTTTGGTGGGTGAGGGACTAAAACATTCTTTGGTGAGGTCTGTTCAGTGTTCTCCCATTTTCCATCCCAGGTACTTGCGTCTATGTCATATACAGCGGCTTTTTAGCGTGCCTACAGAGGCCAAAATGCAACTTTCCAGTCAGGTGCGCTTACGCATCTGTCGGCAAAATCCAGTAAAGTTCTAAGCCCGCAGTCCAATTTAACTCGCTAGAGGCGACCACCGTTCATAATATACATATTAATATTAATACATAATAATATACCTATTACCTATGTGTAGCTATAAATAAGGTTTGAAAAATCCGAAACGTAACAACCAAGCATGGACTAACTGTAGAGATTCTCAACCCCGAAACTGATACTACTTGGTATAGTGGCATGAAAAAAATGTGCCAAATTATGTAGTCCTGTTCTTGTCTCTGTTTGTACCTATATTATAATAAGTATTTGCCACATTGGCGTAGGTACAATTATATAGATGTATAGGCACATCAACTAGATCTGGGTGGTCCAACCTTTTATAGTTGGTGGATCAATTTACAGTTTCATAAATACAGTGGGACTGGAGGCCGCCAGAAGGAAAAAAATGTCTCAGTACGAGAATTCGGATTCACTGGGATTATACTATACAAACACGATACTTACAATACGTACGTAGCGAGCTGAATTTAATCATGGTTTTCGATGTAACTCATTGCACGTTTACCTACGTTTTATAGTCATTTTTAGTTTCTTTCTGAAAAAAGTTTAATATAAGTCTTTTAGGTGTAAAGGGCCAAAAAAAAGGGCTTCGAGGGCCGCGGGTTAGACCTGCACTCTGGACTAGATAGACTTTATACTACAATTGTGACCAATGTTCAAGTCAGCCGCCATTTACAAAACAGGTAATGTTTACATTTATTTTACATTTATTCATATACATATATTATATATTGTGACATTATTATTTTGTAAACATGCCTGTTTTTAAATGGCAGCAGACATCGATGATAAGAAGGAGACGGCTATCTAGATGTTGTGTATATCTATGGGTACAATTAACTTTATAATTAGTGAGTAATTCACTGTAAATAAATAATATATCAATAATATCACAGTATATCAATTATACGTACGGACTAATATTATATTCGTAATATTATTCTTATTAAAATTTAAATAGTGATAATTTAACATACTGGTACTATATTATAGCAAAATGTAACCTTTTTTTATAAAGTTGTTCTCAGTTAAGACTTAAAATATGAGTTTGTTCTAAGCAAAATTTAACTTGAAAAACCTTTATGTAAAAATAGCGGTTAAGACAAAGAAGTTCTACTGATACTTTTTTTTTACTTGGTTAGAACTCTTTTATTTTGTTGATAGTTGTACAATAATTAATAATAATATACCATTATATTTGATCTCCACTAAATATAGATAGTTAAAAAACAAAAGATTGTTTATAGGTTTAAGATTGGGTATCGTTAAATAATGAAATTAACTGGTTGTTTGAGAGCTTGGATTATAGAGCATTATTGATAACTATATAATAAGTCAATATTAATCAATATTAATTCAATCTAAAATTGAACTTAAAATAGTTAAATTAATTATTTATAACGTACAATTTGCCACGTTATGCGTTTGTAAGACGGGTATGACGTTCTCTTAAGGTTATAAACTCCAGCAGAATAGTTTTTTTCCAAAAATTGAAAAATTGCTATTGTTTTTTTTTTTTGACGCAACCTATTCAGCTCGCATTTTAAAAAAAGGTAAGTTCCCAAGCAGGCTGAAGCAGCTCCTGATGAAGACTAATCATTTTTTTCAAGATGATTGTTAAAAATATTTGTTCTATTGGAGTTTGAGAGTGTCATAGAGGATGGAGCCATCAAGCAGGAGTATTAAATCACGATTGATTGGTTAATGGTTATACATTTTTGGACATTTGCCATAGAAAGCCATTACTAGATTTATGTAGTATTATATAGCTATTTCTAAATGAAATTTAAACTTTTAAGATAAGCTAAAATTTAAAAATTGTATTTTTAGTGTGTTACTTCAGTAGTTAAATATGATTTTATCGTTAGCAGGATATTAAATAGTTTGCCATATGGATCAGACTTTAAGTTTATAGCTTTGAGAAATTAAGTTTATAAAAAAAAATTTCTCGTAAAATGTTTAAAATGAAACCTTTTCTGTGTTATATGATAAAACGTGTGATATTGTGATACTATCTGTACCTATACTATTATCTATATACCGTTTTTCCATTGGTACGTTACTACTTACTATACTTATACTTCATAATATACCCGTTTTACTTTACGTGTAGGTACGTATAAAATATATAATATATTCCTAAGAAATCTATGTGTTTATAGCATATAGACTTTCATAATATATCATCTTGAAGTATGTACCTACCAATAGCCTATAAAGAGAGATAGTGGGGACATTCTTATAAGACTGCTGTATGCATGTGTATAACGATGAGAATTAAATATGAAAATAAAATAATTTATGTAAAAATGGCACCACACAAATTTAGCAATTCAAATTGGTTTTTAAATGACTTTCGACTACGTATATATTAACGCATATAGGTATCAACAATCAATGTAGTGCACGCGTGTGGATATATTATATTATAATATAGTACCTATATTATATAGTGTCTATAGATATAGTAATGGCCGAGTACAAATGTAAATATACACGCTATATATTATTATGTATATAGGGAGCGGTTTTTTAAAAGCTTTTGTTTTAATGGAAATATGATTGGAGGTTCCACGTCAATTTATTATAAAAGGCCTACGTAACGGCCCTCCTATAAATACTATGTTGTATATAAAATTTTAAACTATGGTACACTTTGCACACGGATAAAATTCGGTTTCAGAGCTTTTTATATAATATTTAATACATAATATATAATAGTATAACGTATTTACCCATCACTTCTTACCCCCATTTTTCCTTTAATATTGAATTTATTACAATAATTCTGATTTTTGGAATTTGTTTGATATTACGAAAATATAAAATACACGTACAATTGATTAGCATAATATCTAAAGTAGGTATTTATTATACTTGGTTTCTTTTACAAATTATTAATATTCATTAATATTAATGACTAAAAATTTTTAAATCACCAATCATACATGTATAAATCCATTACCATGAACCTTTTATCCTTGGAAGACAAAGTTAAATAACTCAACGAATACTCGTAGGAATTGTGATTCTGATATGTCAACATTTTTAGACAAATATTCATTGTATAATTTACAATTGAAAAGGGGTGTTCTCAATTGAAAAATAGAAGTTTGTATCTCCACATGACACTCCTTAAGTAATACAAAAAATTCCAAAAATTTGAAAATATAGTCTTAAAGTATATTTGAAAATTCCAAAATCAGATTTTGAATAACTACATCATTGGAAAAAAGGGATTTAACTTTGTGAATCCCCCTGTACATATATGTAATAGACGAGACACAAAAATCTGAAAATTGCATTTTTTTTGGGAGTTTGAGACACATTACATTATAATATATTTAATCATTTCATAGCGTACTGCATTGTAACAAAATTAATCATATTTTTCTCAGTTAGAGATAATAATGAAGTGACGTGCGATGTATATTATATGTACACGACGATCGCGGTGCAATATAATAATATACGATAATTTGATAATAATAACAAGTCCTAGAATATAATATGTATTATAATGCGATGTATATTATATTATACTATTATACAAATTTACAATCAAACATTAAAATAACTTTGATTAGCACCATGAGATAGTCTCCTTCTGCGACCATTATGCATAATTCTAATTTTTAACCACATGTGGTATCAGCCTGTTAGTATAATAGGTATGTACAAAATGCTATTTTATAATGTTTAAATGTATATACTATATATATACTCAGATTCATGAAACATTGCAAGTAAACTGAATAAGATTTTCAAACTCGCAATGAGTCACATCTATTTCAAATATTATAAGATACTAAGTAGTGCACCATATTTAGATACAGTATAAAAATAATGATACAACCGTATAATAAATATACAATATACCTACTTATATATTAATTATACTAGGTACATATAGTATTATATACACGATCATTATGTGGTCACTTCTACCCTCCTTCGCCAAATAATTAAAGGGCTGAGTATAAACTATAGCAAGTAAATGAGATAAGGAAAATCATATTTACTCTGCAAGAAAATCGATAATAATAATTGTTATCTTCAACTTGCCGCGTTAAAAGATAGATCGCCGGACTGGTTAAATATGCGTTATATTCGAAACCCAATTCGAGCTTCCTATACATTAGAAAATGCTCTATTGTTGTCCATGACAAAAACACAGTACGATACATAACTTTCTGGACCGTGGTCGATAACTGAAAAAATCCCAATAATAGCATATACCTACGCCTACTTACGGTCGGCGGGCGCGAAGAGCCTCCCATGCAGTGAGACGCAAGACAACAATATTTTTTGGTAGGTATAGATGTACACCGCGCGGGCAGGACACAATACATCTATAATACCTTGCATATTATATAAGATTATTATTGTTATTGTTATTATTATACAGACGATCGCGCGTCGTACAGTGACCAGACTATTATCTAAACATTCTAAACACATATAAAATGTACCCATATAGATACATTTATATATAATAATATATTATAACGCTCGACGTATGCGCATGATGTTGCGCACATGCCCGTCCACAAGAAAACGTAATATTATTGTAGGCAAAGAAAACGAATAATGAGAGGAAATAAAGAATGAAAAAGAATACGAGACGCGCGAACAAAATGCACACACGCGAGCGGCGCGAGAGGAGAACGCCGCCGCCCGTGCCGTCGCCGTAAATCCAATAACGTATACCGGCAGACCGTAAGTCCGCCCACCGGTGTGCCGGGGACCGGTTGTCCGGCCACCGAGGCCAAGCCCACCTTCCCCACGCGACCGCGGACCGGTCCACCGCACAGAATCCCATGGCGGAACGGCGACGGCGACAAAATACCTCTCGAAATATCTACCGCGACGACCGTCTCTCTATATGCGATATATACCACAATAACAACAATAATAATAATAATAATAATACGTGAAGTGTACGATATAATAATATCAGGTACCTCATCTACAATACGATCCTCATCCCACGCGAATAAAATAAAATATATCTTAAACGCTCGCGGTTTATGTTTACTCGTCGTCGTCCGCTCTATGCTCGATGATAACATTGTATAGGTATTCGTATAACATTTCATATCATGTATAATATTATATTATTATTATTGTTTTTTATTAAAAAATTACATCATTTTTTACACCATAAGCGACGACCGAATAATAACGTTCGTCGCGGCCGAAATAGACGTGTAATGACTAATTGCACACATTGTATTTCGGATATTATGCACTGATATAATGTAATATACCTCGCATGCCATTCTAACATAATATATTCTAGGACTTGTTGTTATTATCAAATTATCGTATATTATTATATTGCACCGCGATCGTCGTGTACAAGGTGGTCTCGCCAGTTTCGTTTATACTCGATTTATACTTGTAACGTAGGTAATATTAAACGTTATAACTACATTTTTATTATATACATCACGATTTGAGACACTGAAATCAGCCAACGTGACTGTTACGTACATGGCAATATATCTCGCCATGATAAGTTGTCCGATGAAATTAATCTTCCGTGATTACCATAATCTATTCAGGTAGTGACCTGAAGTAGTGACACTTGCTCTCACAAATCATAATAGTGATATACTACACCTATTATCAAATTATATATTTTTTTAAATTAAAGTATTTTAAGTTTTATAATATGTATTTATAAGTTTTTACTGCAGGAAATACGAAATACTATCATATTTTTGAGGAGGACTGAATTACCCAAATTTACAAAGTTTTCAATAAAAGAGTAGGATTCTCATTTAAATTTAATCGATAGCAAGCAAGCTTGCAAATAGGCACAATCTTACAATCTTACATTCAAAGTAATTTCTAACATTTTGGATTTGTACAGTTATAGGTTAGCCAGATTTGGACAATAATTAGACTGTGGGTCGTTGCCCGTTGGGCAGGCTGAATAGTGTCTTAAAGTAACCATTATTATTTTAGAGAATTTGAAAATTCAAATAATCAATATTATCTAATCTTTAAAATGCACACTGTATATTATGATTTAATAATTAATAAGATATAATTATTGATAAACCTCCGCGTACCTATAAACAGTATAAATTTCAAGTCTCACTATTGCACATAATACCGCCGTGCAATTCAAAAATCGACAATATTATACGGTTTCAGTGGTTATTAATTATTATAGTTTCATTTGATAGGGCAACTTGTATATCGTTAGGAAATAATGATTTACACTAAAATCTGGCTGATCCGGTGTACGGCTCGTGCGGAACGCCGTCTCATTACCCATCAAAATGCAGGCCAGAACAGTCAACAGGTTTCTAATTTTTATCTTGTGTTATATTTCTCCATGATCTACTACTCCGGATATTCCATATATATTACAGAATACAAACATTGTGACGTGCCACGTGTGTCATTGCAACGTGATTATCAATAGTCTTGTTGATTTTCTGGTGAAAAAACAATACAATATTACTTAACGATATATTATGTACTTGGATTTTGGACCATACCGTCCACACCAATGTCTAAATAATATATATTATTATTTCATTGTCATAAAACAGAATTTAATCACTTATTATTAATTCATATACGTAAGGGCGATAAAGCTCTACACAGCAGCCAGTATTCAATTATATCATATAATTGCTGTTATTATATATTTTAATATTATTATTGAATGAGGAAAATTATAATAACATTATACTATTATTGCTTTTTAAATGCTTAATTTGTGTTCAGTGTGCGAATAGAATGATATAAAAAAAAAAATCAAATAAGGACATTATAGTGTATATTAATTATTTTTTATAATGATTAATGATAATTATTAATTGTTGTGTACCTTATATTTACGTATATTATAATATTATTATTTCGGAAATTTAAAACACCGTGGAACATGTAATAAACAATAATATTCAAAATCGTATTAATATACGCAGAAACAATCAATGTTACAATAGTTATAGTTTCTTTCGTGAAAATAATAGTGCTATTTGTACAATATATTATTTTACAACAATCTAATATATTAATATTATATGTATGTACAATATACAGCGAATATCCAATTAATGGAACGTAGGTATTGATTATAATTTAAAATCAATGGTAAATATAAATATAAATAGAATATTTTTTTTAAATGTTTAATACTCGTGAAAATGACTTACAAATTACAATAATTCTTAGATTAGTTGTATAGCACTCCGTTTTTAACTTAGGTACAGGTTCACAATGTTCACTTACCATACGTCTTGTAGTCTTTCGTATAAGTTCCTAAGTTTATAATAATTTCCAATACTTCAACTAATATATTATTATGTAATTTATTTAATTTAATTTTATACTACATTCAGAAATTCGTAGAAATTTCTTATAAATCCAATGAAATAAACTATAATTTAAAATATTATAAAATATGTTTGAATTACTTATTTTTGATCACATTCTTGGACATAGTGTATACTAGTAACAAATGATTATATTGGTAATCGTTGGAATTTCAAGCTCATATTATTATTATTTGATTTCCGTGCAACTAAACCTGAATAAGGCTGTATACTGTTAATTCTGAAGCAATATAATAGATCAATGATATCGTTGTATCAAATTTTCATCTAATACCTATTTACTCTGTGTTAAAAAAAATTATACCAGTTACCAAACGTTTATTAGTGAAAAAAAAAATCTCGTCCGTCAAACTACTTTTAATTTAATATAATATATTTTGTATTAGGTACCTCAATAATGAAACTAATAAGTAATCATATATTATATCGATATTACTGCTATAATGAAAAAAATCAAACCGTGAAAACTGGCTTTAAAAATATATTTAACGTTTTCCCCAAGGGTGTTGGTCTTGATTATGCGGTTAAATCGTATGCATTGTATAATATATGATATACGCGGCGTAGGTGCCTCCTCCGCGTGCCTATACTGCGCGTGTAATTTAAATATAATATTGTGCTGTGGTTTCGAAGGGAAGACCACACAAGGTGAATAGTAATTGTGAATACGTATGATACACATCGCATGCATATTATATTATACGGATCGAACGATTAATGTAGCCGCCGCCTTTGACCACGCGGAACGGATGTTGAATTTTTCGTCCATATTGCTGCAGTGCGAGTGTGCTTGTTTGCGCCGTTCAAAAGCTACGAAATCTATGAACAGTGGTCAGTGAACACAATATATTAAGCTATTACAGGTATTAGGTAGGTACTTAAAATATCGTTTTCCGTACCGTTTATGCATACCTACAGTGCGTACCTACAACCACGGTTATTGTTACAGAATCCTATAATAATAATAACCCACTACAGCTATTGCAGTGCAGACTATATAATGAAAAAACCACCGAGCCGTTCAGATCGGCAAAACGCGTCATGTCTATTATTATATTGTATTATATTATTTACATGCGTTTACGGTTTACTTCCAATCCTGACGATAAATAAATTTCTGTCGAGACGTGTATAGTATACGAGTATAATAATAATATAATATTATATATAGTAATGCTGTACCTGATATACAGCGCGCGTGGACTATATAACACAATATCATGTCCTGTGTTTAATTTGAGATTTTATTGTCCGCGCTAAACGACCCAACACTGCGTGGTAGGTATTTTATTATTACAGTGATTATTATACCTAACTGCAGTATATATATATTTATATATATATATTATATATGTTGTATATCTGAATGGTGTACGAACCGGCATTATATGTATAATAATATTATGTTATATTCCCTCTCCGTCAACGCGTTCTTGCAGTACCTATTACCTATTTTATTTCGTATACGGCGGCAACGGAAAACGAGTGTAATAATAATATGAATTGGAATTTAGTATTATTTTACAGTTGTTGTATAAATACAGGTATTATAATAGTGATGGGTGTATAACAATTATTATGTGACTAAAGCGCACTGACATATTGTAGTAATACTGTACATCATATTATAATTTTTTTTATCACATACCTACTAACATAACAATATAATATTGTAATATAATAAATTATGCGTCGCGGCGGTCCCTATATTGGAATGCTTGTTTAAAATATTATATCTTACACTGTGCTGGTATTTCGTATCAGCCGTATAATAATTATATATATTGTTGTTAATAACAACATAATAATAATATTCGATGTACCTATATAATATTATCAGTTATGTTCACACCATTATGAGATCGAGTGTTGAATAGGTATGTAGCTAATGAATGATATTCGGACTTTTGACACTAAACATTTTTATTTATATCGGACATCCCACTTTTGTTATATTTAGACCACGGATAATATTGCCACTGAGCGTGGCTATTGACGATTACAATTTTTAGTATTATTGGTAATTTAATAATTTTAGTAATTATAACTTATAAGTTTATAACTTTACAATATGCTATGAGATTAATCAAATTAATATTAAAAATTAAATACAAGTATGCCAAAAAATTGTTAAATAAATTAAGAGACTCAAAAATATTTGTAAGACTACAATTTAATATGAGTTTTCATATAATTGTTTTATTGGTATAAGCAGTATCTTTAAGTTTTCAAACATTACATTATAATATTTATAATTATTTTAGTTACGATGTTTACCTATTTATATTACATCTCATATAATATTATTCAACAAATTTTATATTTTATACTTCGATGTCAATTTATTGTGCTACAATATGTAAGAATACTAATCATGTAATATGTGTCAATTAATAACTATATAGACCAGAGGTTCCCAAACTGTGGGTCGCGACCCAAAAGTGGGTCGCGATTATATTTTTGGTGGGTCGCGCTATATTTTTGAATAATACATTATTTTCGTTGATGTTCTAAGTTCAAATTTAGTTTTATCGTCAATCGTTATATGCGAGTGTGACGATACAAGTTTACAGTGACCGTGTCAAAACGACGCAACCTAATTAATATAGTTATTGAAAATATAGCAACTGAATTCACTAAAAAAAAAGTCATTCATTGATATTGTGGGTCACCAAATTTTAAAAATTCCCAAAATGGGTCGTAGAATAAAAAGTTTGGGAACCTCTGATATAGACTATTATTTAATCCTATCCTATCATTCCTATCAGCATATTTCAAATGTCCTACGTTCGTAGTTTATACATGTAATATTAGTCTGCTTTAATTCAAAAATTAAACGACAAATAATTATTAAGAAATATTGAATTTTGTATTTTTCGGATTCAAGGGAGGCCTTGTCTAGTGTAATACTTCTATAATTTTATAAATATTAATAATTTGAAGGGTCTTATATAATGTACTAAGTAACAACTTTTTAAACATGTAATTATACTTCCATAATATATTTACACCAATTTTATGACCGCGTAGTTGCACCGGTTGGCTTGCTACTAATTCACAACATATAATTTTAGGAGAAAACGTATAAAATAACCATCACAAACGGTCGGGATATAATATATTATATTCCGAACCCCTCTTCACCCATATATAGTCAGACCCTGCCAAAGCAGCTGCTGCATTGACGTGGTGTTACTGGTTGCAGGTATAATATTATATACTATACCGAAGTGATAAAACTATTTTACCTACGTACAATATCATATAATGTTATTATATTCTTATTATGCCTTACGTGGACGGTGTCCAGAAGACATTATACGCACATGGCGCGACGAACTATAAAAAAACAACAAATTAATAATAAACCAATTATACGCGGTCGTGTAGTAGTACGACCTTCGTCGAGTCCGGCGACGGCGACGACGACGACCGCGACGACGGTCAAACCGGTCGACGGGCACCGGATGAGACGCGCGACGATCGTGAACGGACGCGGTTTCCTCTCGACCGTCGCCGGTCAGCAATAACCCGATTTACTATCGTCGTCGTCATTATTAATATTATTTACAAATGTTTTCGACTGGCCGTTTTGTATGCATTGATACCATTTATACCACCCCGGCCTTATAATCGTCTATTAAACTATTATAGGTATTATAATTTATAATATACCCATATTATGTAATAATAATCGAAATTATTACAAGTAGGTACCTTATAAAGCCTCATCAGTCATCAGTTATCAGTATGTACATTGGATTACCTTTGGATATTCAATTAATCAACAATAATAGAAAGTATTTAAATCCAAAGTAAAATATATATATTGGAATAACGCAATTATCGACGATTACGACGTAAATTAATATTAGATATATGTTATTTTTTTGTTTGTATGATTAAATATATTATTATTATTTCATCGTTATTTACTGTAAGTATTGATTGAATATTGTACTTTTTACAAATTCAAATTAAAGTTTTTAAGTTTCAAGACTCTCCTCCTTACTCCACAAGTTGTAATGCTTGCTTATTATAGAGAGGGTTAAGCAGCTCATGTACTTTATAGTTTTAAAATAAATTGCGCTACAATATGAATATTGTATCAATGACGTATCCATCTACATCATACGTAGATACATCATAATATTATATTATACCCCAGAACCTTTTTTCCTTGTTACCTTGTTTTTAGTTAATAATATTTATGATTTTGCCAAGTATAAAAATGAATTGGGCCATATTCTGTAAACTTTATATGTATAGGCGTATAGCGCGTTTTATATTGCATATTTAGATAAACACATAATAATATTATGTCTTGTAATAAAGATTCTAGTATCTTGATTCTTATCAATTTGAGATTATCTATAGTAAACTCGGATGATATATATAATACCTGTGTGTATTTGGACCTATGTCCTATACCTATGATCGGGGTCGGCAACCTTTTTGATGTCAACGGCCAAAAAATAAATATACATTTTTCACGTTCCCCAACTCGTATATTTATACCTACCTTATTTTACTTTAAACAAAAAAGTATAATAATATCAAATTTAGTTTATCCAAGTTCTTGACTGTTATGTTAATTAATTTAACAAGATGTCTACAAACAAACAACGTTTTAATCCGCAGATTCCAGTCCATACTATCTTAGTTCATGATTTTTATGTAAATTATGAATTTTACTCGCGGGCCTCATTAAATTACTATAGGAGGTTTCCAACCCCTGCCTACGATACTCATGATATCATTTGTGCATATTATTATAATAAATAATAAATATGCATGAATTATTATAAAATATATACCACGAGCATTATAATATTATGATTGTTTTTTTACTCCTTGCGTGAGTTGTGACAAATATGAAATTAATAATTATGTACATATCACCCCCCCATAAAATGGTCCTAGGTTACGTCACTGATATGTTTATCACATTCTGAGCTGAATACAATTATTACTATTATTATTATTATTATTATTATTAATACTAATATGATGCCGCCTATACTACCGCGACGCTGTGGAATTTTGTTAAAAACACGATTTTTCGATTTGTTTACGCGTGAAGTGATAATAATAACAAAACCATTTACGATGGGTATCGGCGTAGGTACATTAACGTACATAATATTATATATAAGATACAAAATAATTTATCGGTTTTACAAAATATTAAATGTTAGCGTATCGATAGCCCGTATAGGTATAGCTAGGTATATAATGTGTATTATTACGATCAATTCCAGTCTATTGATCGCCAAAGAAATTAAATTCGGCTTTATTATTATATATTTTATGATATAGGTATTATGGTTCGTCGCATATCGCGCGGTAACAATTACACGATGGCGCGCTTATTGTTATTATTATAATATGCCCATCTATGATGTTTATAGCTGTTATGGAAACGCAGATATCTGAGAACGATTATTTTATAATCCCATAATGCGTATTTCTACCGATTTTTGAACCCCTTCAAAGTTCACGCAATATGTAGCACACAATAATATAAATAATATATAAATGGTTTTACTGGTTACAGAATATTATTATATGTTATGTGCCTATACATGTATAGTGTACAGTTTGATATAGGTTCAGTGTACCTACAAAATATATAATATACTTAGGCACACGACCGCGACACCAGGTTCGAAGTACTCTTCTCGTCGTAACACAAAATATTATGATACTGTTATATTCGAACAAACTGCTGAATGTCGTCAACGACAACGTGCTGACAGATATTCGGGCTTTAAATTTTATGTAACCATGTAGGTATAAAATATAAATATATAACAACATCATATTATGAACGAGGGCTGTATTCCAAAATAATATATATTATTACCAAAAACTCAATGTAGGTACTCCGTCATGCGAGTAGGTCATATTATATAATTATAGGTAGTTATATTTATATATAATGTCGATATGGACAAATTATTTTGGTATGAATGAAATAATATCTTTGAATACTTTATATTGTGTATTTGTGTTCTATGTATACATCCCAATAAACCTACGCATTTTTATTTATAGAAATGTTTAGAAATCAGCTACCTATGTAAGTTTAAAATAACACTGTAATTTAACAATATTACTAATACTAAATATAGACAGTCTCTGCAACCACAAAGGCGGCGTAGGTACTTGTTAACTATTTATAGTCAATATTATGTTATATATATATTAAAGAATAATATTATTTAGATTTTAGGTCCTATATGCGTAATGTCGTATATTATTATACCATTATAACATAATAATATATTATGCAGGAATAAGATTTTGTCAATTTAATATATTTTGATTTTTGAGATGTTGTAACCGAAAAAAATCCTACATATTATATTTAGTACCTAAGCAATATTGTGCTGTGATATATTTTGTAATATAACTCCTACCTATGTATAACAATATTATATGTAACTTTCCTCTTTCAATAGGTACTTATTGTCTATTGAGGTTATATTAATATGTGATTATTTCCATTGGCATTGTGAAAAATAGAAAATACGAAAATAGGTATACTCATCCCTGATGATGAAAGTATAATAATTTGTTTAAAAAAATTAATTATCGCATAATAATTTAAAGCGTAAAAATTTAATAATTTAATTTTTGAGTCATAAGTCCTCTACTAAACCTAACTTATATAAAAAATAAAATATTTGGTGTTGATATTGTATTGAATATAGTTAGTATAACACTATATGCATTATGAATAAAGTAAAAAAAAAAATTATATAATACCATGTCAGCTGGATATAATATTAATTATAAAATTATATAGTGTAATTACAACATATTATTATATTTATTCATTAGTTTTTATTAGTTTTTATTATTTATATAAGTATGTAACAGATGTAGGTACTTTATTTAAATTTAAAAACCGTAAACAAATAACATATCGGTTTGTATTTATCTTCTTCTGAATTATAAACAGTGAATTGAATGACCACACAATAATATAAGTACCTATTATTCAATAGGATGCGTGTACCATCTGTGTTCGAATATTATGTGTAATAATTTTAATATTTAGTTTATAAAAACTTAACGGAATTTAATTAGGTAGTGTAATAAAACTGGTGTACAAGTGTTGTGGTTTAAAATAACTTACCGGCATACATAATTTATGCTTTGATTATTTATAAATACAATTCATTATAATCATATTGTATTATAATTATAATAATAATAAATAATTCTATAATAATAGTATTAATATAAACGAGAATATAAATAATAAGTTGTTAAATCAAGAATTGGCACCCGATAATTTGTAAGAGGTTCTATAAATTATAATGTATTATATTGAAATAATATTAGGCATAATCTATACATAATTATATTATTACTCGCTGATTTTTCTAAAATAAGATAGTTTAGGTATGTATAGTTAAATATATGATAAATATTAATCTTACTGTATAGATCTTACTCATAATTGGAGGACAATATTAGGTTAGGTATACGTAGTTATACTATGCCTATTATGAAAACGCACTCAATCTAAATATACTAAAGAATCCTTAGATTCCGTCATTGCGGGGACGAGTTAAAAATTTATAAAAAAAAAAGTTTCATAAGATTGGCGCGGGGTGTATATAAAAGAAAACAAAACGGACATCTACTGCGAAAGGTATAGGCAACTATATAATAATATATATTATGGGGAAACTTAGGCGGACAAAAAAGTGCGATGGTAAAACGTCATAGGTTGCACATTATTATTGTATTTGAATATTTTTATTATTCTTTAAAATCTCACGCGAGAAATAACGCGGGTGGAAAAAAAATCGGGCCACACAGGAAAGGCGGGCGCGCGCGCGCACACTGTATACGCACGTGAAACTCGCGGGCGCACGGCGTATGTACAACAGCACTACGACAGCACGATGTAATATTATGCCGAACAGTCGCGGAGGAGGATGCGTGCGCGTGAACGTCGAAGGGGGCCGTCGGCGGCGTTGGCGGAGGCGAGCGGCGTCGACGGCGTTTTGCGGTATAGCGCGACGAGCGAGGGCGGCGGGGAAGGGGCGCCAAAAGTCCTCCGGTCGTTACGTCGGACACATACACGTAGGGTGGTGGCGGCGGCGGTGGTGGGCGCCGTATTTTAACACCGGCGTCGTCGTCGTCGCCACCGCCGCCGCCTGAACAAGCGTTGACCGGCGACGGCGTCCCCCACCAACGCCGCCACAACCGCGTCGCGTCCAACACGCACACGCACACTCGCAAGCGCGTGACGTATACACAAACACAAATCCACGCACACACACGGCGCGCCCGCACAGTACGTCGACGCGAGCTCTGTAGGTGTGTGTGTGTGTGTGTGCGTGTGTTGACGCCGTTGCGTGAAACCGTCGACGCTTGCCGATTGGCCGGGCCGGTCTCGACCAATCCGGACGCGACTCTCATTAACACTCGGACCGGGGCGTCGGTGTTGTCACATCGCCGCCGCCGCCACACAGTCAGTCGGCACCGAGCGCGCTAACCGTTGTCGTCGTCGTCGTCGTCGTCGTTGTCGTTGTTATTGTGGTCGTAGTAGTAGTGTGGCGAGTCGTCTCTACACGGCCCCCCCGTGTTTGCACATTATATGCGCGCACACACCACCGTCATAGTTATTTACGTTAATACATGTACACATAATATTTATAATCGTCGTTGAGTTTAATATTATAATTATTTTCAAAAGTTTTTCGCGTTTTAAAACACTCGTCGAAACCGCGTGCGAAGAACAGTCGACCGTCTCGCGTGTTTAAATCGATATAATAATATTTGTGCAAAATAACATCGATAAAAAATAATATCGTAAAGAAAATATAAATTTCGTTTTGTATTGAATTTTTTTTTTCCTTCTCCGTACTCCGTCAATCACTCGCGGTAAACATTTGTGAATGCTCGTGCAGGAGTCTGGTCCACCGTAGTGGCTGGGTCAAACGGTAACGGCGTGGACGGCGTGGCTGTTATGCGGTTCGAGCAAGCGGACCTCAGGTGCCGGTCACCCCGTGGGGCACCGGACACCCCGCAAACCGCTGCCGCTATGACCGGCGGCCAACGTTCACCAGACACATCGTACACGGCGGCCCGTGCGTCGTCCACCGACTTTTCCGTCAGCTCGTTGCTGACTAACAACAACAACAACAACAACAGCAGCGGCGGTGCGCCGCCGTCCACAGTCCAGCAGCAGGCCGGTGGCCAGCAACAGCAGTATCCGCCGCCGCCTCCACCGCCACCCGGTCTGTCGGCCGCAGCGGCCGCCGCGTACGCCATGGGCGCCTGTTATCCGGGCACCATGATACCCATGCCCAAGATGCACCATGGGCCACATCACCCCGGTGCCGGTAGCTATCCGACCGAAGAGATGCTCGCGTTGGCCGCGGCCGTCGCGCACGGCGTGCACCATCCACACCCGGCGGCTTCGCTACCCCGGTCTGTGGTCAGGCCCGAAGACGACGGCGTGGTCGACGATCCCAAGGTCACGCTGGAGGGCAAGGATCTGTGGGAAAAGTTCCACAAGCTCGGCACCGAAATGGTCATCACCAAGTCTGGCAGGTCGGTCTTGATATAATTTAATTTATTAATTTGATATTAAACCTATAATATTTTTATACGTTTAGAGTTTGAGTGTTAGGTAGGTACTTAGTATTATAACTAATATGACGTATAATAGTTATTCTATTAAACCGACAAATGCAGTTAGTTACTGAGTATATATCCCAATAAGCATAATATTAGGCTGACTTGATTTCTTTTTTTAAAAAATATTCACACGCTCTGGCCCTATTTTTTTCCTCTCTCGTTCAATATTATTATTTCGGTAATAATAATAACTTCACTATCGCGCCATGTTATTGACGATGGTTCTAATCTGCGTGATTTACATATTTGTATTTGTAGGGCTCTTAATATTTATAATATTATTTTTATTATAAATAGGCATAGGTAAATGGAAATTTCTGTTGCTCTAAATAAATTAATTTTACTGTTGATATTTATAATCTGTAAAATATTTTTCATTTCCAATCAAAATTAAACGCTTTATTATTATAGTAAACATCCATCATTACTCAACTATTATGTTTACGGATTTAAGTTTTCTAAAAAATTTCGGTCAATAGCCCTTATCCTTATATATTATATTGAAAGAAAACTAGGCTGGTTAATATAGTAGCTATAAGTATAGGTACTTAGGTATCTTTATTGTTTCTTATAGGTACATTTCAATAATGTTTCGTACTAATAATTTAATTTAATTTTTTTAAATAAAGTTCTATTTTTGAAAAGTGTGATTTCTTTTCAACGACTATTAGTTATAATCAGTTAATGCCATCGCACTGCAGAATGCAAGTTGGAAAGTAGGTATAATGTACGATATTGTAATTATATCGTAGTTCATAATGTTATATTGATAAAAGATAAACGTCGCCTTGGGGCTATAAGGAAAAGCTGTCGCGCAACCCACACGACCAAATCGCCTTAAACATTACAATGTAAATATATAATATATTGTAAGTGCAGTGTGTGTGTATCTTTGGCGCCAGACGACAATTAAACCCAACATTATAGACGCATTTCCATTATGATGATGATGATGAGTACGACGGCGATGTGCCTAATCACTGACGTCGTCGCTACTGTTTTTTAACTGCTGCAGTATAGCGTAAATAAATTAATGATTATCTCCGAATTGCGATTTCTATATATACTATTGTACCTATATATTATACACAAATCATAAACTTAAATCGTTAGACTATCGTAGTCATTCGAAAAATATGTCGCTATTTTCTTTTGAAATAACAGAGTTTATTTTTGGATTTCAACTTGGTATTTTAGCCGGTTGTGTTGACGGCAATTATTTGATCACCCTACCTAGATAAAATAAAAATATTAAAATATAGTTAAATAATTTATTGTTGCTTTTGCTGTTATGTGGAAATTCTGAAAAACGTCAGTATTTCATGAGCACAAAAATTAATATTTTTTAATTCTAAAACGTTAGGTATGATTATATGAGTATTGAGTACTATAACAGGTATTATATTATTATGATCTATATATTTACAGTTTAATTATTATTGTTATTATTTGCTACTTGCTTTCTCGACAAACAGTAATCATTTTCGTTTAGTTATACTCGATTTACATGCAAATGTATTTTATCCAACCGTATAACAGAATAAATTAACTTACAACGGCGGTGTGAATGGGATATCAACAACGGATAACACATAACTATTATGTTTTTGAAAATACTGTATTGTAATTAGTAGTATAGTATATATATTGTTAAACTGTTTGATCTGTTGAATCAATTCTGAATTGCTAAAAATTGATTACTTTTGAAATTGAAATAACATGCATATAGATACTAAGTAGGGATGTGATATTTGTAATAATAACATTGTCATTATACCTAATATTGTAGCCGCATATTTGTTTCATATTGTTTACATACCTACCTGTCTACCTAACCTATTTGTTATATTTATTGATAGGTAGGAACATCTCAATAGGTAAATTTAATTGCATAATCATTTTGCGTACTTATAAGTTAGGAATAATGATATAAATACAAATAATAATATTGATCGTGAAAATAAATACAAAATATTATTGTACATTTTACAACTAAAAAAACAACTTGTAAATATTACTGTTTCTAGAATTGCAGATTGTACCTTGTGCTTCAATAATCATCTAAGTTGTTGACTATATGTTAACATTATTCAACGATTAGGTTGACAAGGTTATTAAATCAATTATTTGAAAGGTTACATAATTCGTAGCGCAAATGATAGATATTTCTAAAGATTCCAGCTGTAAATATATAATAGTACTCTACATAAATATGTATTAAATATGCAAGAATAGCACTTGAATGGTTTGCTTTTATGTTTAAAGTGGATATAATTTATAACACAGGTTTTAATCGATTTTAAGTTTTTTGTCTGCACATGGTTTTGCAAAGAAAGTTTTATATTACCAATACATTATAGTACTTATAAAAGACATAATGCAACACTATTGTAAATTTGTTGCAAAGCAACAGTCAAGCTAATATTCTAAATTTTCATATTCATTTTATTTATGTATTATCCCCTCTTATACGTTTAAAATGTCTGATAAATGATTTATTTTTCATGGTATATTAAGCAGTTTAACGTAACTCTCATTATCTTTGCTTATTATGTTTATTTCAATATTTTGATATTGTATAGTTTGTTTATAACTTTGAATTATAATAAAAATAATGTGTTGGTGTAAAATATACATTTAAAGTATGGATTACCCTTTATAATAGATTTTAAAGTTTATACCAACGTTTATACAAGTAATTTTTTGTTGCTATAAATTATTTATTGGTCCTTTTCTATTGATGGATTTTATATTTTTCTTAAGCAACAATATCTTTAACAAAATTTCTATATTTATGGACTTCATTCAAAATTAAACTTAAAATTCAATATCTTTAAGAAAATGTCTGTATTTACGGACTTCAATCAAAATTAAACTTAAGATACTCTAGTTATGTATAATATTTTTTATTATTTTATTATTTGAAACTTTTATTGACTAAAACTAATATTGAATTCATCTAGACTTGGTATTATAGTTTTATTATTTTTGATTTTGGCAGGTTTACTATTTATTTTGACAATAAGATTATATTACATTATATTAGGTACATTATTGTTGCAGTTATGTAAAATTAATTTTATATAGATTAACAGATATCTATAATAACCATTTATAGTATTATTTGTGATTAAAGCATTATACATAATATTTTAGCATTTAATAGTATCTGAATAATATTATTAAACATTTCCAAAGGCTTTACTTTAAATAATTTATTAAAATCACTTAATATTATACTTATATTATCTGCTATAAAATATAAATGTGTGACTGCAATACCAAATTAATGAATTAATAATAAGTTAATTTGATAAACTCTACATATTATAAATTCCAGATAAAAATAAATGTTTTATTACAATAGATGATGAAAAATTGTATTAAATATTAAGTTTTATTAATAAAAGCCATGTCAATAATAATAATAATAATAATAAATATTCTTTACTTAATAATAAGTACCCCTAATCAATATATAATTGTCTGTCACTCACATAAATCACCGGTCATTGGCGTTGTTTAAAATGTTACCTATATTATGTAATTTAAACATATATATACATTCTTATAAGAATATATAAATTTGTATACATTAATTTCTTGGTATATTTTTAAGCGCAAAATTTGCATAATCGGTAATTTGTATTCTTAAAAACACAGAATTAATTGCCATTCAATTTCATTTATGTTGTATGGTAATAATAAACTGATCAAGTGTTGATAAAAAAAAATCAATGTTTCTTTGTATTTAGCATTTCAATCGAGTCGAAGATACTCATGAATGGTAATTTTGCTTAAAAGACCTCTTATTTTCTTTTTGAAATAAAAAATATTTACCCGTTCTTCTCACACTTTCGTTCCGTATACGGCGTACTTCCTTAGTTTACCGCTTTTTTAAGTAATTTTTTTTTACTTCCGTCCCCGCGTACTATTCGTAGTATTGTATTTCGTATACGTATTACGTTTAATATTGTATGTTAGTTTCATATTATTTCTGCAGAAACGATTAAAGTGTAATATGCGCATACCTACTGTGTCTCATACTCTCATGTGAAACACTGAAGAAAAACAATATCATTGTGTAATTTATTTTAATGTTAAAAATCATCTGGTACTAAAGAAATGCATAAACCTTTTGAAAAAGGATTGCAAAACTTTTTTCTCATGGTTTATACCTTTATATAAGCTATCAATTACAATTTTAAGTATACCTGTAATATATTCCTATACTTCAGACTATAAATGGTACAATAAAAATAATCCCAAATGTCATGATTTATGTACATGACAAAGTAAATGATATCGCCAAGAATTATGGTTATAAACCAACAATTTTCGTAAATTGCCGTTAGATGTATTGCTGTTATACATCAAATATGATTTTGTTTAAAATTAATTTCTTATCGCAGTTGTTGACACTCGAGGTGCGCTGTTGTTCAGCAGTAGTTATATATATTATTTGTCGCGTATAAAATTGCAGATACCCTAAAACTGTTGATAATTAAATGCCTTAATAGAATCAACCTCATAATAGTATACATATATATGTAGTGTTAAAGCGCATTATTGCAGTCTGCTCGTTTAATAAATAATTTATATATAATAAACCCAAGCAAGAGTTACCTACTCACTTATTTTTTCTATTTTAATCTAGTCTAGGCTTAGGCAATAACAATAACAATAATAATATGTAATAATTATGGTGATGATATTAATATAACGAAATTTAAGTAGATTTTAATAATAATAATAATAACAACAACAACAACATATTATATTATATTCGACAATCATTATTATATGACCACGGGGTACGTACGGCGCGCGAACGGATAAAATAATAATCAACATATTTATAGATACGTGCCTATACACATATCATTATATTATTTATTCGTGGTTTGCTTATATAGCTCATAAGATATACACGTTAAAGCGACGTCTTGTAATAATTTAATCGGACAAAATGCGAAACCTATTAATTGGTTTACGCGAGTTTGCTTCTCTCACGTAATATCATCGCAATATTATGTGCGCGTTGTCGTATAATAGCGTGTGTGTTCGTGTCAGTGTGTGTGTGTTCGTCTAGTGTTACAAGGGGTAGAGACCGGTAGCGGCGGCGGCCGAGTGAATGGGGGCATACATCCACACACACGCGCGCGCACACACACACAAACATGTACTTACGCGTATACGTATATAATATATAATAATATACACAGACACACATACACCATGTTCCCGGGGTGGCGGCTATGGCTGTGGTGTGGTGCAACGGTAGTATAGGGTAGGTGGGGGTGGGCGAGCGGCGTTTTTTTTTTTCAACGGCAACAATGGACTTTCCCCCCTCTCGTACTCCGTACGTTACTGTCGGCGGACTATATAATGTAGGAGAAGGCGGCGGCGGCGGCTCCTTGACAATATATTATAAAAGTGTGCGTGCGTGCGTGCGTTCTCCCAGTTGTAGTCGTCGTCGTAGTAGTAAGCCTACGTGTGCGTGCGTGTGTGTACGATGTAAAATAATAATAATAATAATAATAGTAAAAAACGAATCTACGTGTGCATGGTTTGCTGCAGCGTGTTATATAGGCGCGCGACACACGCACGCACGGCGTTTCTCCTCTATATCCGCTCTCTTTTGTTCTATTCGCGACGACGCGTTGTTTTATTATTTTATCGATCGACGTGTGTGTATAGGCCGCGGCCAGTGCGGTGTATTCGTGTCGTTCGGAAAACCTTATTCAAATGCAAAGGAAGAAGGAAAAAAAAATGTGAAATAATATTATCAAAACCGTTTCGAATAATGAGAACGAAAGACGGCGCTCGTGAGTCGGACACGCGGACTGGTCGCGCGCATGTCCCGTCGTAATTATAGTAAATAATATTATAAATTATTATTATTCTAGGCGCCGCGTTTTTAACACCTATAGTATAATATCATAATATCATTATAATACTCGCTCACGATCGTCACCGTCGTTAGAATCATCATCAGATTACACTTATTATACGTCATCACACACATATAATAATATACTGTAATAACCGCATAAAGCGTGTGTTGCCTGCAGACTGCAGTAGATATTGTTTTGGTTTTTTTCTCCCAGAGTTGTTGCGTTCATGTTCGTATGGAAGATATACGCCAATATAGCAAGATTATTGTTCTTACCACATGATATACACGGGGAACAACAGCAGCCGCCAAAAGTGGGAGTCTGCGTGTGAGACCGACGGGTGCGTGCGTGCGTGTGTGCATAACCTCACTTCACTTTACTGTATACCGTAAACATTTATTATACACGTAATACACGTAGTAGGTATATATAATATGACTACTATACACACTCTGCGCGTAATTACCACCGCGGCGGCGGCGGCCAACCGGTCAATAATAATATAACGCGCCGAGGTCAACGTCAACCACGACGAGGCGCCGGTCGCCACCGCCGGAAAAATCCCGCCCGCGGACCATGATAATACTATTGTTACGGTTTATGTACGTCGTTTTTCGGTACCGAGGTATTTTTAATTGTCGTTTGTCGTGTGTATCCAAGTTATATAGGTAAGCCCATCGAGTGAGCTCTAAAGTAAAAATGCATTCCGCCTAATTAGCCACATGGCAGCGCAGTAGAGCAACGTCCGTATTCGATACACGACGAACGATATTATTTTCTTGTTTATATATAATATAGTAGTTACCATAAACATAGGTACCCACATCGTTTTACACGACAGACATATGTTATTATAATACAAATAATATTATATTATTATATTGGTAAAGCGTATATTATAGTTGTTCGTTACAGATATCGAAAAATATCCTGTTCGGGTGTCGATTGGAAATTTAATACCGTTCGAATATTTTATACCGTCGGTCATGTGTACACATAGCGACCTCCCCGTCAAAGGGGTCGTTTGATCCCGCGACGCTTTTCGTTTTAGAATCTAGAATATCAACCGCCACGTTGGCGCCGTGGCGTCGGGCCGAGAGAAAAAGCGATACCGCGGCAGAACTACTTATAAGTAGTCGAACGTATACTGTTCCCGATGTATTATAATATCGTCCAACCGAGGTATATATATATAATATGTTACCGGACTAGGTATTGTACCGTGTTATATATACATATATAATCGTCCGTGCGTTTTCCAATTGCGTTGCGTCCTGCGTGTACATTTTTTGTATATAACCGTACACTATAGTATTTTGTGGTCATGTCCAACTTAGTGCACAACATCATAGTATATACCGCGTTAGTCATTTATTGCGGTACGTGTGCCCTACTATATCGATATATCAGTGGCGGTTATATCCCACTTTTTAAGGGGGGCTGAATTTCAAATCCACTGGGAGTCGTGGGTTCAAACCCTCGTATTATCCTTTATAATATCCTAAATTTACTGCTCTAATCAGTACTGAAAATATGCACATTTTTGTGGGTTTGGTTTGGAAAAAATTGTCATCAACATTATTTTATGAATTAATATATTTACATACATACTTCATAATATAGGTAAGTATTAAGTTGTAGGTACTAATATAAAGTGATAAAAGCTTTAAGGGGGGTGATCCATCAAAACCACCTCACCACCACTGATATCCGCCACTGCAATATAATATATATATATATATTATATATTATACTATAGTATTTTAGTATTTACTTATATCATATATTGTATATTTTACGTATGAAGCGACTAACCTATATACGTATATAAACTGTAAAGTATCAAGAAAATTATTTCATTCACGTTTGTTACATATTATATAATAATATGTCTCGTGTGGACAGATAGTCGAGTAGACTATTAACGCGCGGGCCGGCCGAAGCTGTCCTCGGGCGGGGTGCGTGTACCGCGTCTCGGCCGCCGTTCATTATCATTACCTATATTATTGTTTTGAGTGCGCCACGAAGGAATTTCGTGCGTGAAACGACAAACACGCGATGACGCCTGCTGCACGGGGCGTATAATATCGTACCATTATAATGTATATATATTTACCAACGTCATGAAAGAAAACGGCTACAATAACACATTGACTGCAACCTTTATGGTATGATTTATAACCAAAACAGTTCCTATAGATGAAAATGAATTTCGTTTCCGGTTTTAGTACATGGTTTTTAAAAACGAAAACCCCAAGGTCCCGGTTTTAAAAATAAAAAATGTTCAATATGCTTATTATCATCGAAGTTAACTGCACAGTTCCCAATGTTATAATAAATCCTATAATATTTTCGATTCTAGTCCCTGATACTATATCATATTACCCTATATGTGTAACACACGCTACGTAATTGTTTGTATATCATACTTATAAATTGGTCCCCCAATTTTTCCGAATTTTAATATACTTATAATATATTTATAACTTCATCTTCTACTGACCCCAAGATTTTTGCGTATTTGCTTGAGCGTTAAACCGGCCTTACAACTTGACCGCTACATCGTGGGATATAGACCTATACAGTCCGGTATACTTACTACTTAATACTACTAGGATCGATAACCATTTAAACTCATGTCGACTTATGGATTATTTTCGCCCGGCTTCAACGTCGTAGTCATACTCATCGTGAGTAAGCATATTATTACAATAGGTATGTATATGATGATATCATCGTCCATTTCTCGGGGTTTATTTTTATTTTAAAAACAAACGTTTCGCCTTTTACGTAGCGGTGGCGGTGGGTGTAGGGTAGAAGTACAATGGACGCGCATAATGTGTGAGTACTACCGAGTAACGTATTATGTTATACAGCACCATGTACTGCAACACCTCACTCTAGTTACCGCGTAGCGGTGCGGCGTCTGACAATAGTATGATAATAATAACATTAATAACGAAAAGTGAGTTAGAGAACTAGGACGAGGAGGAGATGACGGCCGTGGCGCGTATATAACAATATTTCCATTATTACGACGTTCAGATATGGACGTGTCTGTGATAAGAGCGTATATTATGCGGTGGTGGTTGTCAGCCGGGCCAGAGTAGTGTTGCAGTACTGTATTGTAGTATAGCGTAGTAGCGACGGGGCGGTGGTGATGGTATATAAAGTTGATGTATGCCGCAGGCGACGAAGCTCGTGGCGTGGCGGGCGGAAGGGGAACGGGAAAATTGGACGTGATTAAATAATTGCGTGAGCGGCGGCGTTTGTGTGGTCGCGCGCAATTAGAGCAATTGACTAGATTGAAATCGGTGTTATACACACACACACAGACGGTATATATAATATAACTGCTGATTAGGCGTGTTTATATATATGTGACGTGCATCGCTCTGACGAAAATCAAATTTGAACCGAATTTGTTGCGGCATGCGGTATTGTTATCATTATTTACGAGTAGGTATAAAATATTGTTACTATATTATGTTATGCTATATTGGTAGATTGTAATAAGTAGAGGTCGGACGAGAGAATGAGACAACTATATTATATTATTATGTGTGATGTGCGCGTGTCACGTACGCCGAAACTATGTCGACTCGTGTTTTTATACCACTCTAACATCATCGTATATTCGTATACCGGTATATTATATTAAATCATTCATATTATGTACATTATTATTATTCGAATAAAAACGATTTTAAAAAAAATGTGCGCCCCCCCTCCCCCATAAACATAATATATTCTATACTACAAACTCATACTGTTATGACTTTTATATTATATGGGTCATTGTAAGAATCTGAGTGCGCGTAAAACTTTTATATAAAAGTACCTATATAATGTTATGTGTATATATGTAATATAGAGAGAGGGACTCATTTGAAAGGGGCAAACTGTTGTAACGATTTGGGGTGAAACGCGATGGTCATGTTTTTTTCCTGTAATACTCTGTGCAGTTATAGTCCGTATTATATATATACGCGCTCGTGTTCACTTCCCTCGGACCATAGTTCCGCCCCCCGATAACCAACAATAATAGTTCTTAATTTTGGCTTTCGTTTCATTTCGTATCATGTATAACATAAGTATACGGCGTCATGTAGGTATTTATTACTCCTACTATATTCCTAATATCTCCTGGCGACCAGGTTTCGAAGTATCTACAGTCGGCGGCGATGTTTGTTATGCGTATACCGGCGATGAAAACATACATGTTAGGTACACATAATTTATCATTAGTTCACAGTTCAGCCAAACCAGCTCCCCTGCGCGAATCGTGTGTGCAACTTTATCGTATTTTGTTATACATTATCTGACCAGCAATACTAACAAGGAGATGTAATACAAAACGATAAGTGTGAACATTCAGTGCAGGGTTCCTATACGTAGGTGTATATTTCGTGATCAATCCGTCATCAATACACATTACAATTTATGTTTACATTTAATATAATACAGACGCGCCATATGTTGGTGTTACATAAAATTAGTGTTGCCAGTAAAATGTAGGCGTATGGAAAAAAAGTTTAATCGAGAAAAACCGATAAGTTTTGAAATCTAAAAAATAAAAAACCGCGATGAGACCGCGTGTAATATATTATAATAATATAATATATAATGATTAACACACACGCCTCATGTATAATATGGTCGGTCGGCCGACCGGCGGCGGTCAGGCGCCTCTCGATGTTCGTGAGGCGACGACTATCGCGCGTATCGATCGGTAAAAGTGATTTTTCCCCTCTCCTCTCCTCCAGCCATATCCCGTACGCGCGGCGCACACCTCGGCCCGCATGGTAGTGCAGTCTTCAAACCGCGTTCTCTCGCGTCTATAATATAACAACGACGACGACGACGCGCTTTTAATATTTGGTCTCGTGGAATTTTTTTTATCGTTATTTTATAATCGTATATAATAATAATAATAATAATATATAAATAATACCTCCGTGTTGGGCATGTGCGTGTGTGCGGACGCGCGCCCGCGATCCACTGTGTTCCAGTGTGAGTGCGCGTCAGCCAGAGTGAGTGTGAGAGAGACGGAGCGAAAGAGAGTGAGAATCGAGACGTGTCTTGTTAGTTTGTGTGTGTGCGTTGGATGGTGTAAACCAAAAACAAACAGGGCGAAGGCGAGAGACCCGGTAATTATAACATCCATCAAAAAAAATAAAAAAAGACGAAAAGACGAAAAAAAATAAACGCTAATGATAGGGTACCGCCACAGTATGTATCCGCGGCCGGGCGGGCGATCGTAGCTCGTTATCCCGTCGTCGACGGTGCAGAGTAAATAGAACGCCGGCGAGACGTACGCGTACCACGTCCAAGTGTATATATATATATATATATATATATTTAATATGTACTATGTACATAGCTATAAGTATACGTCGTGTGTGCTCGTAATAACACTATTCAGTTGAGTTCGGCGGCAGTGGTTCTCAGTGGATGGCACAGCTCGTCACTTCCGCCGGCCCGGTGCGCTTTTTGCCCACCACTGTGGCACGCATCGAACCAGTTTACCGTGGTCGCCGCGCACTTATTATATTTTTATTATTATTACTATTATTATTATTATTATTTGTGTCGTCTCTCTCACTCTCTTCCACACTCTCCTTCGTACTGAGCACACACACACCACGACGACCGTATAGTCTTTGGTGGCCGTCGCCCTCCTGCCCGCCGCCCGCCGCCTGCCCTTCCCGGCCATTCCGGTATCGGCTCTACATGGGAGGGCTTAATTATTCCATCAACGGACCCACGTCGAAGGGGCGTGGCTCCGATGGTATTGTGTGTGCTTGTAGTTGTGCGAAAATAAACAATATATTATATTATAAATCATATTGATAAACTTACTAATGCCTATGATGAGCTCCCTTAGTATATTGTCTGTCATCGTTATTTTCTTTGGTTATTGTTTATATTTTTTTAGTGTCGCATATTGCTTTAATGGTATCTGCTGCTATATAGTTGGTTATTTTACGGAAATTTCATATTCTACAACCCCCACGTTCCGTATAATATGTAGGCACACGTCCAAGATTTTAAATATTGCCTTATTCTAGTCAGAATTTTGGGAGTCCCCCCCTATTCGATTTTAAAACGAAAACCTTGTAGCTGCGATCTGTAACATCTGTACCTACAAATAATATTAACTATATTATTATCAATATTGTCAGTGGCTATATAAATTATCGAAGTTACTAAATATTAGCCGTTGCAAAAATAATACCAGATATAAATAAAATGTTTTATGAAATACTGCATGGTGTACCTAAATATAATATGTGCGTATCACAATAACTGTTGAACTTATGGAACGTATTTTGATCGGGAGTAAAAATTTAACTACATAATTGTATCTATAACTCTTCAAAATTTAATTCACTGTATTATTGAGTATAGGTAGGTACGTGTGTACAACTTGCATGTAGTTGACGTTATGATAAATATTTTACATTTTAATCACGCTTAGGTATTCGCTCAGTCGTTCAGCAGTGTGGTACGTGTTAAACGAATTATAACGAGTTTCAATTGTTGATTTATTCTGATTAACGCCGCTGCCAATAAAATGTTGTTATTATTAAAGTTCGCGTTGTAAATTAAGTGCACAAATTATATATATATATAAATACGAAACACCATAACGTGTTAAATTATTATTATATACAAGAGTCGTGACGGTTTTATCGATTTCTTTTTTTTTTTTTGCTTCTCTATTCCTCTGATCAATGTTAAATCGCGGGACTATACGATGAATATTTGGTACACGCGTGCCCGAGTATCTAAATAATATGATAGAAATTTGTGTAAACCTAATCAATATGCTCACGTTATCGCCGATAGGAATATCCCACGAATATTGTGTATATTATATATTACAATTTTTTCCTGTACAATATAGATATATATATATGTACACGGAGTTTATAGTTATATATGTGTACTCAAGCAAATCCCAAAATGTATTGCCTGCCGTTTATTTAGGTCTATAAACTTTGCCATGTGTATACTTTTTGACCTGAAGAAAAAAATATGATTTTATATTATTATTGTTATTATTGATGTATCGTCAGGTTCGCCTATGATACGTTATGCTCCAAGAGATTTCGTATATGTGAAGTGCAGTTATGCAATTGCCTATTATAATTGTATACTCGCTTGTTTTCGTTATTTGCTATACTGTGGCTAATCGATGCTATCGCAATTAATTTTCATTCCACATTGCACGACCAACTATTCAAAAAATTAGCTCAATAAGTTGAGTTTGGCCAATGATAAGAGGAATACATCATTCTTCAACTTAATTATAGTCGAAAACTGAATTTGGTATTCTTACTAGTAACTGGTATATTATATACATAAGTACCTATTATTTTATTTTATAAGTAACAATAATTTTGTTCTTTCAAATGTATTCTGGTCACAAGTCTGTTTTTTTTTAATAAACAAAATATAGGTAATATATATCTATAGGTACGATAAGCTTTAGGAAAACAGAAAAGTACGGGCTGAGGTACCTATAGTAAAATCCCTTTGAAGTGTTAAAAAAATTATTCAAAACCTCTACGACTGCTTGAGATGCTCTTATTCGCGACTAATTAATCAAAAGTTCAATGACACTCATTTTCCCGTACTGCGTGTAAAACAAAAATTTAAAAAAATGTGTGTGCAGCACACGTCATTTGCTTATACAAATAAACAATATTATAATATGCATAAATACCTACGTCATAATCCTATATATCCGCGAAAAACGCTATTAATGGGTAATATACCTATTATAAATTTTAATTCAAGGAAATTATTGATTAGATACCAATATTCACGGTGATGTCCAGAATATAACATGAATTCAGGATTGGTATAGAAAGTGCATCACACATTTACTTCTTCTTTTTATGTTTTTTTGGTCCGTTAAAGTGCTCTTGCAAAGTCCGTCCCTAGGTTAGGTCTCTTGCTGTCTCCACTACACTCTTCCATATCTTTGGCTTATCTCTGTCTTCATTGCCTTATATTATCAATCTTTGTCTATACTTCTCAATATTAAAAACATACAAATTTCTGTTACAAAAATATATATACAGTAATTGAATATTTTCTCATATAGTCTCGTGGCATATAGTACAATTTATATTTATCACGGTTTATAATAAAACATCATTATAGCATAGTATATTGTTAGAGTTGAAAATGAACTGTTAACGACTATATTAACTACCGGTGATAATTAGTAGAAAGAAAATTAATGTCCATACACATCACATCACATAACACATATGTTATAAATTTATAATATATTATGTGAATAATAATATCTGTTGTCACAGACGTCGTGCACAAAAATACACAAATATTATATAATATACATAATACATACCTATGTCCTATATTTTACGGTGTGCAAGTGCAACTTTCAAGTTTCAATGCGAGCTACCCCTTTTTCTGCTAAAGTATTTTCAAGTACTCATCGTCATCGCCATCACCTCCACTTATTTCGTATAATTGAAACGTCGAACAATAATATGTTATAATATGTGTAGTAGTATTAAATATTATAGCGTACATATTATATGCCACAGGGGCGTCGATAAGATCACCGCTCGCCGGCCATATCAGGCGATTTTCTAGGCACGTAATAAAATAATTGTATACCTAATAAAGTAATAACTAATAGCAATAATAACAACGTATAATAACTTATTTTCCAGTCGAAATCGATTTTCGTGCATTCGTTGCGGGGTTGGTTGTGACGTGATCTTTGTATCCCTTACCCTAAATTATACTCTATTAATAATAATGTCGGTATCTCGTTTATACATCAGCTATACGATGCGTAAGGCGATACAATACATTATTACATCATTACATGGTATTAATCATAAATGTTAATGTTATAAATACCTACTAATATTATATGAGTATCAAACTCGTGATCTCACAAGTCCGTTTCTTGCAGTGAGAAAATGCGTGACGTTGACGATTACGACACGTAAAACAAAACCAAAAAAAAATACGGTGTATGAATCTACAATATAAAATAAAAAGTTATACGATAAAACTGTCGCGTCGTTGGTATATGATTTTCTCTTGTATTTCGCGTACACACGGACGTATACAGTGAAAATCTGCATTCGCCCAGAGAGTTTGTTCACCGGACCGTAATAAGCCAAACACAAAGGCGCTCCCTGCGACCACCTCCTCTCACTTGTGCCAGCCGGAGCTCTTTAACGTCGACAAGGAGAAAATATGGAAAAGCGCTCGTTTTTCCGGAAGAGTTTCTCGCCGTCGCGTCGCATCCGTTTGCCATCTTTCGACTCCCTTCCCTCACACCCCCTCACCACTCGACCATCCCGCGAGTGTCCTTTAGAAAATGTTCACACCAGGCTAATTTTCGAGTCCCGTATATATTATATACACATAATAATAATACGCACACACCGCTTCGAGCAGGACGACCCCGCGTTGAATAATAATAATATCCTTTTGACGTGTATATTATATACACTGTAGAGTTCAGTTGCGAGTATACAGTGGCGGTGGTGTAAGGCCTTCGCCCTTCTCTCCGCGCACAATTATTATTATTTTTTTCGTATCTCTCGTTCTATATACCTATATATTATAACATAGTAGTGTGTTTTCCGCGTGTGTATAATATATATACTTATTGTCCCACTTCACCCCGACGTTTTCGGTCGACACCTCAAAAGACTGCACTGTTGAAACGTAAAAGGACAACACATTTTTCTCGTATTGTTTTTCTTTTCATTCTTTTTTTTTTCCTTGTAGCTCTTTTTTCCCCATTATGCACGCTACCGGCTTTTCGTAACTTGTGTCCGTAATTTCACTCCGGCGCCTCACCCTCCTACTCACTGTTACCAAGCTTCATTTTTATTCTTATCCGCCCAACATGTTTCTTTTTGTCAAATATTTCTCATGATGTGAATATCGTATGCAGTGTATAACGAGCATTGCGGTAACACGCTATTTTAATATACTATACTTATATAGGCAACTTAAATACGCGCGAGTGTATAAAATATACTGCATTGCAAAATCGTTTTACGTTAACTTAGTCAACTACGCACATGCACATCGAACTGATCAACGTTAAAAAAAATTATTCTCGACTATAAATCAATTATTCAAGGCTATTTGGTCGAGCATCGGGGTATAATATAATGCCAAAAAATAAAACTTCCCAGAACTTTGCCTTTCGCAGAATTTATCATGCACCAATGGGCGGATGTCGTATCTGCAGATATACTCTACATTCTGAACTTTCTTCAAAGCCATGCATGAAGAAGCGAAAACCTTTTGACTAAAGATTTCACAACATATCTACTACTTACTATACCCTAGGCCTTAATCCCAAACCTACGCTACCGCAATTTATTCCAGAAATACGACTTGAGCATAACTGGTATCGTGATCTATTCAACTAACCAGTAAAAAAAAATAATGATAATAAATTGATGTACAAAACTTACATTTAACTATAATTTATACTTATCTATATAATTTAAAGTATTTTCAGTACATGGCTTCTTTTTCAAAATCTTTCATATTTTTTCTCTGTAATCGTATTATATTCATATTGTTTTAATAATATTCCTCATGGAACATTTTTTATATAAAAATTAAAACAATATTTAGAGCCATATAAACCGATTTGATGGTTATGGATTATGATAAGTACTTACATATTTAAATTATTTTTCTTATCTTCATCTATGGTCATTAATGACCTCGTCTACGTAATTAAATAATATTACAAGAACGAAATCAATTTGATATTATTATTAATTTTTATTTGTGATTTCTGCGTACTGTTATAGCTGTAATGATGGAATACAGAATTGTTTCTCAGATATTTTCCATTATCCGTCTGTATAATATGTATTGTACTATGATATAATATTATTATATTGGTCAAAGCGCAATCTTCGATGGGATTATAATATTCCGATGAATTTATTGTAGTACGAATTCCCGCAGACGGCGCGTGGCTGCAATGCGCGGTCCATATAATTAGCTATAATTATTATAATATTATTATATTCCGAGAACGTGATCGATAATTTATATACTGCAACAGAATATCAATAATACGATTCGGACACGTGTTTAGGCGCCAAAAGTCGGCAGATAACTCTCAGCGACGTGGAAATGTCGGGCGTGCACATATTTACAATGCATATCGTGTTTATAAAATAAAATACATCCAATGCCTAAAATCGTCGCAGACGGTTATCTTTTTAATCGCCTCGTATCATTGTTATTATTGGTTATTATTGTTAGGTAGGTATTATTATAATATTGTGTACGACTGCATAGCGTATATTTGTATACAACTTCAAAATAATAGTTATATACTTATTATATCGTACCGGTGAACCGTAATGAATGTATAGCTCCTAACCGTTTCTAGAGATGTCATATTATATTGACATTTATTGTAATATATAACATTATAATATGTTACTTTATTATAAAATAATAAGACTGGCACGAGAAATTATAACTTTATAATTTTTATGCAGGGTAGCCGATATCATAAAACGTTTACGTGCGCGTTTCATCCGTCAACGACGTAAAAAACAAAAATTCCTATCCCCGCTCTATAATACACGGTGTATAGAAATAAAAAAAATCGAATTATTACCTTTTATACCTTATACCATTTATGCGTTTTGTAGTAGGTATGTACTTAAATAAATACCTACTAAATGGCTATTGTATATGGTCAAATATAATAGAACATTAACGGTAGGTACTGTTAATAGCTCTACTATATTAACTAATGCGAATACGTATATCGGTATAGATACACATCGTTACACCGCACCGGCTATTAACACAACAGGGTAATTCAGCATGCATGCTCACCCACATTTTTCTTTTAAGTAATGTATTTATTCATACTTTGATTTTTAGAATTTCTAAGTAAGTATACTTAGGGACTATATTTCTGCAGAATAATAATATTTTTAAACCATTTAAGGAGTGCTGAATGTTAATACAACTTCTTTTTTTTCCTAATAAGAACCAACCTTTTTGTTTGTAATTATAAAACAATTTATTTTTATTTTTTTTTTAATTTTAAAATATTTTAATAACAATTCAAATGAGTAGTTTCAGAGCTATTAAAATGTATATAATATAAGGTACTAAGGTCTAATAATAGTCCCTAACAATGGTTTTACTGAAGTAGAAAACTATAAAATATATGTAATATTTGTAGATAGATTCAACTATTTAAGAAAATGTCAGTGCAATATTTGTTTTCTTTCGGACTCCGCTCAACATAGACAATATGCATGGTCTTAAAATCACCTTTTATATCAATTTTAGAGAATAACATTTTTGACTGTTAAACATATTGGTTTTTGTATTTTAATATTTGACTTTATTTTCAACTACAGAAATAAAAATGAAAAATTTAAATTGTTAATGGATATTAAATAGTATTGAGATAATATTTAGATAAGTGATATAATGATATGTATATCAATTGCCAAACACTTAAAATATTATTCCCTTTACATATTTTTATAGCTGATTTCACAATAAGATTAATCTTAAATATGAAAAATAATGGTTTTGCATGGATGAGATTTATCTATGTGGGCCAGAGAAAAAGAACCAATAGTGCGCTGCTGACTTCCTATTATTTTTAAATACTATAATTTTCATATCAGCATAACAGCACTCGTATCATCCAAATTTATTACCACGCACCTATTATCCTTAGTACACAAAGTTGAATAACTATACGTCTTTACTGACTACTCATTTGATTTGGGATACATTAATATTTTCAAACAAATCTTCTAGTTAGCAATCTACAGATAGAGTGGTCCTCATTTTAAAATAGAAGTTGGTATTGTAACAGTGCTCTCTTAAAAATATTGTATACGAAGTATTTGGAAAAAGGTCATAATAAAATTCCAAAAATCAGGATTGAATAAATGCATTATTAAATGAAAAAATTGTGGTCAGCTAGCTTGGTGATTCGCCCTGTATTATAATATCAGTGCCGTGTTTAGGGGAGTATGTAGGTCGTGCGGGTTTTTCGATCACAGTTAATATGTGCATCCACATCAACTATAAAACCTTTTTCATATTAGTAATTATATTGATGAAAAATTAAATCTTTTATCCATATAATATTATAAACTAAGCGCTCATCGAAAAATTCCCAAATCCTAATATGTTATCTTTTGTACGTTGATGCATTATTATATTATAATGCATAATACACTGTACTCGAACTTGTACCTCGTGTTTATATCGATAAACGAAATTAATATATACGTTGCTGCACTTCATTATTATACTAAACTATATTATACCTAATATTAAACTGCTTACACTCGCGATTCGCTCACCCCATTTTATCATCATACAGACGTATTAGGTATATCATAAATCAAATGAAAATAATAATACTAATCGTACACTTGTATAAATGTAATATATGGAAAACCATTATCTATTATATGAGTGTAAGATATTTCGGTCCCGTTTCTATCATAATTTATGTTATATTATAATATATATATTTACGTTTATATAAATAATGTGTATACATAATATGAGGTACCTACGTACAAACGCCGTATTAAAAATTCGGCGCGTCGTCGTTGCCGACCGGGTCGACCGGTTGACGACTATAATAATAATAATAATAATAAAAAAAACCAACAAAGCGTTTATAAATCAAAAAGTGACGAGAGAAGGTAAAAATTAACTGGAATATTTTTTTCGGGTCTGCCGCGCGCGCGTCTCTATTTTATATACACACATATATATTTATTATTATTAAATTTTATGACGACGACGACTACGACTATACAGTGATGGGCGGACACGGGTTTTTTTTCGGCCCGCGGGGTATGTTTGTTTTTACTGCTGGCGCCACCACCCGCTGCCCGGGCTCACCACTATCAATCATATCGCTAACCATCCGTACGCGCGTACCTACACCTACCTACATATATACATATTATGTACATATTACACACACACACACACAGGCGCGCGCGTGCGCGTCGCGTCGTCTTAACGAAATCATTTTTTTTTTTATAGGTAGGTCGTCGTCGTGTAATAGTGTTTCGATTATTACTATTATTATTATTACTAACATTAACCCGACGATTGTTTTTTTTCTCCTCTATAATCCTTGAACACGGGGTGACATGACGTAAACGGATATGCTGCTGCGTGCCTTAACGATTTGAAATAATAGGTACGTGTCGTACTGCAATACGTATATAAAACTTTATATACCTTATGAACGAAATAAATATACCGTCCGCGAGACGTATATAGGTAATTTATTGGAAACCAACTACTATACGCCAGTAGGTATACAACATAGCCTCTCCCCGCCGTTCCATTATTATATTTTAATTTATAAACTTGTAGAAAAAAAGACTATCGTCGCTAATACTTCCGTGGGCGTGAGGCGGCGACGATATCGTAAAACGCCAAATGCGCACGCATAGTGTTTTTTCGGGTGCGCGCGTCTTAGTCGTGTTTACACGGTACATTAAATCGCCGGCGTTGACGAAAGCACAACCGCACACAAACACACAGCCGCCGCCTCCGCTCCTTATTGTATTCGGTTTTATGTATAAGCGCTCTTGTATTATATATTATGTTCACGTATAGTACCCGCCTATACATATTATATTATATACCTACCTAATAGTACCTATATACGCGTATTTATTATGTGTGTATTATATTTATATTTGTATACGTATATAGGTAGCGGCGGCCCATTACGCACAATAGGAAGAGAAACACCTTCTTCTTCTTCTACGTTTATTATTCCCCGTCCAATCGACCGTGTCGCGCAGTCGTCTCCTCGCGCCAGTGTATAATATTATAATATGCTCGCCGCCGCCTCACAATGTGACGCGCTCTTTGTAGGTACATATTATACATAATAACATAATATGTACAATATTATATATCTCTTAACACACAAAATAACACTTTTTTCGCTCGCGCCGCCTTTTATATACTTACGTACGGTCTATGGGTTTTTTTTAGGCGCCGTGTGAACGTTTATCAAAAACACGCGTTCAAGCGTCCTTTTTTCTCTCTACTACAACTACCGTGGTATTTAAGAGACACAAAAAATTGAGAATAATCGTATAATCCTGAAACAACCCTTTTTTTTTTATTATTTCCATTATTATTCCTGTTTTTTGTATCAGAAATAATACGTGCTAACTATTTTTCATCATTATGCGCATTTTACTCGCAGCGCTTACATTAGTTACCAAGTGTTTTGCTCGCGCAAAGTTGTCGATTATAGGTTTGAAAACAAGTCTCATTACCAGATTTCTTGTTTACCTAGAACAAGTGATTATAGTTACAGTGCACAAAGTTCTAGGTGTGTCACGGTTACGCACATTCTTTTTGTCACATGACTTAAAGAAATCGATAAAACGTAATTCGGTTTCAATTCTATTTTATTGGTTGATATTGTTTATATAACATTATAATCTGTATTAGTTCATTTAAAGATTTCGAGAGATTATCGGCCCCGACTGTCAACCAGAAAATATCTTATCATTCCTCAGGGCACTGAGACTGGAGAAAAGCATATGATGAATAAATAGTAATATAAGTCACTTATATTGTGGAAACTTTTTTTTTCTCACCTCGGGAAAATAATATACTAGCCGATCCCGCGCACTTTGTTGCTCGTCAACTATGACAACTATTAAAAGACTTGTGATTGTTTAACTCATTTTGTGTGTAACTCGCTGCAGTAGGTGCAACTCAGCCACCCTGGTAGGCAATCCGACTACGTCGGATCGCGGACAACGATGATGAGCGGCTGTATGTGCAAAAATTCGATTTGATATGCATGCTTTTACCTGATCTGCCCGATTAACCTTTGGCAACCAATAGGAATAATAAATTCTTATTTCTACTAATTATTTTTCCTATAACCAATAGCAACGATTTAAAAACCAAAGTGTCCATCGTAAATCTCAAAATCCCTGTTTGATAGCACATCCCCGGGTTGAGAATCTAAACCATTCAAGTACCCCTCCTTTTTTCTATTTTTATTATTTATTTATTTATTTGGTTTCCATGGTAATTATGAAACATTCAATAATATTTAAATTGATGTAATCGATTAATATTCGATATTTACACGTTTATTTTAATTAATAATAACTAATTATTTATTAACTTAATCGGACTAATTTTTTGCCTTAAACCTTCTCTGTGATGTCCTCTTTAATTTAAAAAAAATTGCACGACGATTGAATAAGTAGTTTCGGAGATTAGCCCGGACAAAAAAAAGCGACTTAATTTTATAAAGTAGTATAGATATAGATATAGATGAAATAGTATAAGTCTTGTAAGCTAATGGCCTATGTTGTCGAAGCTATAGCTCAATAAAAAAAAAAAAAAGATTTCGATCTATATTTTTATACCCGTAAAAAATATTTGTATTACCTATCTGTGGCATTTATAGGCATTGGGCATAATAGCATTAGACATATATTAACTCATATATTAGTTACCTATTAATATTTTTGCAAAGGTATAATATTGTATATGTATATGCATATAATAATGTATATATTAAATTTCTATGTATATTAAATACTACGTACTATAAATAATATAAATTATATAATAAATGTATGATTTGAAATAGTTAAATAGAAAAGGTAAAATGTTTATATAGTTATACTGTGTAGGTAGTCTTCTTGTATTAATCTTATATTTGGTTGATGGGATTTGTGTCAGATATGAATTGTAGTAGTTAGGAGATGTTTTTGGTTCTGGGTTTAGACTGTTTAGAGCTTCAGCAAAGTGGTTGGAACTTGGAGATTATATTTAATATTACAAATAAATGTACATGTATATGTGTAACAATCTATAATAGCTAGGTACCTAGTACTTCCTAGGTAAATGTCCGTTTATAATATGTGTATTAATCCGGTTATGTTGTGTTCATAATACTTAGGTATTTTACGTATGTAATAACTCTATAATAAAATTAGTAATCATCACTAAAGTTAAAATGCCAAACAACTCAGAAAGTTAGAACTGCAGTAGATAGGTTAATATTAGGCAACAAATATTCATAATTTAAACTTAGTTGATTACTTTTATCCATATTGGCGCCGTACTTGTTAGACACAGACACCATATTCTATGAATTTAATAAATACTGTTCGCGTTTAAATAAAAACCAAAATTGTTAATAGGCCGATTACGTTTGATTATGAAAATAAATGATAAAATCGGGATGTATGATAAATTAAAATCATTTATCTGGACTTCAAATTACACATTCATGCATTTATTATATGATTTTGTCAGTATACAGATTATTATAAAATATATATTTGGTAGGTAGAACAGGTAGGTACTGCACCAGTATTTATATGACGTGGGTACTAATGTATATCTATGTGTATACTGTATACGCTCGTCCGCTTCTATCCTTTGAACTGGCCTTGCGCGCGTTTGTAGTCGTTAAATTATTAATACAATATATATTATATATGCATGTACCTACGATAAAAAAATGTACCATTTTACTAAACGATTTGTCATCGATCAGAGCTAGATATATAATGGCGGAAAACTGTTTTTTTTTTCATTTAAAAGAACTGTCATGAACACAACAATCGCAAGGAGGTACATTAATTTATATACATATACGATGATATTATATACTGGCTTGTATAGTGTAGTCGTCATATACATACCTATAGGATTATATAATATATTACGATATCGATGTACAATATGGGTAAAACGTTTTTCGAACGATATCGGATGGCTTTGAAATCCACGTGCGCACACAATGGATCGACAGCAAAATAATGGGAACAAATTATATATTATTCTTTTATTTTTTTCGCCCACACCAAAACCGCATACGTTTTTTATTGTCCGACCGGACATTTTTCAACAAAGCGCGATAACATGTTATCGGTTAAAAAAATAATATATTATATACCTTTATAATAGTAATAGGAAAAAAATACTAAAACCTATATCATGTTTCCCTCTGCTGCAGTAGCTCCCAAATACGTGTGCGCACACACATACACACACAAACACACACATATATATACGTATTATTTCGTTTCGAATACAATATATGTTTCCAGGGAGAATCAGCCACCCCTGCGACCGATCGAATTCGGTTAAGTTCACTTCCGGACTTTGGATTTCGCCCACAAACACGCCCTACTCTGTCGCGAGCGAGCACCCGCTTGCACCCCTGTTACCCCGCCATCGATAACGCGCCACCGCCGGTTTTCTCAGCTCGTATTAACACACACACGCGCATACGTATATAATATTTATTATATAAGGGTTGAAATTTATAAAATATACCGCGTGGTATACGTATAATGGAACGAGCGCTCGCGAATAATGGATCCTGCCTGTATAGGTATATGTGTATGTGTGCAGGGGGGTGGTGTGAAAAAGGGCGAGCGATGAAGCGTACTTACCGTAATAATAAAGTGCGAGATATCATGCACTCATCCTATTGTGACGATTAAAGATGGCTGCCACCATTTAATAGGGAGTTTGATGGGGGGGATGGGGGCAGCGTGTGTGTAGCAGATGGTTTTTATATATTTTTTGGATGAGGAGGAAAAGTGGTGGCAACAGCAGCAGCAGGAGAAGGATTTCCGAATATGATGTTATTATGAGGGATATTATAGAGACTATAATATTATACTTAATATGTATTATATTTTATACATACGAGTCCTGCAGCCTGGAATTAGTTTTTGGACACGTATAATATGTATATGGTGTCTAAATTTAAGTCGTGTATTGGTTTTCATTAGCTAATGTATCTAGACGTTAATATACAGGGTAGCAAAGCAACGCCGTACTGTTGTCCTATACATTAGATACCTACATATTAAACATAGCTAATGCGGGAAAATATGGAGGATCTATACCATGCGTTTAGCTCCAGACATTGAAAATATCTGTAAAACTGAATTTTTTTATATCTATTGGTTAAATGTTCGTTAATTTTATAAATTCTATAGGTACCTTTTATAAGTTAAAACAGGGGTTTTTCAATCCTCCATGAGCTTCGCCGTTATTTTCAGTTCCTAGGCAATTGCAATGTGCCTTATAATCTTATAATATTCATATTAGTGTGTTTGGAGTTATATTTAGGTACAACAATAAGCACAATACGGTTTAAATATTAAGTCGAGTGCCCGCATGATTTTGTTTTATATTATAATGTTTGTATTACACAATGGGGAAAAAAACCAAATATTCGAAAAAACTGTCTGCAGGCAAATGTTCCCCCAGATGAGGTTTCGGGTGAGCGGTTTGGACCCAAAAACCAAATACATCTTGTTGCAGGACATTGTGGCGTCAGACGACTACCGGTATAAGTTCCATAACAGGTATATTATAATAAATACACGTAACTGCTGTGTATATTCATAATATATTACATTATGTACCTAGTAATGTTGTCATCGTTTGTATATTATATTATATGAGCCGACTGCCAAGCTGCAGACCAACCCCCCCGCGGTCTAACTATATTATGCGTATACTGCAATATACTAACACTCAACCCGACGTTTATATTTTATTATTATCATTACTATTATTTGGTTCTGTTTTTATATTTTGTATGATAAACGCGTGTTGTTTTTTCCTGTTTTTTAGTTTCTTTTTTTTGTTTTGTTTGATTAGGCGGATGTTTCCCGCTTACAAAGTCCGAGTTATGGGGCTTGACAAAAAGGCCAAATACATACTGCTAATGGACATCGTGGCCGCCGACGACTGTCGCTATAAGTTCCACAACAGGTACAAAAAGTAAACAAATTTCAATCAAATGACTAATTTTTTAGATAATATATAATGTTGTAAACAATATATATATATATGGGATCATCGATGGTAAATGCATAACAATATTATATAATAAAAATTTAGTTATTTTTTATTTTATTTTTTTATTTTCATATATTACATTTAAGTTTTTTTGTAGTTGTCCATATTTTTAAAAATGAACGTGCAATGACACGAATTAGGTACATAATATTTAATACCTAACCATTGCAATATATTACTGTAGATTATAATATCTAATGAAAAATACAAAAAATACTTGTACGATTTTATGGCCTTTTTGTTAAGTTGTTTCAGTAATTTTATTTTATTTCATTAGTTACAAACCAGAAAGTTTTAAAAACCGTGTGTGGGTTGATTCGGCTCAAATATATAATATGTTCTGTATAGATTTTATTATCTCACAGCATGATTATTTTTTCTCTTTCTAACGTTTCAGCAAAATAATATTCAAATGCACTGTTTAATATTTAATACTTTTCTTTGTACAATCAAATATCAATCCACTGTTTATAATGTTATGTATAATGTAAATTTGCTTACTAAAATTGGCGTTTAGCGTTTACTAACAATAATAAAAAATATGAAGGTACCTATATATTCTGCTATAAAATTATTGATTTAAACATTTAACAATATTTTACTTCAATTGATTTATTTTGTTTTCATTTTGCTTTTTGCATTTCAATGTTATTCTGTTTGTTTTATTGCTTTAATAAATCATGGATTATTAAAAACTCAACACCCAATGCGTACAGTGGTCCCTTTAATAATGTTTGTGTGTATAATCGTTATTTAGCCGATGGATGGTGGCCGGAAAAGCTGATCCGGAAATGCCCAAGCGAATGTACATACATCCCGATTCCCCGTCGACTGGTGAACAGTGGATGCAAAAAGTCGTGTCGTTCCACAAGCTAAAACTCACCAACAATATATCAGACAAACACGGATTTGTAAGTACAAATCATTTAATTATATAAAATGATACACCGTAATATTTAATTAAACACATCTCTATATGTTTCTCTCCGTAATCTTGTCTAAACTAAAAAGTATGCAACGAAACCCCACTGTCACAATACGCGCATTCGGTATGAAGTTTGATAGTGTAGGCGATAGGCCTAAGTAGATTTGAGTAGGTTTTGGGCTAGAATAATTAAACGTCCGTTTTCGGTCAATATATATAGGGACACTGTATCCACTGCGGACTGAAATTTTAATTCAGTATTAAATTTAATTAAATAATAATTGCGCGCATTTTTATTTGCAGTATTCTCTTTTATCTTCGTACTATTCTTCATATAAATACTCGACGGTTAGTGGAGATATATAAGTAATTGAATATTGACCATGTATAAATAATTGAAACAGGCGACGTGTTTCGTATTGCATGTGGTAAGATTTATCACAACGATTTCGATCATAATAATATAGTGATATCTGTACCTTATGACACTATGACCGTGTTTGGTCACGCAGTTATTTGGTAAATAGGCTACTTACTATTTAATATTGTAATTATACTTTATTGAACGTACTGTTATACCTATATCTACAAGTGCTGTTTCAATATATATGATTTATGTGATTTATATAATTATATTTATTATGTACATGCCGCACTGGCGTTATCTGGAGCCAATACGCAGCGGGTATTACCATCAGCCAGTGGCGTATTATTTTACGAAGAGAGGAGAATATGGATGGTAGATCTCTTACCCTTGTTTCAAATTTGTCTATATCCTTTAATATTTATGCATCACATTTTTTAAAAATAATGTGTTATTTATTATTCGATATTAACAAAATATAAATAAGAAATATTAAAGACTTTGTTTCTCAAATCCCAACATGATACTGGATATTCATTCGCATAAAATATGTTGAAAAATTTACGTAACAAAGTTTTATTAATCAAATGTTTTTTCCCTCCAGTTTTTCTCATACAAACTCCTCATATTTATCCCCCAGGAGCTCCATGGTAAAAATCCTAAATAAAGCCATTGATGTCGAAAACGAAAAAATTAAAATATATTTTGATCTATACGTCCGTTATTAATACGCCGCGTAAACGATGGCAATAATTAACATGAACGTTTATATATTATATGCATGCAATATGTACTTATATAATATTATCGATGCCCGATGCCCGTGGGAACGAGATAATATGGTTTCACGTTATGAAAATCGCCGTGAACACAAGAGCGAAAAGCAAGGCGACGATTTATTTATTTGTTCTGTATATTTTCTAAAATATAGGCGAAAAAAAAGGTGGGCGGGCGGGTTCTCGCGCGACACCCTCGGACGCGCGAGCAAATATATACACACGGCCGACGCCGACTTTGCGCAGTTGGCACAAACTTAGATCGGGGTGTGCGGCGGCGGCGCATTTCAGCTGTGCGCCGCCGGCAGTAGCGCCGCTACTTTATAATATACGTGTCTACTGCATATATACACATACTATATAATATACAGTTTTCTCGGGGGCGTCGGCTTGTATATACACGCGGCGTCGGCGGCAACAGCGATACATAGTGTCGTTAAGTGTTTCACAAGGGTTTCAGTGAGTGCGGGAAAACATTCCGGTCGTTGTTTTATTTCAGATTTTTTTTTCCGCCCATCGGGGGGGTTGACACCAAATATTTGCTCGTTCGAAATACTTAAAAGGGTCGATTTAAGCGGCTGTCTGTGTGTGTGTGAAAATCTGATGTCACTCCATATATAACGTGTCTACATAATATAGTGTACCTATATACACTACACTTACACGTATGTACCTCGAGCGGCGCGGCGGCTGCTTCTTGTGTGCGTCTCGGGTTAAAACAATTTATATATAATATTTCGTGTACGCTCACATAATATTATATACAAAAAGTAGTATATACATACGCAGAGAGATTCGACGTGATACGAGATTTTTATAGATGTTCAATTAACACGGGTTCCCGCTGAGAACCAGACTTTTTCTATTAATTAGGGTGCTGTCGCCAATAGTCATTAAACGGTGGCGGCGCACGAGGGTATATATAAATATAATATATAATAATAATATAATATACGTGTGGTACAGCCGCCGCCAGACGGGTCCAGTTGAGTGCCTAGTCGCCACCGCGCCGCCGCCACCGCCGCCGTCGTCATCATCGTCGCCGTCGTCGGTCGTCGCCCGTCGCCTTCCGACACCTTTTTGAGACGATCCTTTATATTTATGTGTACGTGTGCGTTTCATATAACGTTTTTGTGTTTTAAAACAACCCCGTCCACCCCTCCGCGCACGTACTACTAGACAAGCGCTAAAATCTTCGATTTATGAGCACCCGCCGACGGTGTGTAATACCCGTGTAAAAATGAAAAAGATAAGACGCACGAACCGCTGCTGTAGGCACTAACTCCGTTTCTTCTCTTTCGGCATTTATCGCAAACGTATTATTTGTTCCTGGCGTGCATAAACCTACCCCCCTCCCCTCGACAATGAGCAAACAGCAGTTACAATACTAATAACAATAATAATATATTCTAATGGTTATTTTATATTTTACATTTACCTGTATTATACCCAATAGGCACCACGTTACTTTCGTTTCACCGATCTAGCCACCACCACTACTAACTCTATAACCCGTACTAGTGCGAGCTTGCAACAACATTTATAATAATAGATAGGTTAGGTATACATAAAATTATTATTATCCTATCGTATTTAATATTACGACGTGTCCTTTGATGTCGTCTCCCGCCAACAGCGCTCTCGAATTCCTGTCCACTCAAAAGAAATCGGCAGTCCCGTGGCGATACCCGCGGGTTGTATATCAAGTCCTACGTCAGCAGTGTACCTATAATATATAGTATAAGGACCTTTTTTCTTTTTTGAACCATGAACCGGGGACGGAACTGCTTTCGCATCGCTTCGACCCAATAGTGTAAGTACCTGCCGCCTATACCGTGGGCCGTGTTGTGTATATACACTTGTATTTGTATAATGATTTGTTCTATTATATCATATCGGACGCGGATCGCCACGCAATTTCCTCAAAAAAAATAAATTCCTAACCTGTCGGACAAATGTTATTGTCACGTCCGACAAACGACGAAGGATAATAATAATGGAAAATATATAGGTACCGCAGACAAACACAATATACAGTATATTGTAATACGGCGCAGTTTTTGTATTTTATATATAACAGTTGCTGTCGACCGAGATATACGTAGATGATAATACATAATATTATATTATATCCTTTGCGGCGGTGGCGGCGGTACACTTTGGTGGATGACCGTTTGACCGGAAAGTCGACACGTATAGTTTTCGGCGACCAAAACATCACTGGCGACGGCGGTATCCTTTTTTCTCTTGTCCTAAACGAATAACACTCACTCTCAAAAAACACACCCCGCAGACCCTTCGGTGGTAATAATGTGAGTTATTGGGTCGTATGTACCTGACACCGCGCCGCCACTGTCGGTGGCGCCTGCCTGCGACTCAAGTGGGTATGTCACCTCCACCGTCGTCGTATCCCTATGTATAATAATACACTGTATAATATAGTACACTGTACACACATCGTACGATAATGTATAAAATTCTATTTAACACATTATATGTTTAAAACACTGTATATACATATAAGTAACAGAGGTGGTACTAACCTAACAAGAGGTATACCTATATAAACAGTATTTATTCGTAACGGAAATCTGACAAGGCGCCTAAATTCGCGACGCGACTGCTGCATGCTGCAGATGCCGTTGCTCGAGATGAGGAAGTCCGCCGACGGTACCGACCGGATTTCTGGCGTCTATGCACGCTAAATGTATTATAGTTCATCGTGAACTGAACACATCATCGTAAAATTCGGAACACACATTATAGTATAATACTATCCAGTCTCCAAGATTTCACTGTGTTATATCATAATATAAATTCGGTGATCCGGTGCGCGTATCTAAGTGGCAGCCCTTAAAAAGATCCCTATATATTATTTATGTGTTTGTCTGGCGTGAATCCAGAACATATTAACGCTGGGAGGGGGCATCTTTGTTAAATTCCCTAGGTTAGGTTAGGTTAGATAAAAAATTACTGTTTCTCGCATATTTTACCAATGTGTACCAATATTGATTTTTTGATATCAGTCTTAAGCGATGAGGCAGCAATCGTCCCTTGGATCGACGCCTGGTGTTTGCACTTCGAATTTCGTGGCTATCGGCGGTATCTATACTCCTATATATATTACCCGCGAACGAGCAGCTATATTTCTGTATACCTATATATATTTGATGTACCACTTATGGTATACGCACGCTTACGCATCGAAAAGTTGATGCTGCTAGACGATGCCAATATCATTCCTATTGGCTATTCATGTTTACATTAATTTATAATAAATTCGAATAATAACTGAGTACAACGTGTAAACAAAACAAGCGTTGGTGATTTTTGATTTACCGTGTCTATTGCAGTTATCCGCGCATTTATTTTTGTTATGAACGAGAACATGAGTATTTGTTCTCGCCGCGAGCTTCACGTCCTTCCTACGCATTTGTCGATAGACAACATACTCTGGACAATTTTAACAGAAATCGGCGACATTATAATTTATAATATTAATAATATATTATGCTCTCGCACCTGCGGAAAACCAATACAACATTGTATACGATGTTATTATTATAATACACTATACGGCGAAACATATGTAGGTTTAAGGAGGAAACTGGTTTTGAAATTACCAAAACCAACATTTTTATTAACTTACATACTATTTAATTTATGGAAATTGGTGTGCGTACATCGAAAAGCTATGTCGATTATAAATAGGTGATGTATAATCGCTCGCCTACACACAATTTTGGAATTAATTGTTTTCATTAAAATTCCTTGCCATTAAAAAAATGTTCGTAATATCTAATTAGTTAAAAAAAAAATATATGTATTTTTTGTAAAACCCACTAAACCTATAATTTAATGTAACATCAGCACGTTAAAAAATATGTTTTATATAATAAAATTCTAATAATTAAGACTCAAGCAGAGTGTAGAAGATGATATAATAATATTTTAAAATATTTAATGTACTGCAGGTAGATATAAAATGTGTTTGTGTACACAACACTCGAGTTCGTGTTTTGTTATGAGAGATGAATACAGAATACAATTAGTATACCTTACGCGTCGTGTATAGTTTTATTTTTCAACTAATTTCAACCGGCGCGTAAATACGAATGTTTTTTGAGCGTGCACTTCGTGTTTTGATGACTGTTCATGGTACATAATATTATTTAACTTCGTTTATCCGACCCTATCTATAATTCTGATCTATTCGCTCGACCGGGGAGCGACTGCGCTTTTGAGTTTTAACCACGGCGTACATCAAAAATACTATAATAGATCACACACATAACATACAATTTACAGAAAAAATCTAATGACGAAATTCTTAACGTACCGAGGAATTTACCGATTATTATAGATAACCCGGCGACGGCGTAAAAAATCGAAATGAAAGAAAAAGAAGTAGTGCATTGTGCGCCTATTAGTCGGCCGTAAAGAGAGGACCGTTATCGTCGACCCTACTCGAAAATCGTCCGCTTATAAACGGCGTATTTCGTTCGCGTAGGCAGTAACAATAACCCATATCTATAATACCGCCGATGATACGATATATATATATATACACCCGAATACATGCAGTGTACGGTGTACCATCTATTATAATATTATATATATATTGCGATGAGCTCCCGTTTTCCGCTCTACTGGATTTTCTTGCAGCGGGACGCCGACAATGGCTCGGCGGCCACCGAACGGGGCAGAGATGATCATATTGTGTGGGATCGACGTCGTCGCGTTGTCGGCGGTGTCCGTCAAATGGGGAAAAAAAATATAAATAATAATGAATATAAAAAAAGAGATAACATTTTTCGGGTAGGATTAATCGCGGGCCACCGGATTTTTGTAATCGACTCTCTTTCCACAGTGTACGCATAATATAATGTACGCGCCTCGCGCACACACCCCCATGGGAATACGGCCGGTATATATAACACCGCACGCACACGATAGTAAATGTATAAAGTATAAAAACCCATCCCCGGTATATAATGTTATTAGACCACCGCACACATAAGTAACTGTTGCATGAAGACACGAGATCCCACTGGGAAATCAGTGTGTGTGTGTTGTGTGCGTAGTTATGTATATGTATAACATTAAATCCAACAGTCGCAGCCGATAGCGAAAATATAAGCGCTCGTGGTGGTGGCGGCGAGGGAGATTCAAAGTGCCGCGAATCACGAGACACCGCACGTATTATGTACACGTTTACCTACCTACGCGTGTACTATATATTATGTTATTATGCGTGCATGTTGTGGGCCTCGAGAATCGTAGATCGTGAAACGCCTAACACATATAGGTGCAAACGTAATTCGGGACAAGTTCCCGAATAATATGTGACCTCGTTAGATTCATCCTAATATGCGTGTACCTATATAAATTACATTAATTATTAATAATTTTTTTTTTATGTTAGAATTCGTAATTTTTTTCTGATTTCATATCCGCCTGTCATTAGTTACTATTGCCTTCAAAAATTCAGAATTCTTTATTCGGGTGATGTAAAACTCCTCTTGAAGCTGTCGATCTATTTTTCCCGTTGACTTTAATAGCGTAATTTAATTCGGTTATTTTCGACTATGACTGTGATAGTTAGAGCTTTGACTTGAGTTTGTGGATCAATAAGATTCTGTTGGTACGGATCACTGTTTCGTGTTCGTATCTATGTATAATTAAAAAGACAAGAATACGTTTGGATCGCCATAAATGGTCGATCCTACCTCTACTTCAGCTTGAATAATATAATTTTACTGTGGAAACATAATATTACACCAAACAAAATTTCATGGTAGGTCAAATTTAAAGCTTTTAGTCACATAATATATTGCGCAACTGTGCCCGCGATAAGACGAAAGGTATGGTAAATATTTAATATTTGTATGACGGATAGTTGTAATACATTTTTATGTATTGTCGATGTTTTTTGATGTTTGGTATACAACTAATGTCATAGGTTTTCTTTTAACCGATTGGTTAATTAAAATAGTTTAAAACGTCTATTTTGACTGTCATCGTTTGCGCCTCTCGTTGTCTGTTATCTGTTAATCTATATTTCTATATACCATTGTTTCCGATCGGACCTATCTTTCTTCGGATAACCTAACCGTAATTTAGAACCGGAAAAACAGCGTCTATTATTTTTAATATTGTAACACTAGTGCACAAACTACGCGTTTTCCAACGAATTATTATAGTGTGATACGCCGCCGCCGCCTCCGGTGGGGGTAATACCGCGCGCAAGCCGGGACGCCCAAAGGGGGATTATCCGGGCCACACCCTCCGTTGTCGAATGGTCATTCGCTGGCGTTTTAAAAGCGTGTTGGTTTTCACACCACCTAGTCGCTTTTATGCGGCTAGGGTTCGTGCAATGCCCTCCCCGAGATTAAAAAAAAATGAGCACTCCGCGTGTACCTATATTTATAAACTAATGAATAGTGATGTAATGTAATAAATGTAGACGCTCAATTTTTTTTTTTACGCGAACGATAAAAACGACAGGATTACATAACTCTGTTTCCATCATGGACGTTGTCGCTCCTGCGTTGAAGGAAACGAACGCGGGATGGTTTTGGTATCGATTATAAATTTAAGTTTTCCGTAAAAAGAAAACTAAGTTTGGTTTACCTATCTATCGATGAACATATATTACGAACAACACGATAATATCAGTATCGTTGATCGACTTCGGAAAGAAAACACAACACACACACCCACAACTGTAGCGATCACATAATATTATTATTACTATTTTGTTGTCGGCCTGCGCACTATGTGCTGTGTCGTATACACGACGGTTTACGGTGAAGAACCGGGTGCGCGCGGTATTCGATGGCCGCAGCAGATAGCCCAAAGTCGTCCTTTTGTCGGCGTCCGTCCGTTTTGCTGCGCACCACTGCTCCACGTCGGCCGAAAATTCGTTACCAAAAATATTTCCGGATCATATTGACGTGGTGTGTGTACCTACATCGCGATGCTAGAGAAATAAAGCCAACAAAAAAAACGCGGACGCGGTCAAAAATGAAGAATGTATACGTTTATTTCCAAAATATAAAAAAAAAAACATGCACAAACAAATGACGACGACGAACTCACCGGAAAATAAAACAACGGCTAGAAACGGTCGTAAAACCATCGCACTCACAAACACACACACATATACATAGGGGCCAACAATGAAGAATTTCAGGTTAATTGTCCACGGCTACCATAATATAATATAATAAAAACACATGAAGCGTATTCTGGTTAATTAAAAAAAAAAAAAAAAAAAACCAGGAAAAACCGGAATATCGCCGTTTCTGTTGCTGCCATATAGGCGAAGGACTCATTCACACCGAATGTTTTTTTGCGTCGGATAAAAATATTGTCGTCGGTGCCGCTGGCTCTATATGTATGCGCTGCAGCAGCAGCCATCAGAGCCGCGCCGGAGATAGACATCTACGCGTGCTAGCTGGTGTGTGCGAGTGTTGTCTGTCCGTGTGTGTGCCGTGTGCGGGTAAAAATGTTAATGCGCGCGCTGAAATTAAAATAAACGGATAATAAAAATAAATCGTCTGTCCGTCTCGCAGAACGAGATCTGTTTTTAACCCCATTGTATTTAAATGAAGACCTCGCCGGTCGCGTTTTAACGGAATAAAATTGATTTTTTCCCCTCGGCGTAACGAAACGACGAACGTATATATTATTATATAGGTAGGTACGAGTATATATAAGAACGAAATGAAAAAAAAAAAAATTCGAAAACGCGCGCTTACACACACACACACACGTCAACCCATACTCGCTGTACCTGTACGCCACGCATATAATATTATAACAAACGCGTCGTCGTACTTGTGCAGACGGCGGAGACGGAGAAAATATCGTGGCGCCCGATGACGGGACGGTGGCGGCGCGACTGGCGAACCGACTGCGGCTGCGGTGGAGGAGAGGGAGACGGGAAGGGGTTAAAAAAAATACGATAAATAAATCTCGCGTGAACCGGACCGAGTCGGCCTCAGTGTGGTTTTCGTCGGTTGGTGCAGCGGTTGCACACACAAGCGCTCACTAATTGAATGATGCACGGCAAAACGACTGCGGGGCGATATACTACACGTCCAATTATTATTACACGTACGTGCGTCGTTAATTCTTTTGGCGCCTCGGACGACGACGACGATGATGATAACGATAATAATAATAATATGTAGAAAAGTTGTATCACGTCCGTCTCCGCTAGGTCCGAACACCGTACGTATATTATATGCATATTATATTTAATATTTAGGTAACTACACCTATTGCGCATATACCGCGGTCGTCACCATCACATCGTGTAATATTGTGTACAGTCGTTTTACGACGCCGCGGCCAATTATGCGCGGCCACGACGATGACGACGACATACGAATATGTAATAATAATATTACATTCTGTAATAATATAACGCGACATAACGAGCGCCGAAAACTGGCCACGGGAGACGTGTTTCTCACGGACGACTATATATAGTAATGGTAATACGAAAACGAACGTAAACACATCGTCGTCGTACAGCGTCTGTGAAATATTATACGTTGTACGATTCGCGTTGTATATTCTTCGTACAATATTATACTATTATCGTACAATGTCCGTTGACAACTCCGCGATGACATCGATAGGAGAACGATGCGGTCTCGGGAATCATCTCCTCTGCATTGGCGGTGGACGGGGAAGCACGCGATGTCGAAAAATCACACGGCGAACGGGTATCGTCGTAACATTTGGGTGGACGACCGGCGGAAAACGTTTTCCGTGTTACCGGAATATTATTCAAATCCATATAACGACCGAAACGTGTGTACACGTGTTATACTTGCCCGGTACACACACTGACGCGGCTACTGGCGCTGCACCCGGTCCTCTGGATGGCGATGTCGTCAGCCGATTAATATACGTGTCGTTTATCTCTCGATCTCCGTCTGTCTTAGTCTCTCTTTCTCTCTCTCTACCTTTCTCTTTCTCTCACACACGCATATCCACACCGGTCTCTGGTTCAGCGCCCGTGTTTCTCCCCGAGTTTTATATTATTTTATAGTGTTATATTATTACTATGGTTTTTTTGGGGAAACGACCGCGGGACGAGTGTGGCGCGCGGGGCACCGACGACGTCCCGTCGTCTTCGTGCATCGTCCCGAACCGGACCCGCGCGCGTTAATAACAATAAAACGAAACGAGGCCTCGTGCACGCCAACACACGCGCACGACAGAGATAAAGGCCACCCGAACGATATTTATGCGGCCAATAAATAACGCCAGTGTTAATGGACACGGGACCCTCTTATTGTTTTTTAGTACTCTCGTGTATATATATAATATTTGTGTCTGTGTGTGTGTGTGCGTACGACGTCGCAGCACGGCTACCTCAGCAGTAGGTGTCATTAGTCGTGTGATAACAACCGGGCGGCGGCGGTCGTTGTTGTTCTTTCGTCCGAGGTGCGGCCCCTTAATGTTCACACGCATATATTTACCCGGTCGCCGTCGTCGTCGTCGTCGTCTCGGTCGTTTTCTTTTCGTATACACGTTATTTTATTTAGTTTTTATAATTGGGATCGGTCCTTTTGTTTTTTGTCCGCCGCGCCGCCCGTGTCTCTCTCAAAAAACCTGCACGTGTAGTGTATATACGTACGGCGCAATATCTGTCTCTCTTCCTCTCCGGCTCCGTATAAAATAAAGAACACGTCATATAACAATAATAATACAACGATATCTATTCCGCCACCGTCGTCGCCGCCGCCGCGAAATCTATTCACGTGTTCGTTTCGCATTCCGTCCCCGTATACGTATATATAACGCATAGGTATGATATAATATAATACGCGAATAGCGTATAATGTAATATGGGCGTACAATATCATTATTATATGCGCGTGTTCCTCTCTGTACCTATATATGTATTAAATTATGTTTCGCCGCGTAATAATATTGCACATGGGTACGTGATGTCGTCAGAATAATATACCCCGCGGGTTGTTGGGGAAGGGGGGGGAAGTGGACACTCCGCGAGTCGTGTCTTGTCGTCGGGGCCGAAAACGAATGCGAAGACACACTCGCTCGATCGGCCGTGTATATTATTGTTATTGTAACTAGTATATATATATATAGCAACGGTATGGAGGTATAATAATACGGTGACGGCGATGTCGACGACGACGACAGCACACTAATCAGACGACGTCTGCCGCTGCCACCGGTGCGCGTACATACACGTAATACATATATATATATATTATTGCGTTACATGACACGGGCAACGGTCAAACGCAGAGACAAAACGATGAGAAACCGACGGCGGCGGTAGCGGTGGATTACGTGCGTTGGGTGTGAAAGTACGCCAACCGTCACCGCCGCTGCTCCGCGCTAATACCCCCATACACGGCCCCAACGAGCGTCAACTGCCGCCGCCATAAGAGACAGAAGGAAAAAAATAAAACCGTCAAACTGTTTTCGAATATTATGCGATTTATTATTTGGGAACGTCGCGGCGGCGGTATAATGACGTCCGCCCCCCCCCCCCATCAATACGTTTCGCTCGGACTTGTGTGCAGATTTTTATCGACTGAGAATTGCGTATTGACGTATAGTAGGTATTTATTATTGTTATTGTTATTTTTAACAGGGACATAGGACGATTTTTCGGGAGTCCGACTCCGATGACATTGGAAACGCCAAAACTAAAAGTCTTTAATATTTATAGCATAGAGTTTACATTGAATCTAAACAATTCGTTAAACAGCCGTAGGTATACGCGACTATTATAAGCACATGGAACCAGATCGTATGTATTAATAAAAAAAATAAAAATTGAAAATGGCCTGCCGCGCGATCGAATTTTCGCGTTTTATGCAGTTTCACGATTCGAGTTTGGTTCGAATAATATTTAATATTTATCCATATTGTCTAATGTCACCCATATCACAATTATTATTATATACAGCCATCACACACATACATACCATACACAAACACAAAAAAACACCAATATTTAATACCAAAATGATTATATTGCTTGAATCCGTTATTGTTTATTAGGGTTTAAATCAGTTTTCGCTACAGACCATAAACAGACCCATCAACCGTTTCCACAGATTTCCAGAGGTACGTAAAATATTACACTATACCAATATAGTAATAATAATATATAATATTTCTCTCGAGTATCATATAGTGCATTATAAAACAAGCATAAAACGCGGAACGAGTTTATCGTCGTTTCTCTCCGTCTCTCTTTCTCTATCTATCTATCTGCCTATCTCTAACTGTCTCTTTCTATCGCTCTATAAGTCTCTCTCTCTCCGATCTCGCGCGTTTAAAATACAGCAGTTAGTGTACACACGCACACACATACATATACACACGATATTATTATCTTTTTGTTTTAACGAGATAAATGCCTCGGGGGCCCACTGTGGGGCTACAGCGGGGGAGGTGGGTGGCAAACCCGAGTGATTAGGCGAGCGCCGCCGCTGCAGCCGTGAGAGATTCGTGAGAACGTGCCGGACGCGGCGGAGGTCTTGTTGAATGAAAAACACGATGCGGCGGCGGCGGTGGCGCCAAATGATGTCTGTCCGCGTGCGTCCGATTTGAATATAATAAACGCGACGACGGCCGAGACGATTGTCGTCGGCCATATCAATTATTTTATATTAAATAGGTATATTATAAACATATATTGTATATATTATAATATAATATTATTATACTGCTATCGTCCGTTCGCTCATCCGTTGATATAATATATTATACGATAATATAATACCTACCTACTTGACTGTGGCGATCGATGCATTTTGCTGTTTATATTATTATATACATTATACATGGTCACAGGTTTTTTTCGCCTCCTCGGTACCTATATACCAAATATACGAGCTATAACATGGCGTAGCGTATCGTCGTCGTATATACGGGTTGGGTTTCGCACGACTGTCTATACGGAATAATATTATCTCGTTGAAACAATGCGCGAGAGGAGTTTTCTTTTGTTCGGTTTATATATTTCCCGTTTATGGGTAGGTATAGGTAAATAATATATTTCATATAAATTATACCTACTCTCGCGACTTCCGGATACCGCCGGGGCATTCGTGTGACACGTCGTCCCATATATTCCGTTTTTTACTTTTCGGTGGCGTGTGCCTTAAAGGAACCGATTTTATTTCACAAAATTTTGTTTTTCTGGCGCTAGGTCGCCCGGATGGAAACGGAAACGAGAGAAACTTTTAAATCGCGTGTGTATATATTTATATTGCTATTTGCTCGAGCCCGCGCGAAAGCTCTCGCTGTCCCGGTTTAGGAACACTGCGTGGCAGGGGTGGCGGGAGGAGTTAACGGATATCATGTGTCTCCGGTCAAACGGAACGCACATACAAGGATAATTGGACACGACCGGCGTCTAGTCCTTTTACACACATACACACGTATACATACCGTGGTCAGGCAGTGGGACGCGGAGAGGAGGGAGTGAGCGGACCGTCACGACCAGTTCCCTTCCTCCTTCCACGAGCGCGTATGTCGTTCGATTTGTTCAATTCCACCGTACAGTCCTTTTTCCGAGACTTGTCCTCCCCGTCTATCTTCACACATATACTCACACACACACACATATACTCACACACACACACACACATGCGCGCGCGACGCGCTTGTTTACACGTATATCTTATATCGTTAGATCTCCTCTCTTCACCGGTCCGGTAACCGCCAGCACGACCCGTATATGCGCGTACACACACATCGTCGGAGCCGGCGTCTTTTGTGGCGCCGCCGTCGCCACCAACGTCCGACGGTGGTGCGTTCGTATAATATTAATACACGCTCGTATATTATATAAAAGCGGAATGGCGCGAAAAACGACACGTGTGACCCTGAATTTAAGATAAAAAAAAAATTGTCTTTTTCGATTCTACCGTATTCGGAGGTTATATACGAAGGAGGTACGGCTGTACGTTTATTTACATTATAATTTTATTCGGCGTGGGAGATCAGAAGCGGAGATCACTCCGCTGTGGTCGATCGCAATCGGAAAACGATTATCGATTTCCGACCGCTTCTTATATCATACAGTCCTATAAATACATTGTACATAATATTAGCATTGCTTTCGTGTTCAATATCGTATATTATATATGTAGTGTACAGGTATACGTGTGACGTATATTATATTAATATATTATTGCGATCGTCGACAAGACTAAAACGTATACACTGGAAACCCGTAATTAGGTTTATCAAATAATACGATACAAACGGGTAATTATTTTTATTCGTTTAACAATATACGTAAACGGGTGTTTTAAAATACCCTATTAGTAATCCGTTTTCGATTGTATTTAATTATTATTCAAATAGTTGTCACGAATATAATATAATATATTACTATATGGCACTATTTGAATAAATGTTCAAAAAAAAAACGACAACGGTTATTAATTATTTAAAAATCGTATTTCGAAAATTAATTATACATTGATAGTAACAGTAATAATTATAGTACTGTGCATGGGGGAAGTTTTCATGTTTTTTTTTGTTTTTTCTTTAGTAATTAATGCTTGCTGGTTACCGTACACGGACCTCAAATATAACCGAATTGTGTCGTTTCGGCAACTGTATATAATGTAGCCATGTAGGTATATATACTTTGGTGAAACCAAACTGTAGTGACCTATATATATATTATGCATTGTGCGTATTGTCGTAACAACATTTTTCGGGGTGAAAAAAAAAATTCGCCGGATGTGTCGTTCCGCATTTTGTTAATGTGTCGTGTTCATATTATACGAGGGTTTTTAATAATTCAAACAGCCTTTTATCTCCGGCCAATCGGCACCTGTGCCCCGACACATCAGGTGCCTTGCGCGTATATATCAAACGGCCCCTTTCGCGTCCACCTCGTGTAACGCGTTTCAAACATAATAAATTTTCTATATTGTATCTTTTCTTTCTGTCTGTCTCTCTCTTTAGACCATATTGAACTCGATGCACAAATACCAGCCCCGTTTCCATCTAGTCAGAGCCAACGACATTATCAAGTTGCCGTACTCAACTTTCCGTACGTACGTGTTCAAGGAAACCGAGTTCATCGCCGTTACGGCATATCAAAATGAAAAGGTAATTGTATGATAAATCTCTGCGTATAATATTATATCTGGAGGATGAATTGACGTTTGATCATTTAAATCGTTATAAAAAGTTAACTATTATAACGTATACTCACACGCATATTTATTTTCTACTTATAGATAACCCAGTTAAAAATCGACAACAATCCGTTCGCTAAAGGGTTCAGAGACACTGGTGCCGGTAAACGAGAAAAAAAGTGAGTACAAGCATTATTGTTTAATATGCACATTTAAGCATTATTGTGGCACTAGCACACGGTCTAATACCTACATTTTTTAAGCTATCTCGATGCATATATAATAATATTACGGAATACGGATATTATAATAACGAATATTGTACTTCATAAAAACCGTCGTAGACGACAATATATACGTATTTTTATTATCATTAGTGGTTTGAAAACCAAAACCGTTTCCCCTTTGTTCGCCGTCGAAATTACCTTCAATTGATATTACATGACGAGCGCACACGTTCAACGTAATATTATTATGCACATACATACACAAATCGTGAAAACGATCGTCCGATAAAAACACAAAAAACTACGTGTACAGAACGATACGATTTACATTTTTATTTTTTTATATCGTCATTATTATTACTATTATTTTTTTACCGGTCGGAAGTACGATTATTGTTATAATACACAAACACAAACCCACACATACAATATTTTACGCGATACGATTTCGTTCTGTCACGTCGCGTGTGTGCAATATAACGAACCCGCCGTGTAATAGCTTTTTCAAAGTGTGACGCGCGCGATCGTGATGATTTATCAGTAGGTACCTGTGTTATATAAATAATATGAACACTGTACACATATTATTATCAGTAGATTTCAATGCGGTCACCGTCGCGTGATTATTGCCGCTCGTCCGCGTATAACGCAACTCGTCGCTTATTATAATATTATATTACACTATAATATAATATATAATAATATAATACTATACGTAGTTAATTCTGCACACGTCTAAACAATCTAAAAAAAGTAATGAAAAAAAAATAACGAAAACCACTAAAGGTTACAAACACACACAATCGTAATAATATTATGACAATACTGGGAAGGCAGCAAAAGCGATATTATAATATTATTATCGCCGTATATTAGTGCCGTATATTAGTCGTTTATCGATTTTTCGCCGACAATTGTCGCCGACGTCCACCCTTTTATTCGGTAGTTAGTTTAGTATTAGTCGGTCGGTTCGGTTTGCCTTTTTTTAAATATATATATAATATATATATGTATACAATACGGCTTAATGATATGCGAGGCGTCGTCGTCACGGGATAAAGGTCAAAGTGAGTGAGACGGTTTCGGGTGCTCGCTGCACGAATTACTATACGGGCGGTGCGTTTGTATTATTTTTTTTTTATTATTATTACTACTATGTATAGTTTAGCCTTTATGTTAGTTAGGTATTGAGAGACAAGAGGGTGAATAGATAGTTCAGAGTGGCGAAGGGGAGGGTTGAAAGGAAAGGACGAAAAGAAACGTACATATATATATTCACTCACACGCGCGCGCGTTCACTAAAAAAAAGAGAGCAGATCCCACTAATGACACCGCAAAGGTCGCGAGCGTATATAGAGTCGTCGTGAAATGCCTTTTAATTTAAAAAGTCGACGCCCACCAGATATATCTAATAATGATGCGACGGATATTATCGTGGGGAGGGGGTGCTGTTCGCGGCCCATTTAATTCCGTGCAAAAGGCTATGTACGAATACTGCCGTCGCGTTTGAAAACCCCCGGTTAGTAAGATAGGTGAGCGGTGTGGGAGATGGGCGGGATGGGGCTTTGGTAAAAAAAATATAACCGCATAACTCGAAACATTTTAAACGTTCCCCGGGGATATTACTGCAGTGGCCCGCGTATAATTTCGCCGTGACCCTCCGCGAGCATTTTAATTGTATACTCGGCCGCCGTGCCGTGACCCGCACACGAGTTCTATCGTTTACACCAAAGACCGGGTGACGTTTAAACGACTACGTAAAAAATGTAAATAACGTTTTGTGAACTTTTCACCGCAAACGTTCATTTTTCGCAAGTTTTTAATTACGCGTTTCAAAAAATGTAAATTAAACTCTAATGCTAAAATCTCAATTCGTATGTCAGTTGCGTCGTCGCCTATAGGTATATATACTTTATATTTCGCCATCGTGGTTTATCGTTTAGCCTTGGTTTTCGGTTTCGTGTACAATACAAAAGTAACTTACTGTCAGTAAGGTTAAAATAGGTTTTTACGCATCGCTTGCCATTAAAAAGTCAATAATATTTCAGAATAGCGAATTGTAAGTAAACGTTCAAAAGTTCGGTGTTTAAGTACTAATAACTTACTAGCAATAGTCTGTAGCAGATGATTTTAAACATATGCAGTCCTTCCTAGTCCTAATATTTACCCCCACCTCCCCTGAATGTATTTTCGTGACGCAAATGGCTTCACCCCCTTCGTTAGACCTGATCGACTATACGTAATCGTTTATCAATAATAACATACGAGAGCACATCACCCCAATCCCCAAGCTTGGTATAGGCTTTCCTGGTCGGGTCAAGCCTGGTTTCGCGTGCGGTACCAACTATATACTTAAACACATATACTTATATTAGTTATAACCATGGGTAAAATATACCGTCTCGTCTAATTCGTCCGACACCCGGGACATGACGTGCACGCGCACCCGACTCCGTAACTGTTAACTATATAATATCGTGTCGTCGTCGTCGTTGTTATACACACCTCGACCGGTACATATTATATTATTATTATAAGAAGCGCGCTGCACGCGTGTGTGTGTATAATTTAGGTATAAACGGCGCATAGCAACAACGACTCGGCAGCAGGTATAATAGTATATTATACGGCAGAGACGGTACGAGTGTGTACATGCACGTATAAAAATATATGATAATTTTACAAGTACATAGCAGGTAGTAGTATTAATAGGTTAGGTGCCGAGGAGGCGGCCGACGGAAATATTGTAATAATAAATTACCTCCGCCGCCGCCGGCAGAGCCACTCGGTTTGTTTGTTTTTTGTTCGGGCGGCTGCTGTTGTTGGTGCTGATATCCATTGATGAAAAAAATCTTTTCGTTTTCTTCCTTAATTTTTGTAATTTTGTCCGCATCTGTTAAAAGTTTCACGCTCGATTAGTATTATTATTATTAATACATTATTTATCTTAGTGTATCGTGTTTTGATACACAATATTTTCACTAAAATAAGTTTAAGTAGGCAACCACATATTTTCATTTATTAAATCGTTTATATTATTATGCTCATATTATATTGCAGACAGAGACGTTCGATCGACCGCCCACCCACCAACCTTATAGTCGGCGGTAAAATTCGCTAACAATGTTTTAATATATCATAGACATATTACGTCATCATTATTACATGTATTTCCGTGTTCCGAATTCCACCAAAACACAATATTAATAATCCTAATGATTTACTGTGCAATTGTGTGCGCTTTATTGTGGTGTATAATAATATAATATTGTTCACACTCGCCGGAACCTACATGCATGTTATTATCTGTCTGCAGTCACCTAAAATAATCAACACGGCCTTGTGTTCACTGTATATTTTTTCAAGCCCGTTCAGAATTATAATTATAAAATAAATCGAAACGTATGGGATGGACTTTAAATATGTTATATTTGCTTATACGTATACGACTATAAGAACAGAGAAATCACAAAATACTTAACACACACACGCACGCACATCGTCTATAGCTTCATCGTCGTGTAATTTACATTGCAAGTCGGGCGCTTGCTGATGTTGGCCCACACAAACCAATACTTCAGGAAAGTTCATAATAAAAATCGAGCTTCAAGACTTTTGTCATTGTAATATCATCATCCTCAGTGGACAGAAGGTATTCGTGTATACCGGTTTTCTCGGCACGCATTGTGCACTGCACCATTGTAACAACGACAATATTATTAATTATTATAATATTATGTATAGTTTAACATATCAACTTTTTTCTTTTTGTCTTTTATATAAATTACGTAGGTATGTAATATGATTTCAATAATTCAAGTTTTTTTTTGTTCTACTCCGCATTCATTTACTATACGGACGACGGACGATTTTACAAATAATAATTGTAATCGTCCGTATTATACTAATATTATCGTGTATACCTATATATCTGGCGCCTGGTAATGCGGCGGAGCGCCATATACGGATCCAAGAAACGATTATTATTTTTGTATTGCCCAACCGTAATCAAATGTCAATTCGAATCCATTAGCAAACCTACATAGTGCTTTATATATCCGGGTGAAAATCGTAAATAAATCATCATCATCATCGTGTCATCGCTACCGCCGAGACTGGCTGGATTCGTTTTTTTTGATTTCCTTTTCACACGTTTCTTTATTACTGTGAAAAAAAAAACTAAAATAATAATACTACATGATTATATACACGAGAATTCGGTAAACGAGATAATGCAATTTGTCGTTACTCGTTTTGGGCTTAACGCGACAGACCTTCTGCAGGAGGTAACGTGCGATAGTTAAATAAGTACGTTGCTCCGTAGTGTATAATGACTCATTATTAATGAGTGATGGTCGTGTTTAGGAGGTACCTATATGGTACTGATATACCTATATTATTATGGAGCAGTTAAATCCTTTCCATCGCGAATAACGCCATTACTAAAAACAACTACCTACTACTAGTATTACGCTACTTCTAACCACTGATATAAAAAAAAATAACTCCGTTCAAAAAAATAAAAATGTCTATTGATCATTCGTGTGAAAAGAGAGCAAAAAACGTTTCAACCTCGCGGTTCTTTGATCGTATATATTATTATATATGTATGAGTAGACACGATAAAGTTTAACAGTCACTTCGTATAAAGATCGTTTCAAGCTTATTTTTGTTTTTCTGTCAATCTACAGATGTGTACAACGTAATGGTGTTTTCAGGCAAGCAATGTTAACGGCTCAACGACACGGTGGCCAAACTGTCCAAAGCCAGGACGAAAAGCCCTCGGGTTCAGATCACGAGGACGACAAACCACTGGATGTGGTCGGTGGAGGAGACCCTGACTCACCAATTTCTGCCCACCACCACCACCATCACCACCAACCTCACCAACCCGGTAAGTCCATATCATAAACACTTTTCAATCCGAAGATTTCGATTTTGATTTTACTAAAATGAGTGCGTTTTATTAATCAATATAGGTTCGTGGTTCTCGGGATTGGCTGATGGTAGTTTGCTCCTGGAGGACGCCATGAGGAGGCGCCTGGCCGGTCACCCGGCCCTTCACCACGCTGCGTTCCTGCAACACCATCACCACCAACAAGCTCACCAGCAAGAAATTGACAGTGAACAAGAAAGCAGTTGTTCCGAATCAGGCCGGGACAGAATGAACTCGCCGTCCGACAAAGAGTCAGCTGGTCCTTCTGGTAAGAAACATAATTATTTTACTAGACTATTCGGTTTGCATTCAAAAACCGCACACTTATGATTTTGACAAAAATGTCGATGGACAAATATCTCACAGCTCATTGGTTAATTGCAAAGCTAAATACCGCACACTATTTTTTAATCTACGTATTAGACACGTCAAAAACTTTTACCAAGATTATCAAAAAAGTAGTTTTAAATTGTGATATTATCAACAACCGAAATTAGTTATGTTTACTTATTGTCTTCTACAAAGAAGATGAAATTGATATTGGTTAATAGTAAAAAAACTATTTAACTGTTGTTAAACTGTAATGAGTATACTTAGCTAGCGGTAATTTGATTTAAATAAATAATTCATTATAAAGTGTGTAGTTTTTGGATACAGCAAAATATGTGGTTTTTTACTGTATTATATCTAAAGAGTGTGTTTTTTTAATTTAATGCTTTATGCGCCCACTGTATACATAAGTGATGACTGATAAGTATAATATACATATCAAATATGTATATGTTTACAATAACATGTCCAGTAAAGATGGATTAGAATTATTAGAGAACTTCAACCGTAAAGAAACGATTTCATGAGAATAATAACATCCTATTGTTTTCCAAAACGTATACATGATAAAATATTTAAGAGGGTGCCCGTATAAGATCGGTCCAGTGCACGATTTTAGCTTAACCCTCTTTATCTGTGTTCTCACAAAGTCCTTATCAAATTAGTTTTGAAAATAAAGAATTTCAAAGAAATAAAACATGACTAAGATAAATATTTATCTAAAACATCTAAGTATTGTACAAAAGAAACAAAGACTTTTTTGCAGGAACACAATATAACGTTAAAAACGAAACTATATTGTGTTGGGCTATAGTTCTTGTTAAAAAAACATATTTTTTTATCAAACCCATGAGTCCATGAGTAACATTTGTAATAAATTTCATATTTTAAGAAACACACGAATTGACCACTAGTTTAAGTTTTTAAATCTTTCAAAATATTATGGGAAATAACACATATCCACTTGATTTTGGTAAAACGATGATCAACAATTTTTCTCTAATAAATATTATCAACCACATAAAAAAAAAAAAATTATCAGCTTATTAACCGCTTAAATATGTACGAATGGTCATATAAATATCTCCCATTTCTCCCGACACAGATCGTATTGGCCATTGTAGCCTACAATACTCATGTTATGCGTTTTGTGTTCCCGCAGGACCCGGACACAGCCCTATCGACTACCCATCACCGAACGTTTCATTCGGACCACCGATCCCACCGTCGCCGCACCTATTGCCGTACTTGTACCCTGGCATGTACCCGGGTGCCCCTGGCCTGGGCGGTCCGCTTTGCCCGTCGGCGCTCAGCCCCACCACCAATCTGCTGTTCAATGCTCAGCTGGCGCTGGCCGCTCACCACCCGGGCTCGCTGTTCACGCAGGCTTACCTGCAGGGCGCCGCGGCCGGCGGTGGCGGCGGTGGCGGCAGCCACCCATTCAAGATGACCACTAGTGGACTGGCCGCGGCCGCCGGCCTGGGCCGGTTTCACCCGTACCACCTCGGCCTTCACCACCCGCTCCACCCGTCGTCCGTCGGCTCTGCGTTCGAAACGGTGACGCCGGGCCGGTGCTCGTCGGCCGGCAGTACGCCGCCGCCCGCGCCGCTCGACCTACAGTCGCCGACCAACGGCGGCGGCCGGCAGACATCACCTCCGCAGCCGCCGCTGCCACCACCGCCGCAGCCGTCACCGGTATCGGCACAGCTGCAACCGCCGCCGCGACAGTCGTCCGTGTCACCGTCGCAACGGCAGCACCATCATCACCACCACCACCGGACGGCCGCCAATCAGCCGTCGCCGACCAGCAGCGAGCTAAAGTCGATCGAGAAAATGGTCAACGGACTGGACTCGACGTCGGCAGCAGCAGCAGCAGCGTCGGCCGCCGACGAACAACAAGTAGTGGCGATAGTCAAGTAAACCACGAATAACCCTTCCCGCCTGCCCACCCACCCCAACCAATCATCCCCACCGCCCCTTAAACACCTACACACACACTCATCACACATACGTATTACACTCACATACACGCGTTTCTACTATGTTGTATATATATATATACATATATATATATAAACCTATACGTATATAATAATATATATTTGACTTCGTTATTGTAGAAAATGATTTAAATTTATGCATTATATATCAATAAGGCATTTTTAGTATATTTAACTATAAATAGATAATAATGATATACATAATATATATTTATTGATTAGGGAATGTATAAAATAATAATATAATATACATTATAGAAAAACTATAATACGAAAACGTGCAATAGTATAATAATATTATTTAACTTATAAATATTTAATTATTTAAAGGAGTAAATAGCGTTTTTTTTTCATTAGTTATAGCGGAGAAATTGTAGATTGTATTGGTTTTCCCAAATAGAAATAAATAATAATATCCATCTATTATTATGTAATATAAATACATATTATTATAAATTATATATTGTACCCAACCCTGGCATTCAAGACGAAAAAATATGTTCCTAAAAGTAAAATATTTGAAAAGAAAATGTATTAATTGTATCGTCTTAAAAGAAAAATTTGATAAAAAAAAATTCCAGTACAAACATTTTATATTTCGCCAAAAACAAAACGTGTTTTAATGCAAAACTGTTCCTACGCGGTTTCTTTTTTCAAAACTGGTGCTAATAACGGACTTTTTATGAGAAAAAAAATCTGCTCACGTTTTGAAAAATATTTTGAAAAAATTTACATGACATGTACATATCCTTTTTGTTAGTGACTATTATTATTATTACAGACTTCTTATTGTAAATTTTTAAACCGCAAAATTGGCGAAGTCGGTTACGATCGATGTTTTTTTTTTTAATGTAATATATAATTATATTTGTTGTGTGCTACTTAATATTTTTCTTGTGTAAAAAGATAAAGTAAAATTAAACATAAATACAGAAACATGATAATATTACGAAGTTTTATTTCATCAAATATTTATCTTTGCTCCTTTTATGTAACGAAAATCCTATGAATAATCCTTAAAAATCTTGAAAAATGATACTACTGTAGCAAAACTATACAGGTATAGTAAATAATTTTGAGATGTGTCACAAATGTACAGAATTAGACATTAGACATCCGATGTCTATCAAAAAACAAATACTTACTGCGATTTTTGTCAATCTAATTGTATAAAGAAAATAATGTACCAACTTTTGTGTTTTTTATCCACAGAAATAAGTAAGTACCTATTCTGATTTTACAACAATATACTTATTATAAAGCAATCGCTGGCAATTTTACCTTTTTGATATACTTATACAATTATGCTATTTTTCGGCAGATCATTGAAACGAATAATTATTAGGGATGACCTTACGAGTTACGGCTGGCTGTCCTTGAATAACGGTGCAACGTTGCCATATACCTACCTATATAAAATATAATAACATAATAAATAAACTAAATTTGCTTAATCGGACAACCTTTTTTTAAGAGCTATGGATATTAAAAATTAATTTTACTAGTAATTGTGTGCTATCGAATTTATGATTATTCGACATAATATACTTTTTATCACGAAATAATCGTTCGTCATTCGTAGGTACATAACGTTATATTCTCTACTGTTGTTTCGCAATATATTTACCACGTGCGTTTCGCATAGAGTGTGACTACATCAAAATCCACGCAGCAGGTGCCTAAACTTACATACATAGACTATTGTAGTCACTATATTTTATAGTATAATATAGCATATCCTCATAATTATATTCATATAGTATATAGCCGCAGCAGGTGATTGACGGACAACAACGATGTGTATTATATACGAACATTTTTTCATAATAGGTATATAATTATATCATGAATGGTCCTACAATCGTACGCAAATGGTATATTATATAAGTACAACATTGCCTGAAATCTAGGGCCTACGCAAAAGTCTCTTTCGAGCCTCCTAAAATCAATAATCAAAAATAATATACTATAATAATATATATTTTCTTAGTAATATTATAACATATTTGTTATTTTTCTTGGAAGTGCTTTGAGAACTGTAACTCACCGTCACTATTTTAAAATAAATTTAGAAAAATCAGAAACCTTGATTCTGCTTCATAGTCGGTTTGAGTTCAATAAATCGTTGTTTACGAAAAAAACCACTCTGAGTGAAGGATGCAGACAGTTTGAACTTAAAAACGCATATCAAGTATAATACGTACAGTGCACATGAATGGACTTTTTTAAATTTCCTCTAAGAACAACTTCGGAGAGATTGTTTCACATTTTCAAACCTAACTAGTTATTTACAATTAAAATTTAATGAAGTTTTGAATGCAAAATAATTTAGTGAATTTTCGGTACCTATTCGATTATTATATAATATCATGATTCATGAGTATCTGATGAAATTTTAATTATGGCAGCTCGGGCGAAGTGATAAAAAATGTTGTATTGCATTATAACTGTAGTTAGCCCCCCTTCCCTCACGACAATAGTATCCGAATTCCACCCACGACGGGCTGGTAAGTATATATAAATTGTTAAAAGACGTGAATAACGTGTAAGTTTTTGATTTAGAGGAAAACTTCACATCATTGATGCTCGAAAATTCTTTAACGGAATTCAAATATATTACGCGATCAGCGCGAGGGGAAGGAGTATATATGATATATTATAACAATAATAATCGCAGACCGCCGTTGCACCGCTGCAGTTTCGTGTAATACCTGTTGAATACGAAATGTCTGCTCGTCTCGTTACACACACAACTACACGCAAGACGTATATTATACTGTAAATAATATATTTCATATTATATGCATTGTGTCTCGGTAAAATTGTCGGAGAAAGCGTTGAACTGCGGCGGCGGCGGATGTGCGCAGGTATGATAATAATATGATATATATATATATACATGTAGAGGCACTGAAATATATATCTCGTTTGGAGGGTACCTGTATACTGCAATTGTATTATTATTATAAGCCGATCGTATTCGCGCGCGAGGTACACATATATAATATTATATATATGCCGAAGGAGACTGCGGTAACCTACCTTTATAAATGGAAATCGTTTACTTTTTTTTTTATTTTTTTATCGTTATTATTATTGGTTATAGGAGGAGGATGTGTATTGTTCGTTTTGTTTTGTTTTTTTTTTGTTCAGTATCGTTCGACGCCGCGGCACTCCGCAATGGTCGTCGATCGCGATCGACCAATGATCGTATCGTCTCTGCAGCGCGGAGTCATATAGCTGTCGTCCCACGGCGGCAGCGTACCATGTATAGAGCTACCGGTTACCTATATAGAATAAATATCGGGTTACCACGGCGCGTACGCGGTTAGGAAAATTTTGCCGGACGCGATTCACCAATGTAGGTACCTGGTATTTATACAACTGAGCCACCGGTTTTGGAACGAGATCGAAAGCCACGTGGCTTGTTTTATACCGCCTCAACGGTCGGGTTTGGGTTTTAACAGTTCGGATGATCTTCCGTCGCTCGCAAATCACACTAAATTCTTAGGTTTCTTTGGTTTTCGCAGTGCACAGAGTTTTGACGGCGGGGATGCCGTGGTTATAATAGCTTATGTCCGTGTAGGCTTCCGTACAGACGGGTCTGAAGCTAGAACTAAATTCCGCAATAGCTGCAGTGTACCTATATAGTGTATAATATTATAATATACGCACTTATGATGGATAGCACTCACTGTAATTTCTAAATCCCAGTCATAGGCGGTTGACTCATACATACGTTTTAATTACATAATGTGTGAAAAGTTAGCCCTAGCTGTTTGTCCACATTACCACGGACTCTCAACTTGTAACCACCGCTTACACATTAAGCTACGATTTACAATTTGAACAGATGTTATAGATGTAGCTGTTTTTAATTAATACACCATACGAGATGCTCTTTTGCCAAATCGATGATTTACCCCGAGAACTCTGGGAGTTATATCCACCCAAAATAATATTTTAATATAAGGTATAGTTTATACAAATGATTATTCAGTAATAACAATTTCGACAACCTGTCTCTCTAAATCTGTGTACCTGTATATATGCAGTACAGCCAAACGTCCAAACACTCCAAACCGCTGCTTGTATAGCGTTATAATATATACATACAGCTATACAGAAGCGCGTTATGATTATAAGGCCGAGTCGCGACGAGTACTATTATTATAACCGTGTTAAAACGATAATAAAACCGGTATCACTTATAAAAAAAACTCCTCTGACAAATAATTACACTAGGGCCCCGGCACTAGGAGTCGAGGTATACACTTAGTTACGTCGTATATAGATACCTACGTATATATTTATTATTTATAATGGTATGAGTAGGAAGTGGCGACGAACTAGTATCAAATAAGTAGTCTCTGGCAGAAGTCATTATAATCAACACCACCACCCACCATCCAAATTTGTGTGAATGTTCTACACCTTCTACCGAAAAATGATTTGTTTGTATTCACTAAATTAATTTTATTTCAACAAGAATTTTGAACAAAATAATCAATTGCAGAATAGATCTTATCAGTTATTGATCTTGATATGTATATACTTACACCAAATACTCTTCAAAATACTGGTAGTCTAATAGATAAAAAATTTTAAAAAAAATTACTGACTATGTGCAATTTTTATATATTTTATACAACACTAAAAAGAAAAAAATTAAATATAGCTGCTTTATTTATTTTTCTTTGAAATTTTATTGTTGTTACCTACATTTGTTTATACCTATATATACCACGTATACCAAATAGGCGGTGGCTGAACGCAGACTTGCCAAATGACACGTGTCATTTTATTAACGCCATAACGCCAAATTACGTAATTTTAAATACTATACAAATGGATTTTTGTATAATCATTTTTATTTAACAATATATTTTCACTAAGGGCGTTTTTTAAAGTTTTATAATATTATTAATGCAGAAATAGTCGTATTTTTTAAAAGCATTTTCTTGATTTTTAGGATATTTAAATTCGTGCCTCACAATAGTGACCTTTTAGCAAAATTATGGACAACTTTTTCTGTACTTATCTAAATTTATATCTGTTGGGTTCACATGATATATAATCAAAAAAATATCTATTTGGACCCACCCAATGTCGGTGTTAAGTATAAGCATAACACTATAATCCGGTATTATAAATTATTTTTTATAAACATTCATCAAATTTAACTTAGTATTGGATCAATTTAAACTGATGTATTGTAAAAAAAAAATTAATTTAACATTGATGTGAGACTATACTTACATAACTATATCCTATATGCCATTCCTGGTCACTATACGTAAATTTTAAAATGATATAATTTCACAGATAGTTGTTGATCATTCGACAAAAGAACACTATCATCTTATCACTATAAACTGTATATCCAATACAAATTTAATTTCAAAATAATTTTTTTGGCTTTGGAATACGATGAGTACAAGTTTGTTAGTCTGTATATTAAAATATAAGCGTTTTTGTAAAATAGGTATAGACATAGGTACACACACACACAATCCACTACCAACCTATATTGATTATACAGTAGGTAGGTAATTAAAATAATTATTTAAAAAAACCCGAAGAATAAAAGATTGTTTTATTTTAAAAAAAAGGTAATTTAATTTGTACAAGCATAAAAAAATGTCATCTAACATTCAAATAGGTACGGATAAATATGGTGACTCTAGCCCTAACCAAAACCGTGTACCTATTCTGCTGCGGCATTGTGAGTATTGGGTATTATAACTACCATCTACTATTAAGTAATAGTCATATATGCCACGTTCGTATATGGTGGCAATGTACAATGTACATCTGACGCCAATTAGTAGTAAATAATAATATTAATAACGACCATGGTGATACCAAATAATAAAATAAAATATACTAAATAATAAAGTTGTTCGTTCCCTCGTTGAGTTTCACATTTTTACATCGTATAAATCGGTGATTATGAAAGTGTAAAACTGCCCGTATAACATTTGATAACAAATGCAAGATTGTGAAAATATTGCAATAGGTAAACAAGAAAAGAGACTGATGGAGGATAATATAAGGAAATTGTGCAGGGGGAGAACGTGGAGCTGAAATCTAGGAGAAGGTTTAATACATCTATCGGGCAAGTCGTAATCGCGCAAAAATGTCTTGCGAGAATTTACTGTAGGTATTGAGGTATTATGTTATACACATGGGCGTTCTCGCGGGGGGGTGGGGGGGGAATGGGGAATAGATCCCCCCCAAGGATCTTTATTTTCTTACATTTTAGTAATACACGTTGACGTTTTGTCTACTTTTGATATTGTATGTTTGTGAATTGTGACTAGTTATTATTTTTTTTTTTTTTTTGATATTTTTTCTTTATCGTGATTATTGATATATTATGATATTATGATAATAATAACACAGTGATATCAACTTACAAACATATTATGTTAACCAAAGTGTGGTTCGTTATATTATGTGATATCATTTTTCGGCTGGTCATTTACACAAACTTAATCTATATCGACTATATCTATTATGGTTATTTACAATTTGTTATCATAAACGTTTTCTTATTTTTTCAATTAAAGAGTGACAATTCACAATCGTGTTCTGACTTTCTGTTCTATTCTATCGATTGTACGAATCTTGTTTGATTTATTAAAATGAAAAGAAATAATAGTAGTATTATAAATTTTTTCTCGAAAAAAAAAAGCTGTCGATTATACTTCTACTATTTTCTAGGACCGTCTTAATGGACTAACATTGTTGGCTATTCATAAAGATGTGCCTGTTGATTCAGAAAAAGCTCTTGACATTATGTCCGAAAAATCGAGAAAAATCAATATTTTAATTTGAATTAAATAAAAAGTAAATTGAAAGTATTTTAAGTATTGTGTTTTGAAATTCAAGTAAACTTTAAGAACCCCCCCCCCTCCCTCCCCCCATAGAAAATTCCTGAGAACGCCACTGGTTAAACATAATAATACTACATAGGATTTATATTATAATGAAAGTATGCAGTGTGCGGTTGTGCCTCCTGTCTTGCCATCCTGTATTCTTGTGAGCTTTCGACGGTTACCGTGTATAAGTGTATGTACTTAAGCTGGTTATAATGTTTGAAATATTATTTATTTCATACCAAATTATAATATTATAATATTATGCGTCTGTGCTTCGTAATAAATGCACGGAATGCAATAATTACAATAGGTTATATGTTGGGAACTCACTATTACAGCGCACAGTCGGCATAAAAAAACGTATTTATTTAGACGCGTGGCTGATGAATATTGACGATATAAGGGTAATTAAATTATGTGATACAGTTGGTACTTAGTAAATTTATTTTTAAAGAAATATTTAAACCATAATAAATGTTACATTGCTGGTAATTAAATTAATTCAGATTCTCCAAAAATTTTGGAATCTATTTTGAAATATTACTATATTTACATGCGGTCGTTATAATAGTGTTTTTGTATTGAAAATGTAATTTATTTATCTTTATTTTCAGGGCAATAGCACAATTTATTATATTTTCTATTGCTTACGCATGTTATACAATTAAATCCGATATTTAGTCATTACATAAAAAAAATTATTCTGTTACAGCCGAATGAAACGTGATTAAAAATAGATAACGCGTATTACACAGCCTATGCAAAAGTGCGTTAAAAACAGAATTAAAATTGGCAATAATCAAAATTTAGTATTTACCAATCAACTTATTTATTTAACAAACATTTAAATTTGGTCGTTCGGATAATTTTTTTTTTCGGTAATTTCGTACGTTCGGTATATGGAAGGCAAATTTCCATGTGTTACCGAAAAATTAGGTAAGTATAGGGAATACTTCCACAAATTCCCATGAAGTACTAAACTTATCTACTAAACTTATATTGGTTTTTTTTTTATAGTGTAAGAAATCTTGATTTTTAACGACCGTACCAATATTCTACGTTCAAACCGACGCAGTACCAGTTTTCCAACAATCATTACCCTGGCACCCCAAGGTCATAATATTGACTGGAAAATTGGTTAGTATTACACAACGTTTTGCAACCACAAAAAAAAATTTGTAACCACGCCGGTGCTCCGGATAACTATGTTTTTTGTTAAGAGTTCCGAGTGCCAGGGTAACATTACCCCAGCACTTCAAACATTCAATAATTAAAATTTTGACCGGAAAATTATTTGGTATTGCTCATAAGTTATATTATTTGTTATGTGTGCGATTTAGTACAATATTATACGTTCTGCAGGTTGCAGTTTATTATAATATTATATCCAGCCGGCGCAGCTGTCTTCCGTTATGTGCAGGGTTAAGTGTTAATAAGACACGACACACAAGCGACTATACGCTGATAATTATATGTATATAATATAGATTTATATCGTTTTTAATCACTATTACCGCGTCTATATCATAATAAGATATAGACGTCGGGCGTTGTATAACGCGCGCGGGTACCTACATCATAAAACTCGATGCGGATGTGAATAATATATATTATTTATATATCATGTGCATTTGTGTAGTAGGTAGTCTATATCATACTCGTTAATAATAATATACGATCATTATAATATGTACCTACCTGTACCGTACACAGGCTCTACATCTTGATGAATTGTGAGCATGCTGCAGCCGTCATATTATTATAATATTATGGGATGGTGCAGCACGTCATATTATTATTATTATCGTCGTCGCCGAGCTGCGCAAGTAGCTATAGTAGTATATAATATCTATGGTACTGGCACGTTGCACCGCTACAGCAGTCGTGATGATAATAATATAACAATATATTATGCGCCGGAGCCGTCGAGAATTTAATATAAATTATAATACTAAATTGTAAGTAGATATAACATTTATATGCGATTTTATTAGTCATAATAAATGTTTTCTCGGCGTATCGATAATCCGGCAACTGTGTTAATATATTTTATACATACCTATATATTATGCTGCTGGCGCTGACGTATAACGAGAAGACCACTAACATGCATCTGTTTATACGCTCTCGCATGATAATAATATTATACCTATATTAGGTACTCACGTAAATATAATGACCAAAATTACAGAACAAAAATTAATTAATAAAGCGTTCGTCAAAGTGATTTTTGACATTTGACAATATTTGTATATAATTGATGAGCATGAAAATCAAAACGATATCATTTTTTTTGAAGAACAGATTATGTTACAATAAACCGCAGTAGGTACATGTGAATTTAAAAAGTAAAATTAATATATTAAGTTTGTTGTGAAACTTTTTTTGCAGGTATAAACTACAAAACGAAAATGTAATAAACATTATATTAAATACAAAAAAGGTCATAACATCTTATATTATCTGCATTTTACCACCTCCTCAATACCTCAAAGTTCCCGTGTAATATGATTCCTCAAATCTATATTAGGTACCTAATTGACATTTTCTTTCATTCAGTAGGGTGTTAAACGGAAAATATTATTGTGAAGTTTCTTATAGATCCTACTTAGTGCAGAAGTAAGAGCCAAATCAACCATAATATTTAACCACTTATGCTAAATCATCCTGCATCGTTGCGCCGAGGAATCCCGAAACGTAATCCCAAAAATTTAATATAAAAATAACCGTATATAGGTAGGTGCCCTGGTTTAATGCTACACATAACCCTAAATCGAAAAAAGTCTCTGTGTATGTACCTATATATATAAAATAAACGTTTGTGAGCCTAAGCTGTGGATTACGCCTCAGAAAAAGTGCGGTACACCGTATACCAACCCCATTACACCGTATAGAATATATATATATATAAATACAGAAAAAATATCGCGAGCGGACAATAATCTAATAACAACCGTAAGATTAATTTTTTTTTTACCCTCCATCGTATTTCTGAGCACACGTGGGCGCTATCATTTTCGCGGAAGATTTAATAGCGGATAACACCGCCGCCGCTCAGATACGGATACTAGTCAAACAACATGCACTCATACACACGTAAATGTGAAAATAGGGGAAGAACCGCGTCCGATCATCGTGCCCGCACCCCTGCAGATCACGCCGCGGCCACGACTCGGAGTCCACCCCCCCCCCACGACACTGAGTGGTAGTTAATCAGTACGGTTGACCTTTCGTGGGCTGCGTGTGGAAGTTAAGGGAGGGGGTTGTGTCGTAATCCGGCGGCCGCGCTGCTCGTGCAATTGATTGCCCATCGCGTGGCAGTGGTGGATACGACGAAAAAGTGAGTGGTGGTGTTTGACGGGTGAGAGGGGTGTGTGAGGGAGGGGGAGGGGTGAATTGGCGAAGACGAAGACGGGTCGCCCGAGTGTGATAGAGCCGGTGGCACACGAGGGGTGGTGGGGTGTGGAAGATAAACAAAAGTGGCCGAGATGAAGACATGCAGAAAGATCCGTTGGAACGGACAGCTCTCCTCGGCGATTCTTTAGTGGTGGGTCGGGTGAGGGGGGGAAATACCGAGACTACACAGTACACACATCATATATATATAGATATATACTCTTTATCGTAATATATATATATGTTTGTGTGTGGAATGTGTGTGTGTGTGTGTGTGTGCGCGCGCGCGAGTGTGTTCTTACCGGCCGCCGTTGCAATTGAAAAGGGGCTGCAGATAAATCATGCAGCTTTTGATTGTCGAGGGTCCCGCCGGAATCAGCCCGCCGCCGCCAGTATAAGGTTCACGGTCCATTTCACCTCGCTCTCCCGGACAAATCGTTCGGGCTTTTCGTTCGTTTCGTTTCACTTTTTTTCTCCTTTTTCTCTCTATTTTTTTTCTCTTCTCGGGATGTATTTTCCCTCGACCCTTTTTTACACGCATACACACGCCGCATTCGTTCTATATATAAAAACATACGCACACGAGCATGTATACGTTTTTTTATACACAGACATACGTGCGGGCGTATAACGTACTATATATATATACCTACATATTATATATCTACTTATGCTGGTTCCCATGTCTGCGATTTTTGTTTTTGCACGAATATACCATAATATTACGGTGTACCTACCTACCTATACCTACCTATATGTTTTGGACTGGAATTAGACTTTTGGGTGCCATTCCATTACAGATATATTTCGAAAACACATATTTTACAGAAATATATAGGTACACCACAGCATAATTAAATAAATTGTATTATTCTTATGAGAATACCTACAGGTTCGTAGTTACGATCATAACTCAATAACAAATTGTATATACCTAATTAGCATCCCATTGCGCGCATCGTGTGTAATCGTACTACCTTATTTACATTTTATGGATTTTAGAAATTTGAATAATTTTATTAGTACGTATTTGTATAGGTTAGGTTAATTACACTCTTCCGAGTCAAAATCTATTTTTGATAAAAAGTAAATATCAATGTAATCTAATTGAACATCTTGAGCTCATCTATAAGAAGCATGGGACAAGTGCACCCTCGTATCGAATCCGGTCTAGACTGCACTTTTTGTATAATTTTTATTTTTGATGCAGTTGTTGTGACTTACAACCAATTTTAAAAAACCTATACACATGTTATGAGTATATATATTCAATATTATATCTTCGACGTCTTTGTGTTTTTACTATTATGCATATTTATCACTTTTGTACGATATTAGAAGTTCCAATAGAGTTATGAAAATAATTATTCCAATAATGTGTTTAAAAATAAGTCAAAAAGATAAATTAAGTATTTGATTCTTCATTGTTTTATACTATTAGCACATATAATTTAGACATTGTGTGTAGCATATTGGACGTAAGTTGTAACTTCTATTAACTATTTAAAATATATATAGTCATCTGTATGAAATAATTATGTATATGAAATTTTTAAAAGTACTTATTTAATTTTATCTTATAATAATGACATGTTATTAAAAAGCCAAAACCCCGAATTCCTAGAACACTTTTATTCCGAGATATTCCAAATCCAAACTCCGAAATTTTGGACGATCCATATATAAACGATTTTTCGAATTTTTTCCGATAGATCAAATCAAATCGGTTAGTATCGGACCTGTTGCTATACGGTGTGGATGGGGAAAAACCGATAGGGTCTTTATCGATAACAGTTTAAGCAATAAAGTCCCCCCCCCCGCAGATGGGACTATGGGAGTACAATTACTACAAATACGGATAGGATCCAATATCCTTTCAAGCCATAAACATCTAATAGTTGTAAATTTACATAACTTATCAACTTTAATCTGAATATTTTCGAATTTTTCTAATTTAAAATGCGTTTACGAGTGCATGCTTATTTAATAGTTTTTGGTATATTATATGTTTAACTATAGCTGCTCCGGTTTGTGACGGACTGTACGGAAATTGTGCCAAAGTTGGCATGCGGGCTGCGACTGCATTTGTCATTTGGCAGATACTATCAAATCTTTGCACGTCGGTATTCAAGGATATTTTCGTGAACATAAGAAATGGAGAAAACAATTTGCCGCTGCGGGTTATGAGTTTAAGCGGCCTTCGAATGTCCCGGTCGTAACATATAGATAACAGTGTTAATTAACCGCTCGTGCCATCGCATCACGTGGCCAATAAAGTCATATAATATATTATATTATGACGTGTCATGTGTTTACCTCCAGTGTGTCAGTGACATAGGATACAGTGGACTTGAGCAAACACACACGGGCGATCGCCATGCCATTTGATTTTAAGATTTAACTGACAATCGGTAATATATTTTTGAAATATTGAGTTTTATGATGTGTGAAACGTATTTTTTTTTTTTTTTGTACTGCTGCAGGAAGTACACATTTAAAAAATTATATTCGCTAAATCCATGTATACACGAGTTAATACTATGATAATATAATTAAAGTATTCAAATGTAGGTATATTAAGTCACTGAAAATAATTATCTTTACTGTCTAGTAACTATAGGATAGACTTTTTGTTAATAACCGATAAGTTTGAAATTTTTTAAACAGGTATAAGAAATAATATAAAACTCAAAAACTGTAACTTTTTTGAATGATTTAAAAAATGAGAGATAATTAAATCTATTTCATTAATTTATCCAAAAATGCAATAGGAAGCACATCTATCACTTATCTATAGCCTGTAGTAAATAAGTAAAATATTTTGACATTTTTTTTTTTATTAAAATACAATTTGTCGGAACATAACATTTCAGACTCAAAAATTTCTACTTTTAAGCATCCGATGGAATGGGTAATTAAGGGGATCGGTGGCAGACACTTATTTTAGCCAAAATACCATTTTATTCCATCATACTGATCGACCTAGTAATGCTATAATACTTTTTAATACTGATTTGAATTTGTTTTTATGTCTACTTGTCAGTCCACATTTCTCTCAACTTCACCCCCCCCCCCATTCAACACTATAAATTTAGTTTGAATATTTCAAAATTTAAGAATTTTCAAACGTAGATTATTCAGAATTTAAATCGGAAATCTCAAAATTTGGACTAACTGATCTTAAGAAGATTAAGATTGATCATTACGAATTTTGATCAGTTTTCTGAAAAATAGGTAGGATGGAACAAAATACATAAATAAGAGCATAAATTGTTTACCGTTCTAGTGCAAAACATCGCTACAGTGACTTGTACATACGCGTGCGTGAACGCTCCGCTATTTCTTTTACACACATTAATGATCAGTTACTACGAACATATTTACAAGACAAGATTTGAAAATTGCCTACTTCGAACTCCTTAAAAACTATCCACCACAGATTATCTTAACTTAAAAAGCATGTAAAATGTAGCGATAATATTATTTTAACCTTTACTTGGAATGTTATTTATGTTTAACGTAAACCTGATAAAGTTTTTGATTGTTTGTAAACGTGGCAGACTTCATTATAAATATTTAACACGATTGTTATAAATCTTGAAAGTGTTACAAAAAGTTTCAAAACTTATTTTTATTTTTGACACAGCATCAACTACTAAGCTTAAATAAAATAAATAAAGAAAAAAAATTACAAAATATGATTATTATGTTACACAGTTGAATAAACAATATAAATAGTTGAATTGAGTTGCATTAATAACATTTATTAAAAGGGAATATCTTACAATAATTTTTAAAAATACATCTCTATAAAAAAACTACTAGGCCATATACTTATTTTGTTATTAACAGTAAAGCATACTATATATTCAGCTGTTCAATCTACCATTATACCTGAATAGTTCTGGCTTCAAGAGTGCATTTAAGCTAACCCGTTTAATTAAACATTACCCATAAAGACATATTAAACAAATGTATACTCTGCAAGAAAATATATATGTTAGTATATGTATATTTAGTTTAACTCTACGGTTTAACTATTTGTGTCTTAAAATGTATGTTCGAGGTTCGTTTATGTCAAATAAATATTATTTTAAATACTAATATATACAATATTATTTATTACCGATACGAGACACGTCTTCGTCACATTATGATATAACATGTCATGTACACATATACTCTTGTTATGATAATATATCAATATATGGTTTTGTTATTATTAAAACATATATTTTTTATTTAATTAGAAAAAATACAATCTTTAGAAAAAATAAAAATACTACAATTATTATTATTGTTATAGTTACCTACCCCTATTATAAGATTTTTTTTTTAATTGAGGATCAAGGTATAATTCAATTCATATTTCTCTTTGTAAAAACAATTATATGTGCCTAGCTTTTCCCCAAAGCTCTGTCTTTGGCAAACTGTATAACTGGATGTAAATTTTTTTGTTATGTCGCGTAATGTATTTAGACAAAATTGAAAATATGTTTATATGGCCTTATTGGCCTTACATTTACTTGTTTAAATTACTGTTTTTTAATTATTTAGTCACCTCTTGTTACTATTTATTGTAAAATATTTAATAATTTATACTTTTATTATATAATTAATTATTCTTTATTGTGGCGCTTATTATTGTCATACTTACTACTACTTACTATTTAAAATTGTTATCCATATACATGATATCATATATATCATTGTACGCGGGTTTTTTATAAAGATTATAGAGATCGATGATATGGGATTTCAAAATAACGAAAAAAGACGTGTTTCCTTATTTTTAACAGGCAATTTTTTTGTTACAATTTCAAAATTTTTAAACACGCAGGTGTACCAATAGCTAAATAAACTTTATTTTTTCAATTAGATTCTGGTCATCATTCATTTTGATAAGTTAATTTATTAAGCTATTCTTTTATAGGTAGGTACCTACACCTAAATTGGTAATCTAATGACACGCTCCAAAAAAAAAAAAAACAAAAATTGTTGGTAAATATAGTTCATTAAAATCATCAATATCAGTATTATTATTGTAATTTATTATTAAAATCGTAATTAGTTAATTACTCTAAATTTTTTCTTCGCAGTTACTTTTTTATTATACCATGAGTTTGGATACTTTATTAGATGGCTAAGGTAATTGTAGTTGACAATAATATGTCTTATGTATGAGTAATAATAAAAATATGCAACGAGAAAAATGCAATGTTTATTGGTGCTTTTCTCGTAGTGGTATAAACTTGAAATTTGAACATCGCATGTAAAGTATGACTTTAAGAGTTGAAACTCATCCCGCTTCATCCTTTTTAGTTTTAGACATTTACAAACACAACATTTTCTTTCGTACTTCTAATAATTAATTAAGCATATCATACAATGATAAAATAAATATTAAGTACTATTATTGTAATAATTATTATTATAATCATAATTAATTAAGTACAGTTACTTTGCTTCATTTACTATTAAAAGTATGAAATAAAATGTAAATACTTACATTATATTTGTAAAATATGTCCATAACTAAAAATAATGAAGAGAGATGAATTTTAACTCCTAAATTCATAGTTTGAATGCGATACCTACAATTATAGGGAATCTATGGTTTAAATTTCAAATGTATTGCACTACGAGGAATGCATCAAAAAATATTGCAATTTTTTTCGTAACACATTCTTTTGTAGCTACCATTGCCATTAAGAATCTAAATTTATGGTATCGTAAAAATAGTTAAAGAAATTAATTAATTACGATTATAATAATAAATTACAATATTAATACTGATTTTGATGATTTTAATGAACTATGTTTACCAAAAACTTTTGTTTGTCTTTTTTTTTATTGTAGCGTGTCATTAGATTTCCAATTAAAGTGTACCTATAAAAAGATAGTTTAAGAAAAAATTATTTAGTTCTTGTAAACTATACCTATACCAATTATTTCAATTAAAAGTCCTTATATATATATATATATTAATTTATTTACCTATTCAATAATAATAACAGGCGTTAGCCTGATTCGCGATAAATTAATAACAGTGATTATAGACTATAGTCATTAAAATATAGCATCTCAATATATTGTGCATCTGAAAAGTTAAAACTTACTAGTCTCTTTAAGAGTTAAAAAATTTCTAGAGCTCTAAAAGTAAAGTTTTGATAATGTATTATATGAAGAAAAAAAAATTAGATTTCCAGCAGACAGTAGTGATATACTAGTCTGTTCAAAACCGTCGCATACACCCTATAAGACTCTTATAGTATAACTTATAAGTACCTGTTCGATTATCTCGTGGTGGCTTCATGTTGACTAATTTCAACTGATATATGAGAAAATAATTCCGGGGGCGGTGTGACTATGTATATTATTTTATTATTATACTTCATTGGTACTCTCTATCATCATACACTGATGACAATGTTATAGATTATAGTTTAATCAAAATATAACGATACACAATTAATTTTCACAGAGGACTTGTTATATATTAAACGCACAAAACATATTATTAAAACTCTGATAAAATTATAATGCTAACAATGAATAATAGAATATGAATAGACACATATACCTACCTAATATTTTATGAGGGCAACTGTCTAAGTGAGATACTGTACCTATTTATATAATTTTAAAAACCAACCAAGTTCATTAATCGCTGACTAATGAACAAAAATAATTTTGATCAAAATCAAATTTGCATATTATTTTGTTATTAGAAATTTATAAAATGTTCAATTTTTGTAGGTAAGGATTAATAATTTAAAAGGTTTCTTCTAAATTTATAAATATTTTATATTGTACCATAAAAAATCTAAAAATAATAGATGAACATAGTCTTTTTTATAGATATTTCATATTCAGATTTGTACAAAATTAGATATTTAAACGAAATAACCCTTTTTTCTGGTTTGTAATTTTACGCACACTGCTATACAGCTATTGGTATTACATATCGTTTTTATAGTTACCTGAACGCCGTTTTCAGTGTAAATATTTATTATTAGTCCATACAATATTATTACGGGTGTACAAATAATAATTTAAACGGTCAAGGTTAATTGTTCGGTTATTACTCTGCGTTATTTAAACGACAGACAATATTATAATGTTACTGTTCGTCATTAAAATAGTCGTGTCGGTGCGCCACGCCGTGTGATCGATTATAATACGATGATACGCGTGTCATATAGGTACATAATATATACGATATAGGTACCTGCGGAATACATTAAAAAAAATGAAAATACTTGTTACAAAAGAAAAAAAAATAGAACGACGCCAATACTGGCACGGAACAAAAAAATAATAAATCCGCGAGTGGTTTTAAGACGACCGTTTGTTGAAATATTTTTGTTTTTCTCTCCTCCAATCTCTCTTTCACTCATTCGCTCTCTCATTCGGCTCTACGTCGTCGGAGTAGAGGTACGACTATCCATCTTGTCCTGTCGTTGTTTTAGGAGCGAAGGTATACTGCAGCAGCCCGTGGAATGTGACAAGGCGCAGGGTGTAGCGGTTGTTATTAATAGTTATTACCCTCTTTCTCTGCCATATATATATTATATACACGCACCGATGATGATAATGTGCCATCATCATCATCGTGTAGGTCGTCCGTCCCGCGCGAGATGCCTTTCGTAAAACAACAATGTATACTAAACGCATAATATTGTTATTATACATATCATCGAAATGCGCATACACGCTGTATACAAATATATTCTTATACCTGGTAATAATATGCGTATACATTCGGTTATAGGTATAATACGTTATATAGGTATTGGTGATTTGTTTGTTTAAGGTATTTTTATCATGAAAATAATATAATATACTCTTCATTATTTAAACGATATTTATGCTAATGAGTCGTTACACGTGTTTTAACCCTCTCTGTTTATTGTTATAATACACTATGCGCGTCTGACTGATTATGTGCATGTACTATTCGATCGTTCTCCGAAATATAATATAGAATATAATGTTACGGTTAAGTAGTTATGCTCTGATGACGATAACAAAAAAAAAATAATAATAATATATGTTTAGCATGTGTTGTTATTATGTTATCGGCTCGGGACATCTGAGTCACGCATTCGAATCCGTAAAATCAATTAAAATGGATAACTACGTTATTATATCATAATATAATATCGGGCTATTTCGTGCATCTAATCGATTAAAATTTCACTGGATTTCATAACCGATCATTAGTTTTTATTTTATCGAGTACTGCATTACTGCGTACATCATACAATTTTTTTTGCACGGTTTAAATGGCTAATGTTTTTAAATGATTCGCGTTTACTATATATTGAACTGATAATTGTTTGTTTCCATAGAAAGCAATTATTGTTAACTATATGGTTATCTTTTTATAATTGCACAAAGCTTTAAAATCACATGCCAATCGTGCGAGTCACATATTGATCTAGGTATAATTTCAATGTCGTGGGTAAAATAAAAATTTTTTAATTTGTTAAAATCAGTCTCCGTTGTCGAATGGGTACGGGACAATACCTTGTTAACTAAATATATTGAATATAATTTTAAAACTTTGTTACAAATTCCCTATATAATTGTACTACACCACTTGTATCAAATATAAAATGGTAATTTGAATACTCGACTATAATATTATCTTTTAGATTTTGCGAATGTATTTACAGCATTCTCTATTTATACCAATCATTTGGTTTTCAATTAACCTTACCAGCTAAGTAGCTATTGGAATTCTGACCACATATTCGTAAAACAACTATAGCTACCAATACTTTTAGCCTTCATATATAGGATACTGAACATATCTCACAACGTTCTTATTATAGTTGATATACTAGCAAGTCGTTATATACACAATACAGTAGTAAGTATTTACATTAGGCAAGTACACATAAATACATAATACATAATAATTAACTTTTTGAAACTTTTATGAACGGTTTACTATGCTATTTGTATTTTTAAATTAGGTTTCTGGTCGCCCGTAAGTAAATTGTTTATTGTACACTACCGTTAAAAATCAATTGCTCGAAAACGGCCTTATAAAAAATCAACAATTTTACTGACAAAATGTTGAATGCCAAAATACTTTGAAGTTATGGCACTTAAAAAATTGGTTCTTTGAAGTGTGTTTAACTTTTAAGCCAAGGCAGAAAGTTTATATTACAACAGACGATTGCCACAACTCCAAGACCAGCATATACAAATCCACTAAGTGATAATGATTGTATATATAGGTACAGACGTTTGCATAGTCATAATAAGCTTCAATAAATGTAAAATATAGAAGATACTTTTAAATAAACTTAAATAGGTGTTTGATCTAAGATAATCATGACGTTTACATGGTTAAAAATTGCAATTTGAAATCAAAATTTAGTTACAAAATAGTATCTGATGAAAAATTTGAATTACATTAATTATAACATTTTAAAGTCAAAAATTAATTTAATGAACGGGTTGGCAAACCGTTTAAAACAACATAAAATACATAAACATTTTCGAGACTTTAAAAAAATCTTTTTTTTTTTTTTAAGAAATTTACAATCTGTACTTATTGGCACAATGGGCAAATGCGAAGCAGAGAAATAGGTATACACACAAGGTCGTAAGACAATTAATTATTCAATCAACATGGAGAGAAAATTAAAAAATTACGGCTGCATCCGAGTTGGGTCCCGAATTAAAAATTGCTATACTAGTTGGGTCCGGGATTTTTACAGATACTACACTAGTTGGGTCTGGGTTTTTTACAGGTACTACACTAGTTGGGTCCGGGATTTTCACGGATACAACTTACACTAGTTGGGTCCTTAATTTTTTTTTGGTGAATACATAATATAATTTCTTTCCAATTTTAACAGACTTCGGACTGTCTATGATCTATTTAGACCAAAAGTATGGTTAAAAATGTTTTTTACAGTTCATTTTTTTATTTTCTTTGCTATTAAAAATATAAATTATTCAAAATGTATTTTAATAATAAATGGCAATAACATGCAGGTACCAAACAAAGAAAAAATATTAAAAATGTTATAAATCAACAAAATTGACAGAATCAAATCAATTAATTATTCCTGCATTTTTTTCATTCATTTTGGCTTCTATACATTTTTCTTTTAGTATAATACAGTTTCTTTTTTTCATTATTTCTGAGCTTCTTATTTTAATATATGTGTCTTAAAATAATCCCAGACCTAACTAGTGTAGTACCTGAAAAAATCTCTGACCCAACTAGTGTAGTACCTGTGATTTAACCCTAGTACTCGGGACCCAACTCGGATGCGCCGAAAATTACAATTATTTGGACGTAGGTTAGTATAACATGAGGTATTTCGTGGAAAGCAGTCACCTATTAGCTACACTTTCATCAGGTGGAAAATTATTTTTTTTTAAGTCAAGCAGGTCACAACACCATTTACGTTATATTCTTCTTGGGGGTTACCTGGAATTGTCGGAGTAATGATATTTCTAGCAAGTGGATTGGGATGATTTAGTACTCGAAGGCGGAATTACGTTTGTAATATGATTTAGCTTCACCACATACAAATGGGATTTTGAGGTCGGAATGGATAATATGATTAGAGAAAATTTTGTATTTTGTTTGTATTATATAACATATTGTTATATTTAATTTAATTAATACTACATACCGTGCGGTCGTATATCTACAACCGTAACTACATACAGCTAGATTCGAATGTGTTTTCTATCAACCTATAATGAAACATCGAGAAAACTATGAAATTCTCGGATGGTATATAAATGATGTGCAATCTATACATTTGTTGCAGGTTTACCCATACCTATATCAATTTATAATGGCTTTCACTCAAGTCGGTGACATATTAATTCGCATGCCTGCAGTGGTTATTTTTAATTTAATGCAATTTATATTGGTACCCGTTTATTACACCATATTATAAGCACTGCATCACGGCAATTACTGCAGTAATGTTCAATAATCGCATCTGCAAGTTTAAGTATAATATTACCACGGGTATATACATATATAATGACACGTGTATTAAATTATTTTATTACTCGGGCAGTCGGGCGTTCAAGCTCGAGCTTATGTATTATAATAATACGTTCTTGGAAATATATATGTTTATGTTTTTTTTTATCGATATAATACGGTGATCTCTCCGCGTTTATAAATCGCTCGTGCGATAATTATTATTAACTGTCATTGCTGCAGGAACCGTATAACGCGGCAAGTCGTATTCGAATATAGCGCACATTATAGCCCGTACCTATATCATATTGCAGCAATCAGCTACGAGTTACTTATCAATGCTTACCTAAGGTGCAGCGCATAATATTAATTAAATTACACTTTAGATGAAGTTACTTCACGGACAGTTTTTATGCTGTTGGGTTAGGTTATTTTATATGCATATAGGTACAAATCGTGGCTAATATAATATTATTATATTAATATACCTATTACCTAGTGTATATGAATAATAAATATGAAAGAATTGTTTTTGCTGTTGAAAGCGTATAATAATGTTATTATAGCATGACATCCCGAAAACTGAAATAAAATTTAAAAAAACTCCTCTTAGACGTATAAATAGCCACGATGGACCTGATAATATGTAATATACATACATATTGTAATAACAGGCCGTGCAGAATTTGACCTCTGTCGTTGAATATTAACATTTCTGCGATTCTTAAAATGTCTGTACGATCGAGGGTGGATGCTGTCTCTTGAATATAAATATAATATATACTATACCTAATTTAATAATATTATATATATTACGAGGGTAAGATTTCGTGAATACGTGGGATAAAGGGCAAACGTGTGTATATATTACTGTGTGTAAACTATATATATTATTATTATGTTGTGTATAATTCCGGTGGTATAAAACCTATGCACAACTGCTGTAGATGAGGGGAGGTAATATCCTCCATTTAGCGGCGGGTCAGCGCACATTCCTCTATATACGGTATTATTGTTACTACAATTATTATTATTATATATAGGTACTTGCAAGTATTGAGCAGTTATCCAATATTTCATTATTTCCTGTATGTGTAGCACGCCTATCCGCGTCTGAAATATTATTAAATAAATAATATAATATTATTATTCTCGTAAAATATGTGCATGCATAGGCATAACATTTGGTAACACTCTATTATAATAATATAGTCTTTCTAATAACATTATACTATTATATTTTAACGTTTTTGAGTTGTGTATATACATCGATATGTTATAATAATAATAATAATATTACATCGTGGGTCGTAATGTGTTACTATTAATGTGCATATTATATAAACCTACCTATCACAAAATCGATTGGTATTTCCTCTTCGTCCTTTATATTAAACTATTGTTACCTATATTTTATTGTTATTATATTGTTATTTACATTGCTATATCGCATGTCCAAAATATTATGGGTTTGGGCATCTTTCAACATTCATTCATAATACTGTATATGGTGCTTTTCAAATATATAGGTATTAGGTACACCTATATGATTTATTGTTATGTATAATGCGTCAAACACGAAAGTACAAATATCTTCGGTATAATATAATATTATATATTACCTTGTTAACCGTACGAAATCTAAAATACAGAATAGGTTTTTGTGTCATAATTGTTTTCTTTATCATACAACATTTAATAATTTATAACTGTTCGAGACTGAGTGTTGGTACATTATAATAATAATTATACCCCTATAAAGTTGTAAGATTTAGGGTTAAAAAAAGACTAATTAGTAAATATTGGTATTCTTTTTTGTACACCTAGATATTATCTACATCAGTTTTCTACACGCAGAAAGTGTTTTACGCACCAGTAAAATAATTTCCAAGTATTTATTCCAACACTTGAACATTGTAATATTTATAATATGTATAGTATAGTAATTATTAACAATTATTAAGGTAATTTAGTTATATTAATCTAAAAATAATCATAATTATCTGCGTATAATAAATACAAGATCCAATTTAACAACCATTATATATTTTTGTAAAATCATTTGAAGTGACTCAATACAAAATTAGGATAATCTAAATTTTTTAGTTACTCAGAATAACTATTTGAATAAATGTTAGAGATAATATTTAGACAGTTGCATAATCTTTTTCAAAAACGTCATCTGCTTTATAGTTAACAGAAGAAGACAAGACACTCCTAGGTTAGGTAAATACACTAAATATTTAAAAATATGCTCTTTAAGTATTATACTTATAATAGGTATAGGTCATTATTTCATTAAATACTACAAAAGTTAGAATTCTATCAAAGGCATAAATAAAGGAAAAAATGAGTGTGAGCTGTAGGCGAATCACCATGTAAAACATAAATAAATGTGTTGATATTTTTTATTTATATAATTATGTGCCATGGATATCACGAGTAAATGAGATATTCGGTAATATACCTGTATCTGAAGTCAAGTAATATTATTATTTATTAGAATATTACATTTACAATTGCTGCTTGTATTCAGATATTCGCGTACTCCATTTTTATTTATTGTATTGATATTATTATCCATATGATAATAATATATAATAAATTATATTGTTTACGTTATTATTATATAAGTAATACTTTGGTACAATTCGATGGATACCACATAAGCCTGGTCCGGCGAGAGGGAAGTGATCCGCTTGGGAAATTTTTCTCGAAATTAAATTCCTTATACGATTTATATAATAATGTATAATATATATTATGTATGGTTGTATTCTTCGGACGGACGATGTTGACTACCGCTTATAAATAGTTTTAACGTTTTTGCAGTCGGCGTGCAAGCAACAGCCATATCGGGTATAATGAAATTCTGCAGAGCTTGTTATATCCCTGCGTGTTTCACATACGTCAAGTGGCCAACACACACACACACACACACACACACACATAGGAGTTACACACGAAATTGAAACATATATCGGACATTGCGCGCGTCGTACATGTGTGACCTGTAACAGCCCAGCCGGGTATGTACCACACACATGTATCTACGACAAATTTCATAAAAAAAAATCACATACTGACTACTGACGGGTCCTGCACTTACACGTCTGGACGGTAACAAACTCGGTGTACATAAATCGCGTTAGTTAAGTAACGCCTATCTTTATATTATAGTATAAATATATATATTATATAGATCGACTAAAACGGCTAAACGCGCGAAGAGAAAGTTTAATATACCTACAAGTAACTATATATATATGTATAGGCATTAATATATTAATATAGTGTGTGTTTATGTGAGTTGTGTATACCTAAACATGTACATAAGTGCGTGTATATATTGCGTACTTGCGCCGTGTAATGATGCTTGTCACGTCCAATTTATTTTCGGTAAACCAACGTTTTTGTGCCATATATATTTTATATATAATATACGCCTGGCGGTGTTTAAAAAAAAAAAAAGACGTCTTTAAGACAATATAACAAACAACGCTATATTTACTTACATAAATCGTTAATATAAGCAATTGCGAATCCTATATAGTGTTGTCAGATCAACTTGGCTTCGGACATAATTTTCACGGTATAGCAGTTAGACACTCGGGAGGAAAGAACGGCAATTTTTTTTTTTTTTAATAATTTTAGAATGGCTTAACGTCACGGATCTCCGGACAGCATTTCACATTATATCATGCATTATATGTATATACAGAATATACGAACGTCGGGACGCACCATAGCTAATGAATAATGGAACGTATTATTATAGTTGTCTGTCTTAATATTTATTATAATAAATACCATTTTTATGATATAAATATATTATATTTGATATTGTTGAGATGTTGAATATTTTTAAACCTTTTATAATTTGATTTATTATTAATTAATCATTTCGTACTTCTGTGGCATTGCGGCGATTATTGTACCTACCTAGATCTTTTATGTTTGAAAATTATAATCCATTCGTCTTTTACGTGTATTCGAATTTAGAATAGACACGAATTTGGCTTAAAACTATTCAATACCTAATAATTTATCATCAAGTATAACTGTATAAGTACGAAATAATACGTAATATTTGTAATTATGTATATTGTATATTTGTATACGTTATTATAATATTACATATAATTATTTTGTCTCATATCTGTAAACGTTCGAACTTTTTGTGTTGTTTAAAGTTTAAATAATGCAGGTAGGTAAGTGTACATAGCAAAATTTAGATCGCAGTTATAACTATAGTATACATAATGTAATTTTGATAAAAGCCGGTGTTATAGAATATGATATAGATTAGTATATATATTTAATTAGTAGTCAAATAAAAATTAAGAAGGAAAGGTTTATCGGATATAATGTGTATTCTTGTATGTGTATATTGTTGTATATTTATGTACAGGCGTAGTGACAGGGACAGAGAGAGAAAGAAAGATAGACTGATGAAAATTATCCAAATAAAAGCTATATGACTGCAATAACAGCGTGCACCTTTATATATATATACATTATACATATAGAAACATATTGAAAACGTCGGGGTTGCAAAAATCGAGGGTGCAAAAGTATTTTTTCGTTCAGGACGAAGATTATTCCGGTTTTATTCCTTCGTTTTGCCGACGTCTGACTGTACGTATAATAATAATAATAATACGCGTATCTAATACATATATACATAACATAATATTATGGTTTTCGGCTATTTGGTGGATATATTATATACGCGTATAGCCATCAGATGATGGGAAACCATGTCGAATTGATTTCTAAACATACGACAACGATTCTATATATACCATACGACCCTCCGACGTATAAAAAAACACAATATTCACAATCACACACACACTGACACACACACACACACACACCCTCGCAGAGTCGTACATAAATGTACACACACACACACTCGCACGCACTCACTCACACGCGCAACGCGGCGGACACGGACACACGTTTATATATATTACATATACAATAATATAATGAATTGCTATGATCGTCACGGCGAAAGCGAGGGCCTCCAATTAGGGTGCGGATTTTTCTCATCGCAATTACCACCGCGGCGTACTCGCGTCCCCGGCAGCGGCGTAGTCTGCCACGTATATATATAGGACATTGTTCGCGTGCCATGTCCACCGCCGCCGCCCCACGTGGCACATACACACTCACTCTTGCACACACACCCACATACCCCACGCGACCCGCAGAAAGATGTAGGTATATATGTATGTAATATATATATATACGCACGCGTGCGCATGTATACATATATACCGATTTTTCTCCCCCACGCTCAGCACATACATACAGACGTATAAGTTCTTGTAATCCGTCGTAATCGATATTATTTCTCTCTCGGCATTTTTTTCCTCCTTTACTTTCTGGGGTATTTTTTTTTCTTTCGGTCTTTTGGGTTTTTTTTTTTTACCCCCCATTCTCACGGTTCGTGTCCGGGACACAGCGTCATTGCCGTATATAATATATATATATATATATTCAGTCGACGGCCAAGGGCCGCCTCGGGTGATGGATGCGGCCCGAATACTAATGCCCACGTTACATTTGTATACATAATATATATATATATATACATTATATAATATATTATATGTATACACTCAGTCATATGTGTGCGTAGTAATAATAATAATATATAATAAATCTGGAAACAAATTGACCCTTTGTGCGGTGGCGGTGGCGGTTTTTCCGGGGCATCGGTCATTTTCGTTTACAGGCCGCCGCCACCGTACCTCATTTAACTCCCTCGCCGGCGACAAATCGCCGCGGTCGCCACAAAACGCTGGACAATAATACAACGGTGTAACGGTTGCCGTCGCGCGCGGTCAAGTGAAAAATCGCCTTTTGTCCAAATAATAAGGTCGTCGTCGTACAAACTGCAGCACATCACGTACCAAAAAATGACAAAGACCCTGCAGTGGAGTTTTGAGGGGAAAAACCGCAATAATAACGTTTATGAAATAGGATGTCTACCATTTGTTTTATAAACGAAAAACAAAAAATGCATTTATAGGCGTGGATGATCCATCAGATGTAATATCACGCAAGCGTCGAGACACGTTTTAAAACCGTCTTCACTCTTCGGCACGCCGACCATTCGACCTAGAATTATGGTATTTTCATAGTTTCGACCGATTACGTCTTATATGCGAGTACGAGGAACTTTAATTTTTAAAACTTGCCTGAACTAGGTCTCACAGTGATGGTTCAGATCAATATAGATTTTTATATCAACAGTGGAATGTTAATGAACTTCTTTTTTTTTTGGGGGGGGGGGATTATGGCTGTAAAATAATTTGCGTAAATCTCTATAAAATGCTAAAAATAAATTAATAGTAACCGAGATTATGAAAACAAAGCTTGATTCAACGTAGGTACATATAAACACCTGTATCTATGATATATTGATAATACTGTCAAAAATGACAAATCATGAAACTATTTTAGATAAGTACCTATATCATATTTTTTTATTTTTATAAAATTCTTTATCTATATTGTAGCACCAAATATTTTAAAATAGGAAATTTCCTCCTGTAATGGGTAGTAAGTTCTAGAAAATATATAGGAATATTATAATAAATTTCTTGGGTGGAAACCCCTTATACATACCCCATAAATACCCCACTGGATTTGTAAAGGTAGCAAAGGTCAGCATAACATATTATTAACATTTCACTTCACAGTATGAAACGTTAAAGCAGTTCGAAAATTGAGATCCATGCAACGTGCATTTAACCAGACCCCCTATTTATTTTTGCTAAACATATAATAGTGCGCCACTCGTGAGAATTTGTGTGACTATTTTCAGAATTTGTGTGATACTGCAGGTTTGACTGTAAATTCAAAATATAATATATAATATTTATTATAATATAATATAATTATAATTTTAAATTTTTTCTTTTGCCAAACATTAGTGCACCATTAGTGTGAATTTGTACCAATGCAACCTTCCCACAATCACGTTTCATGCTATTTTAATATTACATTAATTTGGTTCTACACATAACTATTTATACAAAACGTATACAACTATTACTTAATTAAATAAAGAGTATCATAATTTTAACAAGTTCAACAATGGCATTAATACATTATAATGCTGATTATAGAGTAATACAGATAGTTATAGAGATATTATTTTAGATTCTGAACAATACGAGGGAAATGTAGAAATGTATTGGATTTATAATGAATAATGTTTATTACTTATGTGTGTATTTGTCATCATGTTTTTAACTAAAAAATATTTTAACTAACAGTAAGCTATTTATACCATGAACCTCGGTACGTTGGTAGCTTAGATGATATACAATGGTTGGAGTCATAGTATATCACACCTATAGAATGAGTTGAAGCCAATATAAACACTTAATTATAGGACCAGTGACATCTGAAACCTTTATAGTTTATCTTATTTATTTAATATCTGAGCCAAAAATGAACGATAAAAGATCACGCGCAAGCGCATATCACTGCAGTCCTACAGTTTGTGGCTTCAAAAATTGTTCGTTTGACTCTATCCACCGTATATGAACTAAGGTTGGTAGTACCTTACAACTAAGTTGTATGGCGTGCTGTTTTTCGAAAAATTAAATCCAACCGGGTACCAACGGAATTAAAAAAATATTACTAACAGTAGTATAAGTATGATAATATTATATCATAATCTATCCATATAAATAGATGCTGATCCATCTGTCTACTTCGCACAAAATCGTTGTTCCGTTTAGGTATTATTGAATTCGAAATAAACACATACATTACACGAGTGACCTACTCAATGCCAGGTACTTTGAGGAAATAAAACTATACAGAAGAGTAAGTTCCTATAGTTTTTTTTTCAAATAGTAAATAAAAAAGACAAAATTATGCAACATATTATATTATATTATATTGAACGATTGAAAAGTTTGTATTTATTCTTGTACAAAAAACTAGATATACATTGTACAACTTTCGTATAGTAACCTATATATCGCAACCACAGCTCTGTATTAAATATGAGAATGAAATAATAGACAAATAAACTTAAGGAGCAATAACGCCTCGTTCGGTCCTTCGGTGAGGGGGAAATCGCCGCCCTTATTTTCTCCCAAAATCCTTGTCGGCTTTGATTAGTATTCGTATATTTTATTTAGATTTTTAATTTATTACACATGTGTAATGTGTATGACTGTTGGCTTCCCGATGACTTACGAATATATTATATTTTGTATAAGCCGCATAATATAAGACATATCCCATTATACGATAATGTGTAACGAATATATATATGATGTATTTACCATGTATATATACGTGTATTATGTATTGTGTTAACTTCTTCAAACACTCAAAACTTCAAAGAGAAGTTTAGGTACACACGCGTCATACTAATAATTATAATAATCTCTGTACACACTCACATTATTGTGTTGAGTGAGGTTGTTAAAATCATCCATTTCGCGAAGCGCGTACAACTCTGTTCGGAGTATATAGAGTTACGACCCGGTCGACATTCACGCTATGTAGGTATATACTATTAAACCGCCAACTCGAGTATTATTATATTTATTGTATAATTTTTAAATTACCTCTGTAGACCACGACTAGACCGTGCCGTATAGATTAAGTGAGCTGCAGTATATAATAATAATGTGCTCTCTAGTGCTTTATTTTTTTCATAATAAGCCACTTATTATTTACTGTCCAAAGAGTCTTAAACTGTCCCTTAATAACACTCTTAAAATATATGAAGTAACAAAGTCACCTACGTATATTCATCATTACCATAATATTATAAAATTGCAATTTAAATTATAACAGTTAATCATTTTTATGAAAATAACCTAATATAATAAAATGTGACAACTAAAATCTAAATCACGCATGTAAAATTGATCAGTGTAGTATGAAAAAATACTTAAAGCATTATTTATGTTTGATATGCTTATGTATCTTTTTTTAGTTATTCGGCTATGGCTTATTCAATTTTCTGTTTATAATTTGTTTTTGGTTTGTGTAACAAGTATGTGTATCAAACTATTGTTTTGTATTTCTAATTTGGCATAAATATTGGAAGTCCAACAAAAGAAGAAGAAAAAACCATTTATTACATTTGTTCAAAAAAATTATACCCAAAAATGTACCTATGCGGACCATTATTTTACTTTTAATGACTCGTAATATAAAAGAAACATGTTATAAATGAAAAAAAAGTCAAGTTTGTTATTGATATTAAATTAAAAACTTTTGATGAGTCAGGTTTTGAAAGACAATTTTTTAACTTTAATATTAACGAAATATAATGTAAATTTTGTGTTAAACTTGAAATGCATTAGTTTTTGATTGCAGAATATTAATATATTGTATTTTATTATTTATGTATCAAAAGTACAATATTGTTTCGAAATAACCCAAAACTCCGCGTTCAACGTATCTATATTATAACTTTATCCATATTATATTTATATTATACTGAAAATATTATATATACACTACATATATATAAATATAGTCAATACCCAAACCAATAAAAATTTATTTTTTGTAGAAACATAAAAAAATAACCTTGATAATATACACATATATACCTCCCATACCAATTTTAGATATATATATATACTTAAAATATTCTATGAATATTTTGTGTACATCAAATTATATTTGTTTTTGCCTGAGGGCGGTGCTTTATGTCATGTTTATGTATAAATACCTACATATGTATACGCGGAAGATCATTTTTGAATTTTCGATTTGTCATTTTCAAGCAACGTGTTTCGGAAAAAAGGTCACAGGCGGTCGCCCCGATCGTATCGCCGTCGCATTTTATAGCGTAAAAGTCGTCGTAGCCGAGGTCCGAGAAAACATTCACCCCCCGGGCCAGGGTCAACAGCGACGGAGGCAATCGTTTTGCGATATTATATGTATATAGTCGCACAAACAGATGATAGTAATATTATGTATATATTATACGAGTTTACAAAGGTCAAAACTACATGCGTATGGTATATAATATTATTATGTATACGTGATCTGGTCAAGCCCCGAGGGGAAGTAGGTATTGGGGTGGGTTTAGTAATGGTCGGAAAGTCGAAAAGGGAGAGATAGATAGAGTAGAGATAGAGACAGAGTGAGAAAGACAGAGAGCCAGAGCGGAGAGATTAGAACGTAAAAAGGAAACCAAACCACAAGATGACCATCGATATATGATTATACATCGAATAATATGCGAATGTGCACACACACACTATCGTAAACGCTAGTATTCGTATATACTATATAGCATATACGACAACAATGGGATGGTTTCGTAGCTCAATTGCTTATCAGGGGTTGTGCGCTGTAAAAACTTATCAGATCCGGTGCTCGACGTATGCTATGCGTACGCGCTGTACAAAATACGCTTACTTATATATATATATATATATATAATATAATATGTGAGATGGGGTGACGTTTAATTTCTATAAATTGTCATCGGAAGTGTGGCAGATTGAGAATTTCTGTTATTTTCGGGGTCCCGCGCACAAAACGCGTATATCCGATTAGCGACTATTCTTTTCCGTCGTTATTTTTAACGCGCGCGCGGAAATGGAAGGGATGTGCGTATCGATCGGAAGCAATAAAATATTTAAGTCGCCGCCGTTGGAGCAAATTGCCCGAAAACGCTGGAGGGCGATTCGTAAAATTTCCGAGTCTCCACGCGCATCACTTGTATAGTTGTATCGCTTCAACAAATACAATATTATTATTTATGTATATAATAACAGTCGGTGTCGCACTGCACTCTCACAAATACTATATAATATGATCGTAATAACTAATTTTATATTATATTATAATGTATTGTACAGAGAAGGTGGTGTTGTGCGAGCCATTCACGATGCATTTTTTTTTTACATTCAACTCGATGGCTTTAATTTTTTCTGTTTTACTACTCCGCAGTCATTTTTTTTTTTTTGCATAATATACGGACGCAAACGTCTACATTAACGATCGCGTGTGTGCGGACCCTGCGCCAAAGGGGAACAGGCGACAATATTCCAAGGAGATCGCAGAAGATGTCACCACGCGCGCGCTCGATGGATCGCGTGCGAACCGGAATTAAAAGAGGGCGGACGAAAACGATACAGTACCTAATAATACGCGGTCGTATACTCGTATAACGTAGTTATACGCTCGGAACGGAAACGATACGGTATTAATTATATAAGTTTTTACGACTTTAATAACCGTAGTTAAAGGACGGCTGAAAAAAACGTATACGGTTCAGGCAAAAATAACCAAAAATAAGCGTAGGTACCCACACAAACACTTATATAATATTATACGTGCACACGAAAATGATACGAAAATCAGGCACCATAAAATTGAAATATTTAATAAACGGTTTTCGGGGATCGCGTGTCTAATAATATGTCGTTTGTGCGTATATTACATCATATTACACACACACACACACACATATATATATATATATACGTATAATATGATATAATATTATTCGAATAACACGACTAGCGCGTGGAACGACGTCGGCATAAAAAATTAATACGAGGAAAGAACAAAAAAACCGAAAACGAAAAGCGGCAAAACGGTTAACTGAGCTTCTTCACGAAAACGCGTTTGTACACATAGCACATTGTTCGTATAATTGTATATGGTACCTATATTATATTATTACAACCCTGCTGTACGAAAACGACTTGCACGACTACGATATATATATATATATATATATAGCTGTATGTATACGTCATAATATTATATAGCGGGCAACCGGGGCGTCCCGGACAACTTATGCTCTTCGACGGCGGTGACGCAAGTAGGCGACAATTATTATTATTATAATAAATATTAAACGATATTCGCTTCATCGGTGCCCGCGAGAAGGTAGTATAACTATATCAACCTATATACAATATTATATGTACGATGTACCATGCTACAGTGACGTGACCATGTAGGAGCCGAGAAGGATTAGAAGGGCCGCAAGTGCCCCTAGCCCAGTTACTATGTATATACAATATACATATTATATAGTTTTATGTTACTGCAGGTAACCAGTATTTTTAAACTTTACTCATACTATTCTCCATTAATGATTAGGAGTATAAAGTTTAAAAAATTCCAAAGACCCTCCACATATTTTAATGATTTAGAAAGACGAAAATGTAAAAATATATTTTTTAGTTAAGCCGAATATATTATAATCAGTATAGTTAGTATTAGTTACGCATATCTAATATATTAAAATCTCGTGTCACGGTGTTAGTGGTCAAACTCTTCCGAAACGGCTCGACTGATTTTAATGAATTTTTTTGTATAATCAGTAGGAATGAGATTAGGTCTCAAAGTATTTTTACCCTCATAGGTCTAACCCGGGGAGGTGCTCAAACGGGACTTTTGAGATTTTCGGTGTAAATGCTTGTTTATAGATGGTTGCAATATAGGTAATAACTTGTAGAAATTGATATTTATTATTTGGTTATCGTCGGTTAATCGGGCAGATCAAGAGAAAGCATGCATAAAAACAAATTTTCGTACATTGCCTACTTGATATGGTGTTACACATTGACCGGTATTCGACGTAGTCGGATTGCCTACCAAGTACCTACCAGGGAGGCTGAGTTGCACCCAAAAGAAGTTTTTTTAAAAATTGTAATTTTTTACAGACAACAGAGTGTGCGAGATCAACTTGTAATAAATAATATCATATTAAATACATAATACATACATTCTAATTTCTAACATAGACTATATTACAACTCATCAGTTGTTCGACGTTGGTTTTTAAACAGTGCTGCGGTAGGAATACCCATAAAATAATATTATATATTATTATGCACACTTATGCGCAGAACTAAACTAAATTTCTAGTAATAGTATACTTTTAAATATAATATATCTAAGTGTTATTTTTACCCGATGTGTAAGTACGTAGTGTGGTGTTTATAATGTGTTAAATGTAAATTATTTATTAAATTAAGGATTTCATTTAATTCAATTTTTATTGTTTGGCTTAACACAAAATATAATAACATAGCTTATGCATATTTTATTAATTATTTTAATATAATGTATGTTATTGCATACGGTTCGTCACGTTTAAGGTACCTAGTACCTACTAATGTACTATAATCTAATAAAACTGTAATGCTAAATTTTATTTATAAAATATATTTTAATATTAACCCAGTTTTAATATAAATTCAACATGCATAATTACACATTAATATATTATAAAAGATTAAATTAAATTAAAAATAATAATAAAAATAAAATTACAGAAGCAGGTTACCTATAGCTGTATTTGAATTTTAGCCCATAGGTAATTTTTCAAGGTTTTAATGTTTTATGTTTTAATTAAAACAATATAAAATGTTTACTGTTACATAACTCACAAAATGTTTAGGTAGGCCATTCATAGAATATACCTATTATTGTATCAGAATAAGAACCATATATAGGCTACGAGTATCGGATATCGAAATATACATTATCATTTTATGGTCTGAGAAACGCGCTACAGATGTCTTGGTAGCTGTTAAACAATAAGACGTATCGATTGACGTTTGCGATTTTATCGTTATAATATATAGACACCTTATATTATATATATTATGATTTATGGTAAGGTACTCGTGACATTTCGTTATCGTCGCCAGAGAAAGGATTAAAAAAAAAAATCGACGTCGGTAAACATTCTCGCGTTTTGAAACTATTAATCGTCGAATATATATTTTATACCCGGACCTCTAACATATATCCAACACATACCTATAGGATATATTATGTAGGTACATGCTTTTCGTCTCTCGATCTTTTGATCGCTGGACTACGACGAGCACCCAACAAATACACACACACAATAAGATTCACTATACCGTCGTTTTCGGTGCGTACCTATCTATAATATGTATATACAGTATAATATGTAAGCGCTGTAATATAATAATGTGTGTGGTGAGCGGCCGGCGAGTGTGGCGCGACAGAGGGAGACTAAAGCAAAACTGGTTTCCACTCAAATAAAATCGCATTTTATAACTTTAAGTATAAGTATTTCGTTTGTTTTTTTCTACGGATTCCTCGCGCGGCGCGGCGCTCGTAAACGCATTTACGGTATACATACATATAATATTATTATTATTATTGTTTATACAGGAGACCGCGCGCGTTACACACACACATACACACACAAGACGTCACATATTATTATTATTATGCCATATAATATGTCTTTACGCGTGTACTGATGTATTATTATGTAGGTGCCTTATACGTGTGTGTGTGTGTATCTTCGACGTGTTATTGGCCGGTACCCAAGGAATATCGTCGCCGTATTACGGTCGTCTATATTATTATAGTCGTATCGTATACACACATAATATGTAACTATATAAAACAACGACCGGCGGCGGACCGCGATGCTGCACCGGAGATAAAAGCAGATAACGGGCTCTGAATTAAACAGCTCCTCTCTCACGAATATCGTCGTGGTACCGGGCTGCGCTTAAATAATCGTGTAGAACATGTATGTATAGTAATTTTATTTTTTATTTTTTTTCATCTCCTTTTCGTCTCCGTCGAGACCCCGACGCCGCGCCGCCGCCGCCACCGGGTTTACTGCAGAGCACGGGACTCGACAACGACAATAATTTGTAGCCCGGCCGTTTTGTTTTTTTTTCCATTCTTTTCGGGTAGTTTGGGCGTACAACTGCAGTGGGTAAGCCGTGTGTGTGTGTGTGTGTGTGTGTGTGAGTGTGTTTATAGAGAGAGTTCGTGTCGCCCGTTTTTTTCACGTCACGTACCGGAGAGAAATAGCCGCTGCCTACCGGTCTCTAAATAATATATATTATATATTGTGCATGCGTTTATATTATTATTATAACGAACTCGATTTTCGTCCACGGTAGTATTTATGCGACTATACCTATCTATAGTTGCAACAGTCGCGAACCGAGAACCAGAAGACGACGAGATTTTAGGTATGTGGTTGACCGATACGTGCCTATACGTCATTATGCATATATAGGTACATTTATGAGCGTATTATGTGCATAAGTTTGTACTACGGTTCTAATTATCTATAATTAGCCGCGTTTACGAGTTGGGTATGTGTACCTATTGCTCAGGTCTTAGACATATAGGTGCACGGCGACTTCGAGTTATGCCGGGCGCGGAGCGTAAAAACAATATAATATAGGTGCTTATAGTACCTACTTATACTTGGTTACATAATATAATATTATACTTTATGATGCGTGTGACCCATCATTCTGCACGACGATTAGTTTGGTTTTGGTTATTTTAATCACCATAATATTATGTGTGTTCGATCTCCGAATCGTGGTCAAGGCGTCTCCCATTTTCGTTAAAAATTAAAAAAGTTAGATACCATCATAAACATATGACAAAAAAAGTTTGGAAATTAAATTTTTTAATAGTGCTAAGTAAAATCCTGAAAAAAAAATTCGTCTATACTCTAATGGCACAATAATTATCATTGGTAAGTTCACCTCTATTAAAAAAGTTTTTTAATAAGGTGATTTTTTTTATAAAAACCATAATTTAATAAAATTCTACTTTTCTTGACTACCTACAGTATATTTTAGATTCTGAGTGTAGCGGTGAATGTATTGATTTTACAATGATGTGGGCTTTTTTTTATTTTTGTACCTACCTATCATCAACGTTTGGAACTGCTTCGATTTTCTTCAAAAGTATCTTGTTCGATAGGAAAGTGAAATTAGTTGGTGCATTTGGAAGGTCAAAATTTCAAAAGCGTCAAAAGCGCCGGGAAAAACCAAATAAAAATTAAGGAAATTCGAGAATGGTTTTTGATAAAATTGATTTTGGATTTTGGTGTAACTCTAAAACAAATAACCGTAGGTACATGACATTTTGACTGAATGTTTATATTAGCATTTTCTATACACAATAAAATTTTCAAAATATTTTCAAAAAAGTTAAATTTGCAAAAATGAGATCAAAATGGAAATGGAATTTTTTTTATGGGAAATTCTAGAAACCAGTTTTTTTCCGAAAAGGTCGTGCTCGAGTTATCATCATTATTATTTTTTAGTTCCGACTAAATCAGCCCTGACGAGAATTTCGTAAATTACACACAATTGGCGCCTTTCGTAATAAAAACACGGTCCAAATGATATGTAATAGACTCGTTAAAAGAAGTAAATGGATGGTAATCGGAATAACGGGTTTCTCATTTTTAACGATTAGATTTTCGTTTAATTATTATATTGAATTTTATTGGTTTTACAATTACATGGTCGTGATGTCTTGACAAAGTTTATTAACTATCGCACGGTGTGCACCAAGGTGCAACGCCAACATGAATATAGATAGTTATAATATCAGTATAAAAATTTAACCAATATTTTTTTTTTTTTTTTTTGATCTTATAAAACATCGGCTTCTGTGGCCATTAGTTTACAATTTACAGTAATTTAAAAATATTTACTATTACATATTATATATCTTGTGGAAAAGGGCTTAAATTAGGTTGTAGGTATATCTGGATTTCTTTTATGTACTGTATGATGTTGTGGATTGATTGGATGTCAGGTCCTAATGCTTCTCCGATTTGTTGAGATATGTCGTATTTTTTCCTCATGTCATCATATTTTGTAACCAATATTATTATTTTTGATATTGAAATCATTAAAATTTTGACGTACCTATACTGTTTATACCGATGTATCATCAATGTTGCTATTTTACTTTGGTTTTAATTATTTACAGATACAATTTAGCCGGTAAAATTATTTTTTTATCAAATTGTCATCTGTAATTATTAATTTACAAAAGGGTACATGGACAGTAAATTTAGAATTTTTAAAATTCATATTATATGATTATAATGTTAAAAACATATAGGATAGGTACCATTAATATTATAGATTATATTTAAATGAATATTATAATCTATAGTTGAAATAAATGTGATCATTTTGGTGGCTTCGTTGGGTGCTTAATAATAATTGTATTATTATTATTTTTAAAGACAATAATAGATTTCCAAATAATTTTATGATACAAACTTTCAACTCATAATTTCTCAAGATTTATGCTCCGAATTTCACGTTATAAACTTATAAGTTATAACGTATGTTTGGTATAATCTAGGTCCAGCAGGCGGCAAGTGTTAGTTAATGTTAAAGTTAAAATTAATAATATATATTTTTAATTAAATTATATCAAAGACGTGGAAAAAAAGTACTGGATATTAAACCAAAACTAAACAAAGTTGAAATTAAGCATTTTTATCATTTATTTAAGAAAATGTGTTTCACAGTATATAGTAGGTTTTTACTTTAGAAAATTATATTAAAATTATGAGTGATATATAAAATTATAAATACTAAATACGCAATCAACCGTACCATAACATATTATTATAATAGAAGGTATGTTGTATAGACTTGTATGTACCTCTATAATGTTAGATCATTTTGGATTGTTACCAAAAATAAGAATACCAAACTGACAAGTAAGTTGTACAAGCACCTCCGTCTACATCAATTAAATTATTTAATTCGAGACAGCCAGCCGAGTGTAATATATTATGAATTTGGCAAAATTAAGTCGTGTTAGTTTCGTGTTTGTCGCTGCAGTGGTTATGTATAAAATCGTAAACAAAACTGTAATAATAAGTTTACAGACCGCATGTCATTATAATATTATTATTATTCGTGTGATGCTGACTGAAGCGCTGACGCCCTGGGACGGCCGGGAGACTACATTATGTGTTGTATAATATTTTAGTACGTCCGTTTCTCGACCCGACTCGTTAATAAACTACGATGACGGTGAGCTACGCTAGTGGGGTTTCCTTAATACCCGACCAGTGACCCAAAGTTTCTGAAGCAATGGGAAAATATCAAATAAAAAAAAAAAACAAACAGCACAAAGACACGTAAGTATATTATCACAAAAAATGAGTTTTAATTATTTAAAATCGTCGGGTTTTGTCGTGGTTTATATGCGTTGCAGCCACCACCCGCCGTGAGCGTTCGGAAAGGTGTCGACAAAAATTTCCTGTTTCGGAATAACGCACACCGAATAAAGTAAATAATTGTTTTTCATATTTATTATGGTCGTTATTTTAAATGGCTTTTGGGTGCATTTCATATTTTCATATTATAATAATATGGTTTTATACTCGTTTTACATTCGTTTGTATATTTTATTGTCATGTTTTGTTTTTCTAGTGGATTTATAAGAATTATAGTGACATTTCACGCCAATGTGCTCAGCTTATGATGGATAGTCGAGTGACGATCAATTTATAGTCAGCACCCATATTTTAAATTTAAAAAAAAAAAACAATTAAACGCTAAAATTATTATTTTTTAATCCTTTTTGTGTGTGTATACTTGTTAAAATTTATTTATTCCATCGATACCACTAAGTATTTCTACTAAAAAAAATATATATAATGAATGAACGGTTGAAAAAAACGTATAATACGTAAAATACGATATTATGCTAAAAATATGTAAATAATTAACGTACATTAAATCATAATGGTTTATTCTGAGTATAATATGTATATAATATTTTATAGAAATTAACAGTACTTAATTTATCACTGCTAATAATTACGAATAATACCTATATTATATTACATTATACACGAAATGGTCCAATAACCAATTTATATTTAAGTTAAAACTATTCATTATTATTTTTATTACTTTATTATTTTGCTCGTTTACTTTAAATCTTACTTTACTAACACTAGATTTTGATACTAATCATACTACAGGTAGGTAATAACAATATTGATTTATCTGGCGATAGGTAACTTCAATAAACTTAACCTTGTTATCTAATAAAATAAAAACCAAATTAAAATAATTATGGTAGGTGTTTTTAGATAAAATGGTAATTTCTTAATTTGATTACTTATTTCTGTTTTACTGGTTTCTCAATTATTATTTCTTTTATTAGTTTATTATACCAAAATGTAATAAAACCAATTGCCTATATCCAAATTCCAAATATAGGTATATAATTTAATGCACATCAGTATCAATAGTTATAATGTCGAAACCTGTTCAGTGACTTTTTTTTTAATCACCTACTATAACCTTCTGTTACGCGCACCTATAAAATGAATAAAGGTCTGTTTAAAACAGTAGTAAAATACTTAACATAATAATCAATAAAACTTCTTTACTTCTGGCGTCAGTGGAGTTGATGAGATATAAAAATAGAGGAGTTACTTTTAGTTTTTAAATGTTTGTTCTTCTAAAATATTGGAAATTTGTGTTTCGAGAAGGGAAGAGGAATTTTATTGTTTTATTAATGAAAGACAGTTACCATACTAAAAATTATTTTATTGAATTTATTCGTAAGCTAAAATAATAAAAAGTGTTTTTGGTTAGTGTCAAAAGAGAAAAATTACTCATCTGTCAGCAATAATCATATAAAAACCATCATATAAAGCAAAATTAATTTAGTAGATTAAATTTGTATACATATTATATATTATATTGTGTATTGTATGATACATACCATTATCACGTGTCTAAAATATTTAGCCAGTGCGTTGATAATCGACAAGTCGATATCCAGTTATCATATTGTATTAATCTAGTCATGACTCATGAGAAAAAAAACCAAGTACCTATATTATGCTATACATTTCTTTCATTGCAATATTTTTTTGTCACGTTATTGTTGTTGTCCATATATTATTATGTTGGCAATTGATTTATTAGGTAATCTAAAATATTAGAACTCATTATAAATTCATCTAAAATCAAATGTTAATATTAATATTGAGAATAAATAATAATGAACTAACATTCAAGTCATATCAATAATCTGAGAGGACGTCACACTGCTGCATATTATATTGTCTCCGTCTTACAAATGTACAACTTAGCAAAAACAATTTTACTCCCTCTGTATTTATAGTATAATTACCAAAATTTCACAACGCACAGTGAAGAACTTTTTCTGTGTCATAGTGTTTTTATTGTTTGGATAACAGTTTTTATCACTTTAAGAACATTAGGTTTTTTTGTTTTTTTTATTTAGTTATTAAAAATTATTGGTTAGTGCTATCAAAAAAATATGACACTATGACAGAGATAAAGTATTTGTGATAACTGTATTCTGTTATCTGAATGTTAATGAATCATTTCAATATTAAATGTTACATGCGACACTTTTTACATGCGTGTCGACTAGACAATATTCTTCTAATGCCAAATATTAAAAATTAAAATTAAACTTTTTATTACTTTAACAATGCAATTTGTATTCAAGTTGGTATACAGTATACACTATATTATAATTTATATTATACACTGTTATTTGAGTAATAATTACTTTTTATTTAAGTACAAAAAAATAACAGGAATTACTTTGACGTCAGATTGCAGTCTTTCCTATAAATATAATTTATTTTAATTTATTAAGATAAGAATATAATATCATCAGAAAACAATCTAGATTCTAGACTATATGGTCATCATCATAACGGAGCAGATTACACTGTTTTCAAAACGTTTTAATATGATAATAATATTTAATAAAACATACATAAATATTATGTCAATATGACAATATGATATACTATACATAGATATAATGTCATTATGCATTAACTGTCGGTATAATAACTTGTAATTGATAACAATCTCGACATCTTGGTATCTATAAGAAGTCGTCGGTTGATGATTTCCCGATTTAAATATATGGTTCTTGCATGATGGTACCTACATAAGGAAAATGTTTGGACTTCTGGTTAAACTCTGAATCAGTGGAGTGAGTACATAACAACGTCGTTCATTATACGCCCACGGCCCACCGCATCACTACAAAAACCACTTTTATTCTTACTATTAAAATTAAAATCTATATTGTGCTTCCACGTCGCTGCGACGGTATCGTCGAAGTCGGAGTAATTGTCTCTGTTATATATAATATTAATCATGGTAAACACTATACACGCATAATATAGTATTATTATGTAATACATTACATTATATTATACGGTCGAGTGGAGCAGCAGCAGCAACAGCAGTTGTCGTGTACCATATCGTAGGACATTTCATTTAATGTATATATATATATATATATGTGGTGTATGTATAATGAAACGCATAACACCAGCAGAAGGTCGGTGGAAAACGACGTGATCGCGAGTCATTGAACAAATGCCGCCGCCGCCCACTACATAACGTCTCAATTTTCCCGTTCCGCGGACATTTGCGCTAATTTCATTATTCCCGGGGCGTTTTTGTCCTACGCGCGCACACACACACACACACACACACACACACACACACACACGCACACACACACATACACACAACACACACATACACACAACAAAACACACAAAACACATGTACGTAACGTGTATACACACGAGCGTGTGTGTGCGTGCGTAAGTATTGTCTACGGACTTTACGAGCCGTGAATAATGCGCCGCTGTTATGGAGGCGACGTAAATTAAAGAGCGTTTTATCCGGTTTAGAGGGACTATTGCCGCCGCCACCGTTGTCGTCGTCTCTATATAAACGCGACGATAATAATACATAATATTATACATATATATAATAATACTATACCGCCGCGTACATAAAAAGAAACAATGCGAGGAGAAAAAAAGAACCCCGTTGGATTAATTAATTAAAAACTCTTAGTACCAACCTAATTTGATTACCGGTTTTCATTTCGTCCGGTCGTCCCTCTTGCTCGCTTTCTGTGTATATACTGCACATATACATATATTATAATATAATATTGTTATCGTATATGCGACGTCCGACGGCGGAGGCGATTTAATCGAGTTGCGAAGCGAAACTCGTGGACATCTGCTCCTCGACAACGGTCTACACGGAAGTACACGCGACGGCCGTCGTCCGAGCACCGATAAATTATGATGTCGCTTGCGATCCGTCTACACCAAAACAGCTCGCCCTCTGCAGCAGTCACCGCCTTAAATGTGATAAAACATCTCGCCCGCTTCAGTCACCGCCTCAAACAGTTTAAATAGTGAGAAAACAAGAGTGCTGCTGCACGACCTGAGAGGCGTCGAACTCTATCGTCGGTACATAGTTATATATACCCACTGTTAAGGATTTACCGCGAGTCTCCAAGACTGCGACTGCATCGGATACACGGCGAATCGATAGTTTGACGGACGAAACCGACCGATTTTAAATATTATTATTCCGCGCAGTCTGAAAACTATACGTTAGACCGGTGAAGACCACCCGCGACGGGTTTGATACAACTGCACGTCAGACCGACGACGTGTATGATATGTATACCACGTGAACAAATTATTGGCTTTCGCGATGTTATTTTTTCGTCGACATGCACCTACAACGTATATTTTTAATGCATCAGCAAGAATAGTATGTACCCGCTTGCTTTCAAGTTTGATTCAAGGCCAAACACTGTTGAAAACTTTGACGTGTAATCGATTCGGATGTAAACCGCAATAATTATTGACGTATATGTAAGTGTGTGTGTGTGTGCAGGATATCGGAAGCGAAACAAAACTGAAATATTATATTATGCTGCTAACAGAATTATTTATGGCGGTTCGTGTGGTTCGAAACTCACGAGTGCAAAAACCATTACAACGATTTCACTTGACGCGAAATATAATATATTATAGTATAATAATTGATAAATAGTATATACGATGCGTTCGCGTATACTTATTCATTTTCAAACGTTTTGGCAATAGAATATGTATACACGCACAAAATATTTGATTTATTACGTATAATCTATTTAATAATATTATATTATGGGTAGGTATGTATGAATGTGTATCTAAGTAGTAAGTATATACAGGTATTAACGTAATAATATAACGGCGGTGGACACTGTTGTACAGATAATCTCGCGCGTGTAAAGTGCGCATATTATTATAATAATATAGTCTTGTACATCATATTTATTATTTTTATTACGAATATAATATATTATATTATTATGTGCAATGTGCATACGATTACTGCGCCGTATAGGTATAATATTATGTTATTATATCCTGACACGACGAAAGTAGGTACCTCTATATACATCGCTATAATATATTATGCTCGTCGTCGTCGTCCTCCGCGTCTTATAATGTTATACAGTGAATGTTATGATCTTTGAAAATAAGACCGTATAGTATAGTTAAAGGTCCGCAAATTTCCTGCACTATAAACTATTCGAGTGTCTTACCGACCTACGACACGATAATATATTATAATAGTATGATTTCTGTAATTACCTATATTATATTATGCTGTGTGGAAATAATAATATAATATATTATATTATCGTATACGTGCGGGTTTTGCGTATATATAATAATATATCAAAGCATAATGTATGTGAGAAAACGCAAATTAGTTTCGACCGGTGTCGGGAGTGTGCAAACACCACCGCCGATTTGAATAACACCGAAGGACCGCGTGATGCTAACTGGAACGTCGTGCGTAAATTACCGTCGATAATTTATTATCCAGTCCCAACTGTATATCGATGCAAAACGTACACCTAACATTATCGGCGCGTAACTGGCCGTAAAGTACGACATCGTCAGTTTAAAGTTCAGAATTATTAAAATAATAGTTGCACGAGCACAATACTTGACTCGAATAGAATATAAATGTGTGTATAGAGAAATGTATTATGGTGACGATTGTAAAAAATTACGATTCTGTTGAGCACTCATCCCACGCGTTATATAGGTCACTGTTATGGTCGATATTCGAATTTTCGAATCCTAATAATTCAGTTTTTAAGATAATATTAACAGACGATATGTTCGACGATTCTATAAATTGACTTTGACATTATGGAACATTTTTAAGAAGCACGAAAACCAATTTTTTTACTACTTATTTTCAGTAAACCAAAAGTTACTACCTATAGGATATACACACTGTATACAGTATACATAGGTACCTACTATACATATTTTATATGCCATGTCATACCCTGCAGAGTTATCATAATTCATAACCATACAGTTTTTAGTTGTAAATGTTTTGATTAATGAATAATGATCTGAGATAGTTCATAGTATCTTAGACAAGATTAGAATTGAAATATTTTGATTGTTTTTTTTTATATTTTTTTCTTATAAAAATATTGGAGTTGATATTAAATCAAATATAATATTAATTGATTTCATAATTATATTTTCATAATCACCACGTTGAGTCAAAATCTATACCATTTTTGTGATAGTTGTGGGTTTTGTCACTAGAACACATTCTGGCCCTTACGCTATTGCTTATTTTCATACTACTATCAAAAATAAAAGAACTTTGATTAATACGATTATACTTTTTTACATTATTATATTATTATAATATTATGATCATATTTTCGTAGGTTTTTTATACTGTTATTTTATTGGAAAGAAATCACAATATAAAGTTTTCAAATTAAAATATATCAAAACAAAAAATTAGGTAGTTAAATAAAATGCATGTTAATTTTTTTTTTCAAATTTAGATTCGTATTTGCATTATGAGACTAGTTATTTATATTAAGAGTTTTTGGGGAGTTATCTTCTATATTGAGCTAAGTATTTTTAAAAATACCAGCATACCTTGCGAAAAATGTCTGCGCACGCCTATGTCCGTGCCGTGTCCGAGCGACGACGCGTCCCAATATTTATATCATCTGTGTGGCACGACTGACAGCGCGTGGTCCTTGCCAAAGTGCTCAAGGACTCGGTCTACGCGGTACACACACACATATACATATTATTATATTATACATCACACGCCGCGACGGTGTCGGTATATGTTATAAATTATTATAATAATATGTGTATATATTATTATTCAATTCAATTAGATCGAGGATACGAGATTAGATAGGTATGATATCACGACGTTACTCAAAAATGATAAAAAAAAAAGGAGTAAAAAGGCTAGAGTCCGCGCGGTACACGTTTTAATTTTTTTTATTACACGCGTATTTTACACGCTGCCGCACCCATTGTGCCCGCGCAAATGACGTAATAATAATATATAGGAGACCGAAACTATATACCTTATGGCTTATACATACGCGCGTGAATATATATATATACGTATAAATGTAAGTACAACGTTTTGTCTGACCTGCAACGCGGCAATGCACACACGGGAGCGGGTGACGATTACGACTAAAAATATAATACTACCTACCTATAATAAATCTCTATATACTTCTATTAAAACATCTGCCGTTTATTTTTCGTATATTATATGTTTTACACAAGTGTCCTCACGTATATCGTCTATCTCACAAAGCATATGAAATATCTATACCGGTATGCATTATTATTATAAATAATAACAATTGAAATTTATAACTATTATAAATATTAATAATTATAATATTCAATATTATTGACTATTAGGAGGACGATTGGCCTACGCGTCTTCGACTTTCAGGATGCCTCTGCCGCAGCAGCAATGCAGCTGAAAATGTTCGATTGTTATATTTTATTTCTATAGTGTAATATTATTATTGGGACTGCTGGGCTCCAGGCGCATAAAATCGACTAAATCGATGTCGTAATAATACTATGACGATGTATACCCATCTATGGGCGTAGGTCCGCGAATAACAAGACGTACCTATCTTCCTAATCTTGATTTTCGAAAAAAAAAATTAAATGAAAGCGAACGGCGTTCAATCGTACCTATAACGTCCGGTCGGCGGAGGAATAATGATAACACCGCACAGTTTGTATAAGTATCTTAAACGTATTTTACTGTAGGTCACCTCGAGACTTCCAGGAGAATTTAATATTCTAAACGCGTCTTCTCAAATTTATAGACGACTTTTAAGCGCGTGTCGTTGAGACACAAGGGTACGAGTAATTTTCTTATAAATAAATAATAACAATATCGAATACTTAGTATACAATTATCATATTATTATCTATAATAAATAAATAAATAAATAAATAAATAAATAAATACAAATCTTGACCTACACAAGAAAAAATCATTATAATGTCAAAGAGAAAGTATAAATCAATGGCTTGAATGCTTTATTATCGTGGGAAATAACTGAGTTGAACTGACGGATTGTGGAATGTAACACATTTGAAGTTAAATTTTAGAATTTACTTCGATATTATTCTCTGGTTACAATGGCATATTTCGGTAGATTTCAGATGTATTTTTTGAATTATTCCAAGGTTCTGTGAAATTCTTTAGAACTATTCTTATTAGGTAGGCACTGGTAGTCTTCTCATTTGAATTTTTATTCAAACGATCTCACGAATTGTACAATTACGAATAAAATTATATACAATATTTTATCGTTCTAAATTCCAATTATATGTATAGAAATAGGAAATGTATAGGAATTGAACAAAAAAAACGAAATAATTGATATGAATTCTATTAATATTAATATTTTAAATAGAAAATAAATTACAATATCTATGTAAAGTCAATATTATCTCTGCTCAAAATAATATATCTTAAAAATAACATAAAATAATGCAATATTATGCTCATTTTATTATTTTAAAGTGTGTTTTATTTTGTTAACTTCTTAAAGTACAGGTATTTAATAAACTAATGGATTTCATGTGAATTGAGGTGTACGTTATAAATAGTTTATTCTATTGAAGTGTGGTTACTTCAAATATTTAAATATTTAAAAAAAAATATAACGTACATTCTTATACAAACTCTTCATTATAAATTTCCAATAATAAATCCAATCAATAAATCCCATAAAAACATTTAACACAAAACTTAAAACAAAATAATTTACACTATTAAGCATTGTGAAATTAATTAATGACTATAAAATCTTAGTTTGTTATGAATTATAGGTACAACCGTTCAAGGTTTTGAAATGAAAATTAATGACGGAGCATAATCATGAACAAAAAGACAATTTTTATTTGTATTTTGAAATTTGTTTGAAATTAATTGATGAAAGTTTAATTATAATAATACTAGATGGCCAACAATGTTGACGTAAAATATTAGAGTTAAGCATTTAAAAAATAAGCTTTATAGAATACATGGAGTATGGACGAGACTACGAGAAAGTATGTTTAAACTGTTTAAAGAATTAAAATTAAAATTAATAAATTGTGTTTACAATTATTTCTATAATAGGTGTTAAAACCATCTCATTTTATGTGGTAATTAATATTTATTATTCGTGTTGGAATTTGGAAATTATAGTTTTAATGTTTTATTGATATATCTAGCTACTTTGTTTTGAATACATATTAACGTCGAAACATTGCGTAAACACATACAACCGTTAGACAATAAATTGTCCATAAATACAATTGTGAAATAAATATTTTAACAACACCTTTAGGTTTTAGGTGCGGGCAAGAAGAAAATAGCAAAAATAATTTTATTATTGTACAATATTACAATATACAATAAAACATAATGTATACATACATATATTTATTGTACCTACAAAATAAATACATATTGTTATAGTGTTTTCGTATTTTTCATTAATTGTAAACTGTTCAAATCCAATATACCTATTTATAGGTATTTGCCATTCGTAATAGTCTTTTTCCCAATGTTTCCAACACACTTATTTATACTTTTTCATATTATAATATAATGTACTTCGAGATACATAGATAACAAGGTAGGTACACAACGACTACGCAATCGGAAATTGAACTTATTACAATCGGTTAAAAAACAAAATTAAAATAACAATAATAATAGCTGGTAATTACATTTCGGTATTCACAACGAATTCATTGTCGAACCGCGACCGTGAATCGTTTAATTTCCAAGTACACGTATAATACGTATATAATAGGTATATTATATACATTACAAGACACGGGGAGTCGGGAATGCGAACTGCGAAGGGTTTTTAATACATAGACATTATTATTTACTAAAATACAATATTATGAAAAAAAAATCTACCCTTCCATTTTAATGTAATATTTTATATTGGGAATACAGCATATAAATGAGGAAAATAAATATGAGTAGTGCATAGCGTGTTTGAAATGATATTACCTACCTACTGCTTTTCTTAATGAAACGCGTGGTAGGTACCTACCTATATATATATTATATCGTTATTATTACTCTGCATCCGATACGATCGGTAAACGCGACGACGCTGTTCACTTATTGCAGTACAACATTACACGTTTTATAATACGTATCGAATTATAATCGTCTTTTTCGGTCTAGCACCACGCGAGTTTCACCGTACATTAATGTGTATATATACAGGTACCCGACAACGACGATAATAATTATTATTTTATTACCATATTCCATACACATCGTAGTATAATATTGGCGGTCGTTCCCTTCACGTGTATATATTTTATATAATAATATAAAAGCGGTACCTACCGTCGTCGTCGCGGTCGTTACGATACACGTCGACGTCGTTGTACCTACAAAGTATAATATTATTTTAAACAGGCAAACACGGTGTGTTATATATAATATATATTATACCAAACGAGGCGACGGCGATGTGTACACGTCGCGTTTTGTTTTAATGTCGACTCCCGGACGGGTGAGACGAGACGCATATTATAATATAAAATATAACGTTTCCGTTTATTATTATGTACGTTGCGCGTTTATACGAGCAAACCCGAAAAGTTTTTACACATTCGTGTTCCATCACAGTTTACTCGTCATTGTCGTCGTTGTCGCCGCCGCCGCATGTATACACACAATACAATGACAAAAGCAATTCGCCGTCTCGGCCGAACCGTGATGGGGGAAGTATAGGGACGACGGAAAAAAAAAACTAATTCCGGTTCGCGTGCGATCGAAACGATATATACCCGTGACGTCGTATATATAGCACGTCCTAGGTATACGGTCCAAAATAATAATTATATGCACAAACAGCGGGAGGGGTGGAGGGGCACGAAAAAACAAACGCACACGGTGTTTTTCCTCCTTATAGTTCTTTTGCCAGCCACCGCGCCGCTACCGTCACGTGATTGTAATATTAATATCATATTATTCGTGTTACGTTGTTCTACTGCGAAGTAGTCCGGCGAGGAATGATTAGAATAATATTATAATATCATGAACGTTCAATCGAAAAGCACTGTAATAGTACCTATGTCCTATATAAGCTGTATAGCGTATGAGTTTATATAAGGGGATTTTTTTTTTAATAATCCAGAGTTATACTCAAAACCAACAAATTAAGAGGAGAGATTTGGAGGACTTTTTTTTGTTTGCGCCAACGTGGCGTCAAATCACCCGTATAAAAAGCTAAGAGATTGATGCGATAGATAGCCAAGAAGAACGACTTCGCATCCGACGACAGAAATCAGCATAATATGTAGCCAAGCTATAGAATATAATATTATTAAAATATATAGATATTATATTATATAATTCTTTCAAATAGAGTCTGTGCGGCTAAGCTCTAATCTCTCACTATTACATGTCAACGTTCACTGTCGATATTTGCAGGTAAACGCGTTAACGACGAAGAGCATTGTGCCGGCGCGTCAACCGGAGACAAAACGCAAACGCGTCAATTATTATTACCGGCCGTTCGGTTTTTAAGTTTTTTTGCACTCTTGCGCGGCCCCCGTGGAATCCGGGCGGCGACCGATTGTCTTGTCTTGTGGATCGCAGTCGACCGCCAGGCGCGCGCGCTCCCGACACCTGAGTAATTATTGTTATTATTATTATTATTATTATTATCATCATTATTATCACTATTTCTATTACACTGACCCGCGTGAAAGAACTTATATATACACATAATATACGTTTTATAATATTATAATCATATGCAAATCGGACGGCGGCGGCGCGCGTTTCACTAGCAGGAAGCAATAATTTATCAGACGGATTTTCACACGCGCGCGCGAGACCGTTTTCTCGCGCTCCTTTTGCCGCCGTCGCAGCATCGCGTATTTCGCGCGTGAACGTCTGTGACATTCCTGCCGTCGGTCTTCGTCGTGAGCAGTCGTGACGCACTTAGGTGCTGCGTTTCCTTGGGCGAGGACGATTTCGTACAATCCGCACACATATTATTACATACCTATAGGAACTATCCACGTTCTATACTATATAATATAGTGGTATTTGATAAATGCTTTTACGCAAATAGTTTACAAGATTGCCGCTTAGGCATTTTATATACAGTTGCACTCTCGCAGTGACGTTTTTTGTACGCGGGGTAACCAGAACTCAGAAGTGATAGCAGAAAGTGCTGAGTGAGTTGGCGAGGAGGGGTAGACGTTGGCGAGGTGTCGATCTCCTCCCCTTCTATATCCCTGCAGGGCTTTTGCTCCGTCCGTTTTTATATTTGAAGATATCCATACGTGTCATGGCGGGAATTATATACCACGACTCACAAGCGGTAAATTATTGTTAGTCCGTGAAATGTTTGTATAAATATTGTGATATATTAGATAAACAGGCGTGTCCGGACCTTTTCGCATTTATATTATGTTAGTGTAAAACCAGGTAGGGATAAGGAGTTTGGCTTTGACCCCTTGCAAATTTAAGAAAAAAAAAACCTTGTGAGTACAGATAATCTTATAGGTACAAAGATAACAGCAATTATTAAAAAAAGTTTTTATATATTTAAAAGGAATCGCGACATTACTGATATTATATTTACACATGTCTTGTCAAATTTTGCAGATCGTGCATTGCAAGATGGACATCACTCGTAGATACACCTAGGAATGAACCTACCTACCTTTTATAAACATATGTCTATGTGGATGCTACAACTCAACACGCCTGTATCATGCATGCACTCTTTTATGTATACTTGTTTGACTGTGAGTAAAACTGTGCATATTTAAGAATGTTGTAGACCTTTCTTATTACCTAACTATATACTAGAGCATGTGTCATAAACGCATAACATAAACTACAGTCAAAGTATTGACCACAGTGCACAAGAATATAGGTACTTTGGGGCTCTACACGTGGAGAAGTGCAGGAGTAAAAAATATTCTATGCGCATATTATATTATTATACGAATATAATAATATGTACGTAACTATAAATTGGTTTTCCAAAAATGATATAAAACGACTTTTTATATATATTTTATTATATAATGTGCAGCAGTAGAAAAATCAGACATTTTTCAAATGAGCCACTCGGTCCCACTGTGAAATGATTTTCATAGCCATGTTAGGATTTTTGTTATCATAATACGAACTGCTAAAAAATCGTTATTATATAGTTGATAATTTATCCAATATCCATACATGTTCTAGATTAAGTAAATATAATTAATTAATTATTTTATATCACTGCAAAAGAGGTAGATACCTATTCCCTTGCAGGTTCTGACTGATGTTGATGTATATTATAGTGCCACAACTACCAGATGTGAAGGAGACACCTGACGGTCCTCAAATGTATATACACTTGCCACACACCTAACCTAACCTAATGTAGGTATAAGCTTTGGACTTTGTCATACACATGTTAATAAATATATTGTATAAACTTAAGTATACATTTTAAGTAAAGTATTATAAAAAAATACTTCCCATTATTTTCTTTATAACATCTAGTTATTATAAGAGTAGATATTATACAGGTACCTACGTATATTTTACGAACTACGAGTGTATAATTAAAAATCAAATTTTATATGAATTCAGAATAGAAGATCCGCTCTTCCATTCGACACCACGTGTTGGTCCATAGTTTAAATACTAATACTTTTGACAATATCATAAAATTGGTAGTAAAGTTTTGGTTTACCTCGTGATTGAGCCTGTCCGTCACCTGTGGGTAGTTGTGGCACACCGAGTTTTTAAAAAAACGGAACAATAATTCAAACAATGTGCCGATGTTGCGATAGGCGGTCGTCAGTATAATACAAAACAAAAATTCGGACGGCATTCGATACGTGATTTGGTACGTACTGAACGTCAATTACAAATGATGCTGTTGCGCTGTTTTCTTAGTTTTGATACACATGGTACTCTGCTGGTATCCGTTTCCGTATTTAATACTGAAAATATTTATGTCTATTTCGTTCGAAGCGGTTTCATCGGGAGTTACCTTGGCCCCACCACTTAATCTAAATATATAAAAATTAATGTCAAATTATGTAATATCATTTGTAACCATTTGTAACCACCAAAAAAAAATTTGTAACCCACCCACAACCGCTTAAAACCCAGTTTCTATGTGGTGGGGCCGTGGTGACGTCACTACAGCCCGCCACTACAGAAGTTCGACTCGCAGGTATTTGAAACCTAGTGGAAATTATGTAATATCATTTGTAACCATTTGTAACCACCAAAAAAAAATTTGTAACCCACCCACAACCGCTTAAAACCCAGTTTCTATGTGGTGGGGCCGTGGTGACGTCACTACAGCCCGCCACTACAGAAGTTCGACTCGCAGGTATTTGAAACCTAGTGGAAATTATGTAATATCATTTGTAACCATTTGTAACCACAAGAAAAACATTTGTAACCCACCCACAACCGCTTAAAACCCAGTTTCTATGTGGCGGGGCCGTGGTGACGTCACTACAGCCCGCCACTACAGAAGTTCGACTCGCAGGTATTTGAAACCTAGTGGAAATTATGTAATATCATTTGTAACCATTTGTAACCACCAAAAAAAAATTTGTAACCCACCCACAACCGCTTAAAACCCAGTTTCTATGTGGTGGGGCCGTGGTGACGTCACTACAGCCCGCCACTACAGAAGTTCGACTCGCAGGTATTTGAAACCTAGTGGAAATTATGTAATATCATTTGTAACCATTTGTAACCACCAAAAAAAAATTTGTAACCCACCCACAACCGCTTAAAACCCAGTTTCTATGTGGTGGGGCCGTGGTGACGTCACTACAGCCCGCCACTACAGAAGTTCGACTCGCAGGTATTTGAAACCTAGTGGAAATTATGTAATATCATTTGTATCCACCAAAAATGTGTTGAAATAAAATATTTAGTTGGTTCCCACTTGTCGTATACGCACCTTACTAATATTATATTACAATATGTATAATAATAACTAATAAGCAGTGTTGTATGATAATTGATTTGAATATTGTTATTCAAATACTTTTTTCAAGTATAAAATACTATCTATCAGAAGTTTTTGAATACATTTTAAAGAAATACTATTTTACTGCAGGCATTGAATATTTTTACAAATATTTTTCGTAAAAAAAAAATATCACCACACAAAAACCACATCTTATTTTATTTTGGAACACTTAATCGTTGTAGTAATCAGGTCATTCCTTATTTTATTATTATTATAGTAATTCATTATATCATTTTATTATTTTAACACTTTTAATATTAAGGAATATATATTATATTTTTATGGAGATGTTATTGCGAACAGTGGTAAGCCTTGAGACTTTTCCCTGTTCACAAACTACTACGCCCTTTTATCTGTGTATAAATAGGGATGCATTAACATTAACAAATTAGACATGTCTTGACCACACTGATGCATAGACCGGTAGAGTTAATCTTACTATATTAACTTATCGGGCTACCAGTGACATCGTCTCAGTTGAAGTAAAATAAACCATTTCTATACTTTTACACAAGTGTTTAAATTATTTCAACTACAAACCTACATACAGTTGGAGTGTTATTTGCGACCGAGTTGGACTCCGTCGTTAAATCGTTTTGAGTCAGACTCTTGCAGTCCGGCTCACTACATTGTGCTATAAGAAATTTTAAAGTTTTAAAAACAACAGTCAAACAGTCACACAACTGAGAAAAAAAAATAAAAATTTGAATCAAAAATGTAAACGTTTACAGAAAAAAGTTGTAACATTAAATTACATATTGGACATCTTTGAGAAGAAATCATTAATGACAGATTTTGCTGCTAATAATTTAAAGGTAGGTAGGTACCCATCTTGTGTTTACTAATTTTACAAGTTCATGGGATAGATTAACCAGATTTTGTCTTTGTTTACACATAGATACATCAAATTAAACTTAATTTTTGTTGTATATTTTATTATTAATTTAATAATGTAACTTAAGGTATTTTATGTCAGAGATAACAGTATTTAGGCACAGTTGTGAGCAACAATAACTGGTAGCCGCCTGAGTTTACGGTTAATGGGGTAAAGTATTGTATGTTTAGATATAAGTTTAATGTATGTTGACTCTTGAAATAAAAATGTATGTA